>OZ002732.1:39001676-39535249 GCA_963924305.1 Polygonum maritimum
CTTCCATTCTACAAGCCTCTTTCCCTTCAATGACATGCAAAACAATGGACCAAGGGGCGAGCGACCCCGAATCCACCTCCGATGCTTAAGTCAGTAAGGGCAATGTCGAATAAAGGCGTCAGGCAGAGCGATAGCAGTAAAAAGTAGAAGAACCCAGATTCCAAAGGAAAACAAATTCAAACTTGAAAAGGTAGAACTTGACTTACCAGGCACATGAATGCATGTGTATTTATAGAGAAGAGGGACAGGAGGGGGGAGAGGCGCGCGCCCTAGGCCCGATCGGCCCATAGGGTTAGGGTTTCGCGATATCTTGCTCCCCAAGTCAACCAATATCTTATCTCACGCGAAGATAAGATTCTCTTCCATAAATAATATCCTAACTAGAGTGACTACCCTAATAAAGGATAAAACATAATAAATATGGATAGCAAAATAAATAAGATAGAGAAATAAATGCTAACTAATTGATAGGGAATTTTGCCCGCCTACAACTTCATTGATCGGAAATCAAATTTTGATCCGACTATCCGACCTGTTTTTTATTCGAGAATTTACAGTTCAAGCCCAATAGACCAAAGTTCGATCCTACTGACCTATATGTGTAATTTTTTTTTTATTTCAATTGTGAAATCTCTTATTTTAGTTAATTATGTAGAATTTTCATAAAAATGAAAAAATCACTTTTACCTAAAATAACAAACGTTTACATGAAAATTGTATATATTCATATCAAAATTAAGGAAGATATCAAAGATATCCAAAATCATTTTTTCTATTGATTTTAGCAAGATTTGCTATTGATTTATCTTAGGAAAATAAATTAACCTATATATCAAAAATTGTACAAGATATTATAGTAGATATAAATGTTAGTTATCATTATTAAAATAAAATCATTATTTTATTCAATATTGATTACGCGACATAAATAATAAGTTTTTATTCAACGTTGAAAAAGTGACGTAAATTTTAACAAATACTCCCTCCGTTAAGAATTACTTGTCGTTTTAGGTTGATTGAGTTGTTAAGAAATACTTGTGATTTTAGATATTTTAACACCTTTTTTTCCAATATTATCCCCACTAATTGAAAACAATTACTTACATTTATACTAGAAAATAAAAGATCTTAAGGGTACATAAGTCAAATCATTTGAATTCTTAATTTTTAAAACAAACTCTAAAATGACATGTACTTCTTAACGGAGGGAGTATATTCTGCTTTATACTGTATTAATTAATAATTAATATCAGATTAGGACACATTATAGAAAAACCGAAATACGAATACGTCAATCTAAATGCTTACCGTTGTTGCCTTGGAAGATTATGACGAAGCAAATGACCAATGCCAAGCGCGTCAAGTGCCTTCCATGCCGAGAATGCAAAGCCCGTAAGCCTCATATCCTCCCAACTTTCCAATACTAAGCTTTCAATGCCCAACCTATAAATTTTGATTAGAAATGACAACTCTAATTAACAAATCATGTTCCGACCAAAAAAATTAACAAATCATGTTTAATTAACCCCATGACTAGTTAAACAAAGGAATTCCAAAAGCTACCTTTTATTGGCTTATTTTAAAAAAATATTTAATATTTGTAAGTAAAAATACTTTAAACCATTTTCCGTTGAAATTTTATCCTAATGCTTTCTTAACCCGTCGTGTTATGCATGACTATTAAATATTCAAATAAACCCTTAAACTTTACATTTTTTTTTAAAAAAACTGGATGTTTATTTGACTAATCGTTTTCAACTCATGTTTGCACGTTTAGATCAATATTCGTCTCTTTTTAATATTACGTGAAATTAAATAAAGACAAAAGAAGAGGTAATATTCGCCTTTGTGGAGTTCCTAGAAATCGATCGGGCTCGGATATCGCTCAAGAAGACTCATCATCCAACAAGGTATATATTCCAATTCCCAAGTCCACTCAATTTGTTAATTCTTGATTTCTTGCAATTCAATTACCGAGTTCTAATTAATGGTTTGTTTTATTGGCTTTTGTGGATCGTTTCAGCCTAGAGAGAGTTTATAATTAAGACGGCCGATGCTAGATTACCTAGACAAAGTTCAGAAGGACATTAGTGTGAACATGAGAGGGATTTTACTCGATTGGTTGGTAGAGTTTATTGAGGACTACAAGCTGGAATTTGATACCCTCTATTTGGGTTTATCTTACATTGATCGGTACTTATCCAAGACTCCCATGAATCGGAGAAAACTTCAACTACTTGGCGTTTCATCAATGCTAATTGCATTGTACGGGTTCTACTGTCCTATATCTCTGTTCAGTTCAATTCCTACAATTCTTAGATTCCATTGTATGCTTACATGTTGCTTGTGTTTTGGATCAAGAGGAAGTTTGAAGAGATAAATCCACCCTAGGTTCATGATTTCGATCTGCTACATAATAGATAGCACTTAACACTAAAGAGGAGATAGATCTCTTTAGAGCATAAATATCGGTGGAGCAAGGAAGGGATCAAGTGGGTATCACCAAAAAAAAGTAAAAGGAAATTGGATTGAAATGGGTGAAATTGGGTTCATGGTATCGCTGGGTGGAACGGGAGCAAAGCAATCATAATTAGTGGAAAGTGGGGAGAAGAGAGAGGTTGCACACGGTGGCCCATAATTAGTGGAAAGTGGGAAAGTGGAAAAATGGATTTTAGGGGTTCATTGATATTTAAGTGGGTATCACAAAATCAAATGGGAGGAGTATGAGATGATGTGAAGGAGAGAGAAATGATAAAAGTGGTAGATTTTTCGGTATTAGGGTATCATTGATATTCATGGTCTTACTTTTTCTCATCTTACTATCCAGGAATGTTATGTTTGACAACTTAGTTGAAAAAGGGTAAAACTAATTAATAGATTGATGATGTCTTCTCTTACCGATTGGTTTAATAAATGACAATGTATATAAGGTACAATTAAAAAATAATTTACATGTGACATATCTTTTATATCTCTTTAAAAGTTGTCCCTCAAGGTCTAATAAATGGTCATCCATTTATTTTGTTTTTAATTTTACTTTTTATTTTATTTTGTTTATGTTTTCTTATAATGTCTATTCAAATGTTCCCTTAATAATAATAATAATAATAATAATAATAATAATAATAATAATAATAATAATAATAATAATAATAATATCAATAATATAACTGTTAATATTTTACTAATAGATGCCGTAAAAATGAAAGATGAAGATGTTGATTGATATAATCGTTAATATTTTACTAATATATGTAAGATATAATTTTAAAAAAAGTATATTTTACAAATGACATGTAATTACAATTTTATATCATTTTAAAACATGTAAACTTGTGTTATATTATTTAAATAATAAATCTTGAATTGCATTTAGTGTAAATGTATATAAATATTGAAAATGATTCAAAGGTTGAGATAAGGGAGATGACATTGGAGGCTGAGAAGAAGCAACTGGACGATCGAGGTGTGAAGATTGACCAAACATATAAATTGGTGTTCATGAGCCATGCGCAAGTGGAGAAGACGGCCCGGGGTTTGGAAGAGAAGACGCGGAGGTTGAAGGCGAAGGAGAAGCGTTTGGAAATGTAATTGCAAAAAAATGATCCACATTTATATACTTGGCTCCTATCCCTTCTTTCTATAATCATATTTGATATCAATATGGGGAAATTGTAATTGTAGATGGTGTGTAATATCTAAAGGAAACTAACAAGTAACACGTATACACAACCACATTTACGCTTTGGCCTGTCCATCGGACGGGCTATGCTCACTAGTTTCACTATTATTCAGCTCGTAATACCGAATGATCAAATTGACTTATTTTTCCCATAAATTCAGTTCCAGTTAGCTTTGTAGTTCCTGTTCCCGCTAATGCTATAACACCCCGTCTTTCTGACAAGACGTTACTCAGTAGTAGACCTCACGAGGCGCTACCAAGCTGGTTCGACAACAGAACATTCGGATCTTGCAACGCGGGCACGGCGAGAAAACATTGAAAAACATCCAACTTGTATTACAAAATAAAACTTTCACAAAACATTTCATGTTCCCAACCCAATACAAGACTAGCAGTTACAAACTTCCCCCAAACCCCAAGTACAATAACTAACAACTTACGATATAAATTTATGAAAAGTATCAACCAATAACATGAATCAAAATACAACGATCATTCCCTAAACCCAAACCATTCTATGACACGCACCGCCGCTTCGCACCACCAATCCGCCAAGTCCCTACACGGATTCTTGAATACCTGGAGTCTGAAAAGTAATTCCCCGAGGGGTCAGCTACTATTCTAATCCAAGTCAGAAAACATACATACTAGCAGAACGTTTCAAAAACGAGTTTCTAAGGTCAACATACAAGTCCGCAATCACACTCATAGCTCTAGTCCAGTCCTAAGTCCAGTTAGTCACACACATTCCAATTCACTAGCATAATCACAATCAGAAGTCCTCTTATAAACATATTCATAAGTCCATACATTCACACACACGCACAACATATACACACACGATACATACCCTATCCTGCGACGAGTAGTGTTAACGGCCTCCACCGTACACTGTCCCGCGCCGAGTATTGTTAACGGCCTCCACCCACACTACCCGTATCTAAGACATCCTCCAGCCAATCCGTTTTCCACACACCTCCAACCCCTGGTCGAGCCCCTACTAGAGCACTCGCCAAAACATTTTTATAATTTTTGAAGGGGCTCTCCTTGCCATACAACCATGCTTCTAGAAGTCCCCTTCTCCTCGAAAATCCGAGTACAAGGCCGTACCGGTAGATGCCAACACACAGAAAACACGTGAAAACTTTTTATACGATAAAATCCTTTTGAAAACCAGTTACACACATAAACACATACGATCACACACACATATATATAAATAAAACATTTTATTAAAACAATACTTTAGGGACTAATTCCCCAAAACCAATCTTACCAGCACAGCATGCAATCCAACAAGAATTGAATAGAACCACCTAGCCGAGCAAGTCGCAGAACGACTTACCTCGAAGACGAAGAGATTTCTACGAATGAGGAGCGACAACGGTCCGGAAAGATCAATCTCCTATAAACGATAATCCATAAAAAAATTAAAAACGCGTTTTACTTGAATTAAGAAAATTAAAACCGACATGGACCTGAACCAAACCCGACTTAACAACCCAGACAGGGATCGAGATCGACACAATGAACCCCAACTAGTCACCCCACTTTAACTTAATTAATTAGCCTAGATACTTAATTAAATAATTCCCTTCTAAACCATTGATGGCCCCCACCTTTCTCTGCCACTCACGCCCAAACCCCGGCTTCTTTCTTATTCTACCTTCCCTGCCTTCTCTTCACAATTTACAGATATGGAATTCTCTTTTCTTTTCTTTCCTTCGAACCTCCGGCCAACCCCGACCCTGCCACTCGCTCCCTTGCTCCGCTACTACACTCGCCCAACAAGTTGCCCCGCTCGCCCGATCACACCACTTTCCGACCTGCCCAGACCCTCGCCGAACCGAAACACCCGAGCCCGACTCCGACCTCGCTCCCGGTCTCCAGCCCCAACACCGACGACCTCGAACCAACTCCGACGACCTGACTCTTCTTTCGCTCGCTCGCTCTCGCACTTGACCCGCCCCTGGCTCAGTCCGCTCGGCTTCCCTCGCACACCCTCACCTCACCCCCTCGCCAGATCCGAGACCTCCGGCGACCCACGACCCGACTCTGACTACCCGACCCGCGACCCGACTCTACGCTCACCTCCTCTGCCCTCCTCTCGACTCCCCTGTTTGCCTTTCCGACCCGACCGCCACCCCCAAGGATTCCCCCGGCATTGACAAAAGAAAAAGAAAAGAAAAGGAAGGACCATCGAAGACTCACCCAAAACCGACGACAAGGAGGACGGCGGGCGGCACACGACGAACACAAAGAAAAAAAAGAAAACCTTTTCCCCTTTTTAAAGCTTTAGTTAGGGTTAATTAGATAGATTTGTTAGTTAGATTACCTTTTACCTTAATCTTATCTCCGGGTAAAAGATAGGCCAAAGCTACCTTCACCAAAAAAAAAATAGGCCAAAGCTACGATCAATTAATTATAACATCAAAATATTTTACACTAGTAATCTTTATTGTTAAAGATTTATCTTTATTGTTCTCCATTTTAATATATATATATATATATATTTTTTAATCAGCCCTAATTTGCTTTATCGAGAAGACCCCAATTTAATTTGCGGGTTCAGAATAGGGACCAAATCAAACCCCGAATATTACAAATGCAACTGAACAGAGCCTAAGTCTAGGAGTTTGTAGATGTATTTTGTGATTTTTGTCCTGATTTTTTGACACAAAACCACCTCGAAATAGAAAGAAAACGTACCTATGAAGGCCAAGGCTGTTGAAAGACCAGAAATTCCGGCTCCCACGATAACAACATCTGCCCTCATCTCCATTTTTGATATCGATCTCTTAATTAAATCACGTGTTCGTGTACGTTGTGCTTTCCAAATTGGGATGCTCAATTAAACGAATGCATGGATGCTTTTATAAGCAATTGATTAATATTATAATCGGAAAATTTTCCTGCTAACCCTGTGATTAAGGTAATTGTACGCGGTATTCACTCATATATATAATTTCATGTGGTAACCCTATAGTTTTGACAAATTTTGTCAAATAACCTTATTGTTGTTCTATTGTTAAAGTTTTAAATTTTATTAAAAATTACCAATTTTAAATTCTTATTTATTGTTATAATTGGTGGATTTGGTTTAATTAATTATTGTATTTATTTTAAAATATAGAAATTTCTTATGTAGGATCATATGTTGTCAATGTTTGAAAAACTTAGTTTATGTCAAGATAAAAATAAACATTTAGATTATATTAAAATTAATTTTGAATCAAGCTAATGAATAATTTTTGGAAGTGAATCCATGAAATTTGAGGTTGGTATAATATTTATCAAGTTGAACAAGTGTAAGTTAAAAGAATCTCTATATCACATATAATGAAAGTAAATATACATTTTTGAATTTGAAGAATTCTTATTTCATCACTCATTAACTTGTTATTAGCCTTTTAAATTTATACAAATAAGACAATGTAGAAAAAGGTATTATACATGTAATAAGGTAGTTATTCTATATAAAATGCCAATTGAATATAAAATGGAAAAAAATTATAATATACATATATGAATGATATATATAATTGTCATATATTCTAGTCATAATAACACTACTTAGTAAGAAAAAAATAATTTATCTACTAATTATTGTAAATATAAAATTTTTAAAAGATTTTTTTTAAATAAAATTTTTTCTCAAAAAAGAAAAAAGAAAAAAGAACCAATTTAACATCATAACTATATACTAAAGCGGAGGTTAGAAATAATATTTAGCCCGACACGTGTCATCTCCTCATTGGCCGCATCACCCTTCTTTATTAAAACAATTCGATTTGTTTGATTGGTTGAAATTTCGTTATATACCCCATATTAGATTTTTTTTCTTATCTACTAATTGTCATTTTAATTATTTTAAATAAAATAAAATAGACTACGTATGCTAAAAATTACACATTACTACGTATGCTAAAGATTACATAATATTTATGATAATATTTAGAAGATTACATGAAATAGGTTACTATGTATACGATAGTTGCTTTATAACATATAATATGATCATATTTACAAAATCACGTATTGCTTGATAAGAAACCAAGATAAACTTTAAATAAACCAAGATAATTGCTTTATTAAAATTACGTATTACGTATTATTTTGTCATATATGAAGATTACTGTTTATTTGCTTTATCCATTTTAATTTTTTCCATACAAAAAAATAAACTTTAAATTTTATACATAATTTTTTAGAAATCTTCTTATCTATTAATTTTCTTTTCCTAAAAAAGATTTTAAAAAAAACAAATATTCAGTCCTTATATGACAAAATTATAATACTATGAAGCTTTGTTCGATTAAAAAAATGTATTATAACATAATAATATATCATTAAAATAGATCTCATAAAAAGAAAATAATACAAGATTTTATAATAAACTATACTTTTGAGTAACTTTATATAAAATTTTATTAAGTTTTTAGTTAAATCAAATTGTGCCTTCAAGGCACGGGACTGATACTAGTTTTAGACTATAAAGTAATGACAAGGTTATTTGACCAAACTTGTCAAAAATACAAGGTTACCACGTGAAATAGTGTAAATGAGTGGGTACCACGTGAAATTGCCTTAAACACAGGGTTACCAAGGCAAAATTTCCGTATAATAATTCATATACGTTATCTCATGTGGACACTAAATTGTTTGGTAGAATCACAAACATAGTTGATTAATATTATAATTCATTACATTTGAGTGTTTCTTATATGCAGATGCTATCAAACTCCTCCATTCACACCCACATCCATCAAAAATATTGGATGAAATTGAATCTGTTTTTTCTCTTATGAACAATCCTGCCTTGTCGATCTGATGTTTGATTGACTAACTATATGTTGACAAGTTAAATTAATTAAACCTTCTAAACATAGGTATCTTCTCATTAAATATGCAAGTAACGCGTGCATCTTCTAATTAAGTTCGTCCTCATCACCGCGAATATAGGTACGTACATATGTACTATAAGACTGGTTATATGTGAATCGGCCATAAAATAACCAGCCATATATATTTACATGTTTTAAACCAATCTTATGGTAGGAGAGAGTTATATGTGAACACATTCATTTTTTCCCTCGAGCACATGATTTTCCCTCGCATGATAGAGCTTTACGCTTCGTAAAAGCGAGAGGAAAAATTTACGGTGCGGGTACCCAAGCTCGCTATCATAAAGAGCTAGATATTTTAATTTTTTTTATCAGAAAACGGGGAAGAGCCCAAACTTAGATAAATAAGGCTTTAAGAGTTCGCGATGTGCGGGGTGGCCCGCCCCGCGGCATTCTCAAACAAAATACGGAAAATACAAGAAGGAGCATCCGAGATAAAATGAAAACCAATGGGAAAATCAAACGCGAGTTTGGTGAGGGAGTCGGCAACCATGTTCGCGCGCTTCCCTAAAGACGTGGGTGAGTCGGACCTCCCAATTAAGGCCGACTAAGGTAGCTCTGACATTTGGACACCAGACTAGAGAGGGAATGAGAAGAAGCGACACCTTTCTTAATCAGGCTCACCGCAAGGCTAGAAACGGCCTCAACACAATCCGTCTATGACCCCGAGACCAAACCAGTGCAGCTCAAGACCGTCGATGATTCCCTAAAGCTCCGCCGCCGGAACATTTGATTGAACTAGCTCAGATGGGATAGATCTTGTCCCTTGACCATGCAAACCCGCGTTCGTATCCGAACACCCGCACTATCCAACTTTTTTTGAACTCCACAAGTCTCTTGTCATTTTTTTTACCCCCAAATTTAATTCACCAACATACGTTTTTTGTAGCTTTAAAATCATGTTGCTTAATTTTTCATTATCTTTTATTTGGTTATTTCCCTTGTTTTATGCTAAATAAACAATATTTTTCAAAAAGAGAGAAAAAGTATAATAGCATCTATCTATACATAAATACATGTTTTTATTTTTTATTTTTTGTTTTGGTATTTTAGTTGTAAGTTCTAAACATTAATCACACAAGTGAATAGAAAAGGCCATACCAACGCATGAAATTGAATTTTCACAACCTTTATTTTTGTCTCTGGGTAAATAATTGTCATGCTCTTATTTGTTTTTTTCTTGGCTTTTGTTTGGGTTTATTTCTTTTAATGAATGGCAAGTGATTTTGACTTTTTTGATTCATTTCATACTTGTATTTAGTTTTAAAAGACATGATCTATTAACTCCATGGTGAGCATTTGATTGTGACCTTACAACTGTTAAAACAGTTAAAACCTGACATTTTGATTAATTTTAAAATAATTTAAATTATGTAGTTAACTAATACCAATTTTTTCAGTATGTTTATTTCTTTTCCAACCTTTAAACTTATATAAAGTTCATGTGAAATTAACGTGTTTATATATGTGTTCATGTAAAACTAGTCTAATACCCGTGCCCTGCACGGGATTTTGGTAAAATTTTAGTTAATATATTTTTTAGGGTAGAGTTTTTAGTTAATATTTTGAGATTATGATATTGAACTTTAGTTTATTTTTTTATTTTGACAACATGAAATGAAAGAGAATGTTGCAAGCATCATAATATTAATCAACTCAAATTTTTTTAACTTGTGTAAAACTCAATTTAAAAAATCGTTGAATATACAAAATTTGATAGAAATTTACAGTTGTAAAATTTTACTACGTAATACGTAAGAGTGGGTAAATTTTTATTTTAAATAAAATCAATAATAAGTCAATTCGTAGTTAACAAATAATCTCATAAGATTATAAAGAGGTTTAAATAAATGTTAATTTGATACTCATTATTGGATAATACGAAATTTAAAAAAGACAGATTTGATCAAAAGATTTGATTTGATTTGTAGGGGAATATATATTAAATAAATTCTGAAAAATTACATGGTTAAAATTTTAATGATTTATTGAATGGATTGTGTATATATAATTTTGGATATAAATAAATGTTTATATGCTCATAAACAGGGGAATAATATTTGGTTAAAAATATTTTACATATAGGATGAATAATATATTTTTTATAAAATTTTATTTTGTACTTGAAATCTTGAATCAACCAAACTAACCTAGCTTAGTTAAAATGAATTGTTAAAAAAATTTGGAACAAATCACAAAAGATAAGAAATATTTTATTTCGGGGTAAAAAGGCAAAAGAGATTTTTATCAATGGTAAGTTTTTGTTTTTGGTAGAATAGCAATGGTAAGTACATCACACTTGATTTAGTACAATATATATGGAAATCAATCAAACAGATTTTCCTTCATTTATTTCAAGTATATGGCTAAATATTTTACATATAGGATGAATAATATATTTATAAAATTTCCTTCATTTGTTTCAAAAACACGGCTAAATATTTTACATATAGGTGGGATGAATAATATATTTCTTATAAAATTTTATTTTGTACTTGAAATCTTGAATCGACCAAACTAACCCAGTTTAATTAAAATGAATTTTTAAAAAAAGTTTGAACAAATCACAAAAGATAAGAAAGATTTTATTTTCGGATTAAGAGACAAATGAGATTTTTACCAATGGTAAGTTTTTGTTTTGGTAAGTACATCACACTTCATTTAGTACAAAATATATGGAAAACAATGAAACAAAATTTCCTTAAAAAAATTGGTAGAATAGCAATGTTAAGCTCACGTATCTAATTTTTTTTGGAAGGATAATTACGTACACATATCTTAATTTTCTAAGGAAAAGTTTTTTGCATAAAAAGATTATATTTTGATAACGAAAGATTTGGTAAACAGAAATTTGTCAATAAAAGATATGGAACTCCTAATAGATGGTCATATTATGTGGAAAATTCATTCTAAAAAAAATCGAATACAATAATTGGTACCATATCTTTTATTAACCAAATATTTGGTAAACTAAAATTTGTTAATAAAAGATATGGTACCATTTTTTTTTCCATTTAAAGCTAAATAAGGATAAAATCAAATGAGAGGTTAATTTTTAGATTTTTAGCATTTTTTTCGGCAATCAAAAAATGAATTAATCTTTTATAATTACGTTTTCCATTTAAAGCTACATAAGGATAAAATCAAATGAGGAGGTTAATTTTTAGATTTTTAGCATTTTTTTCGGCAATCAAAAAATGAATTAATCTTTTATAACTACGTTTTTCCATTTAAAGCTAAATAAGGATAAAATCAAATAAGGAGGTTAATTTTTAGATTTTTAGCATTTTTTTTGGCAATAAAAAAAATTAATGATTTTATTTTCGGATTAAGAGACAAATGAGATTTTTATCAATGGTAAGTTTTTGTTTTGGTAAGTACATCACGCTTCATTTAGTACAAAATATATGGAAAACAATGAAACAAAATTTCCTTAAAAAAATTGGTAGAATAGCAACGTTAAACTCACGTATCTAATTTTTTTTGGAAGGATAATTACGTACACATATCTTAATTTTCTAAGGAAAAGTTTTTTTCATAAAAAGATTATATTTTGATAACGAAAGATTTGGTAAACAGAAATTTGTTAATAAAAGATATGGAACTCCTAATAGATGGTCATATTATGTGGAAAATTCATTCTAAAAAAAATCGAATACAATAATTGGTACCATATCTTTTATTAACCAAAGATTTGGTAAACAGAATTTCCATATATATTCGGCAATAAAAAAAAAATGAAATGGCTTAAGGAAATGATGACACGTGGCAAAATCTGATGTGGCGCATTCTCGGATCGACACGTGGACAAAGCTGACGTGGCGCAGCGTGGAGGCTCCAATCCTTACGGCTTTTATATATACTAGCAAATGGCCCGTACCTTGTACGGGGATGTTATTTATTTATTTATTGTTTTGTGTATGAATTTACTATAATAATTACAAATATTTTCATATGTGGACATTTTTTTAAACGACGCTTATTTTTTGGATTATAAAATGACATAATTCTTGTATATATCATTGTATATATAAACAAATTTTATTTATATATTTACTTTTTATACATACATAAACATATATTTAAATAATTGAGGAAGAATGACATAAGATAAGATGCATTATCACATTTTATTAACAATTGATACAAATCTTTTGGCATTTAAATTAAATTACGTAAACTAACTTATATAATAAGATCAATAAGTTTAATTAAAACTCAGATTAATAATATTAAAGATATAGATAATATTTAGTAAGTTAAATAGAAAACCAAGTTATCTCGTATATATGTTTATGTTTTTTGAAAAAGTAATTAAATAACAAATATATAAATATGCAATGAAAATGTTAACGAAGTATTATCTTAATCAAGAAATCTATTTTTTTCCTAAAGTGTAATCAATATGAAATATTACCGATATATATGATAAATATAACATCTACTATTTTTATTGATATTTCAATGTGATATGATAGTAAAAATATATTTAATATATTATTTTAATAGAATGAATATTTTTCTTAAATATAGTGGTAAAATTTGCTACCATTGATGATTTAAAAAAATAGCATAATAAAATTACGAAAATTATTTAAAGTTAATATGATATTTAATTAAATGGGTAAAATATTATATTTATGATTTATAGATTATGACGAAAAAGAAATTTTTTTTAAATAAAAGGTTTATGATAGGTATATGTATTAATTAAGTGAGTATAATGATAAGATAGAGATTTATATATTTGGATAAAATTATTAATTAACCAACTCAAATTCTAAGATAGAACTAATATCTTAATTAAATATGTATAATATTATGATAAAATCAAGATTTAATAAGATAGATTTTTTCAATAAGGGGGTGATGTGGCGCAATATGATGACAGAATTTGCTTCCGCTTTAGTATATAGTAATAGATATTGTAACACCCCAATTTTAAACAAGGAATGTTACACGCCAGTGACCTCGGATTTGAAGTCCGAAGCCACCCTAGGCTTGATCCGAACAATTAATATAATAATATTAAAGAGTAAAAGGAAAAACAATGTACAATAATTTATTTTTAAATTAAAATTCTCTAAAAAGAGTTTGAAATCTTACAGCGGAAGATTAGAAATTTTGAATTACATAAAGACGTTCATACTTGCACCTATACATCGTTTAGGAAATGAAAATCCTAATTCATTTTTCTTCAAATTGAAAATGGAATTAACTTTATAAACTATCTTGATAAAGGTCCAACTGCAGCTAACAACAAGCAAGGCCACGTACAAGGCCAGCATAGATCGAACCTAAGTCCATACTAGCGTAGCCTAACAATAAGAACAACTATGCGAATAACAATGTCGTTAATACTAGGAATAAAACAACAACCTAGTTCATTTTAATTTCACACAATTAGTTCCCAACAAACTGATAAAAACGAGCATGCTAAAACTGAACCAAACCACTTGCCTTGGATACGACGTTGACTACAGTTGAGAAAGGCTAACGACGACGGCTCGAATCTTCGTTAACCGAATGATATCGGAAAGGGAATAATTCAAAATAAACTTTAATAATTTATTTTGAAGAAAGGAAGATTAGAGTTCATATCTTTCATGACTCTAATTTAGTAATAACCCCCCTTTGTATTAGAAATTTTCCTTCAAACATTTTATTGATAAGTTTCTTAATAAAATCTTATACAATTTCTATAAGACAATTTGTTCACTTATCACTCACTATATATTTCATAACATCTTTTACTAAGCCTTCATTCAAGTTGTATATATAACTTAATACTCTACTCATATAATATTTAATTAACCTTAATGATTATAAGAGAATTTCATTATATTTTTGACCACTTTATTTCACAATATAATATGTTCAATTCTTAATCATCCATATCTCCTTACTAATATTATTCTCATATTATCCATGTATTAGAACTATGATATATATATATATATATATATATACATGTCCATTAATCTAAAGTACTCATTCTCACTTTATTTTTAAAGAACTTACATACTTGAATATTATAAGGTGACTATAACTTATACTATATTTTATCATATACAAAAGCATATAAGATTTTACTTTCCCAAGGATTATTATTTTCTATAAAGTATTATCACTATTAATAAAATTAACTAATATTATTACTATTATTAATTAAAAAATAATTATTATTATTATTATTATTTTTTTCAATAACAAAACCGAACAATACCCAAGTCGATCGGGCCGGGTCGGGCCCGACCGATTTCACGGGCTGCAATACGCAGCCAACCCCCCCAAAACCGAAAGCAAAACAGAGCGCAGGGACCTTACTTCCCGGCGATTTCTGGGCGATTTAAGGAAGAGGATAGACGATGAGGCTGCAGATCGGAAAACTAGGAACCGATACGAAGACGATGGTGGTGGCGGCACGGCGTTTCGTGGTCGGACGAGGGAGAACGAGGCCGTCGAAGTCGGCTCGTCGCAAGCAGAGGACAGCAGCGTTTCCCGGCGATTTCCGGCTCGTTTTCGAACGAAATCCACCGATTCTTGAGAGGTTTGAGAGTGTTTGAGGGTGTGCTATTGAAGGATGGACAAAACCCCAATTTATATTGGCGATTCGAGGCTCAATTTGGCATAATTCCTCGAAGATTCGATCGATACCCGCAATTAAAACCCCAACTTCAATTCGATTCAATCCAATCGAATTAAATCGGCGTTATCTCCAAGTCATCACACATTAAACTCGTCCTTATCCTTATCTTTGTCCACACGTCCTTCCTCGTTCAAATCGTTCCCAAATCCGAGTGAATCTGGACGACATTTGGGCGAAATACACAAACCCTAAGTTGACTTTTCCACTCGAAACCGTGGTTAATTAGATAATCAATTCCTCCAATTAATTGAGGGGTATTGAAGTACTCGACGATAGGATTCTAATGCCACTGACGTCATCCATTTTCATGGAGAATTGAAGGAGATATGATCAATTGAAAATCGGATATAATTTGGGTTGAGTTGGAGAAGAAGATGTTGGGTTTTACCCAAATAGCCCAACATTTCCGAAATGTTGCAATTATGTCCTTATGACATAATTACTTATAAAATTGACACTTCACTACGATAAATCTTATATTATGATTTATCACAAAAGAATTTTCTTAAATAGTATATGAACATAATTTTGTACATTTTAATATAATAAATTTTATAATAACTCAAATAATTATTAAGATGATTTTATAAGCTTATGACTTATGTTACCCTTACATTATTCTTAAAATTCATTTAATCATAATTCCAACACAATTTATATTATTAGCAAGGGTTATTATTTTTATTAAATATTAATAACAACTTATTAATATTTTTGATAAAAAGGTGAAATTACCTTTATACCCTTACGGAAAGAGAGGGTTATTACATATATAGATTAATGTGTTTATATATTATCAACTTATATTATAAGCTTAACATTAAATAAATTTATTTATACCTTTTACAACTTGTAAATTTCTCCCTCGAGGTGAGATAAATGCCCATTTTTTAAGGACGAAAATGGGTATATGGGCAAGCAAAATTGGAGTACATAGGCTACAAGGAAAAAATTTGAGGTCCCATAGGGTTTTTTCCAATTTTGCCCCTACCTTTTTTTCAAATTTACAGGATGACGTCATCATATGCCATTGATGACGTCAGCACCCCTTATCACCCATCAAGCGTTGACCGACGTTGACCAGCGTTGACCGACGTTGACCAGCGTTGACCGACGTTGACCGACGGTGACCAACGTTGACCGGCGTGGCATTAGTGATGACAAGTAACGTGTCATCAGATGACAAGCTACTTGTCATCAGTCCACGTACAAAAAACTTGTCATCAGTTATGACCAGTTTAGATAAAACTCACCATTCACGACCTCAACTTGTCATCTGATGACAAGTTGAGGTAAAACCCATCATTCACGTAAAAAACATGTCATCAGGTGATGACGAGTTCAGAAATTGACCTATGTGGGATTTGAACCCACATTATTGTGCATCAAGCACATTGCTCTACCATTTGAGCTAATAGGCCATAATTATAAGTAATATATATACAAATTTAACAATGCAAAATAAAACATGTCATCACCCCAACTCGTCAAACAAACTTGTCATCACCCAAAAACATACCCAAACCCATAAAATCATCTAAAAAACCGTAAAACAAACCTGTCATCACCCCCAGAACCGTAAAACAACTTGTCATCACCAAAACACATTAAAAACGAACTTGTCATCGCCAAAATCCATAAAAACGAACTTGTCATCACCCAGACCCATAAAAAACACCCTGTCATCACCCAGAACCATAAAATCATCCCAAAACCCTTAAAACAAACTTGTCATCACCTAGATTCGTAAAACAAACTTATAATCACCAAAACACATCAAAACGAACTTGTCATCACCCCAGACCCATAAAATCATCCTAAATACCTTTAAACAAACTTGTCATCACCCCCAGATTCGTAAATAAACTTGTCATCACCCAACCCCCCCAAAACAACTTGTCATCACCCAGAACCTTAAAACAAAACTTGTCATCAGTTAGATTCATAGAACAAACTTAAATTGCTCAAAACTCAAAAAAACCCACTTGTCATCACCCTAAATAGTAAAATCGTACCAAAAACCCTAATATCAACTTGTCATCCAAAAAACCCAAAAACTCAAAAACCTACAAAGAAACTTGTCATCACTTAAATCCGAAAAACAAACTTGTCATCCAAAAACTCAAAAAACCTCAAAATCCAAAAATCCAAAAACCCAAAAACCTAACCGGTTGGATCCGGCTCGTACGAGCCCGGATCCGGCTAGATCCCGCTCGAACGAGCCCGGACCCGGCTAGATCCGGCTCGTACGAGCCCGGATCCGGCTAGATCCCGCTCGAACGAGCCCGGATCCGGCCAGATCCCGCTCGTACGAGCCCGGATCCGGCTAGATCCGGCTCGTACGAGCCCAAATCCGGGAGAGAGGGAGGAGAGGGAGAGAAGGAGAGGGCGACGAACCTGAAATTGACGGCGGGCGGTGGCGGAGACGGCGTTGGCGGCGGGCGGAGACGACGTTGGCGGCGGGCGGCGGGTGGTGGCGGTGGTCGGAGAAATTGGAAGAGGAAGAAGAAAGAAAATGGAGAGGAGAGGGAGGGAGAGATGGAGAGGGAGAAGGAGAGAGGGGAGAGAGGAGAGAGGAAGGAAAGAGAAAAAATGAGGGGAAGGAGAGAGAAAATGGAGAAAGGGGGGGTTTTTATATTGGGGGAATAGGTTAGTTACTTCATTTTTTTTTAACCGAGCCTAACCTCAACAAAATCCCTCCCAAATCACCCTCCCCACCCCAATTCCTCTTTTTTAAGTTTATTTATATTTTAAATATTGGTTTTGTTTCGTTTTTTAAATCTTAAGAACCCATATCGATCTTTTGTAGTTGAGTTTTTCTTTATGTTGTACTTGTATGAGTACTTGTGTCATGCACGTAGTACAGCTATGAATAAAATTATGCAATCGTATTTTAAATATATTTTGAATAAGATATTTATGTAAAATATATCAATGTATATACTTAATAATCCATATGTTTCAAAATAGTTGATCTAATAGTTTTTTTAGCAAGACACAAAATATTATATATAAGATCACTGATTCCCTTGTAAGTTTTGACAAGTTCAACTTATGCTCAACCCGAATCACACAAAACTGACCTAGTTACAGGTTGAATGATTCTTGTTGGAATTATATATATATATATATTCAAGAATTTCTTGCATTAAAAAAACCAACATACTTATAGATATTATAATTAAAAATAAGGTCTATATTAATCAGAAAGGGTATCATACTAAAGTAATGGACATAAAGTTTTGTTTAGAATAGATATATTAATTAATATATTAGTTTACATTAGTTCGTATGTTATTGGATATTGAAATAAATAATTGATTAGTACAGTAAAATGATAAAAGACACGACACTATTGATTCGTTGGGCGGGGCACAATAATCATAAAAAACATGACATTAATTTTGTTAAAGTTTCATATAATTTTGTTAAATTTTCATATTCATATTATTATATAATAATTTTACGGTAATTTAGTAATAAATGTAAAAATTTGAAAAATGGCCTTATTGAACCTTTGGTCAAACTAACCTCACACAATAATTGTTTGATAACACAATTAACCTAGTTTAACTGGTAATTCAATTTAGCCGAACTTGTAGTCAACCAAACCTCAAATGATTAAACTCGAACTAGTTGAAGTGACTCAATTGACATGTCTAATAACTTAGTAAATTAAATATTTTCAAGAACTATCAATTCTATTAAAATAATTTATAAGGTAATTTATGAAGATTTCTATTCGTATATGACAATCTATGTTTTTCTATTTGAATATTTTATCTATAAATAAATAAATTCGTTCAAGTTGTATTTCATAATATACTTATTTGTTATTAATCTATAAATAAATAAAGTATAATCACTTCAATTGAACCATTATATCTAAAATCTCCATAAAAAAAGAAGATAAAAATAAAGAAATATATTTTACCTAAAATATAACCATTTCAATTATTTAAATGGAGATTACATTTTCTTAAGATATCAATATTAGATAAGATATGAGGTAGATAAAAGGATTAGTTTAAATAATACTATTAAAAAATAAAACATTATTTTATTCAATTTATATGAGATGGCACAACTTTTATAAGAACTTGGACCAAGGAGGCCAGGAGATCGGTGTAGGCTTATGATTCCATATTCAATGAGGTCTTCGGTGGAGAGAAGAGCACCCAAGGAGGCCAGGAGATCGGCCGACTCCCGCATGGAGTGCATGTACTCCGTAATGGATCGGGTGCCCTTCTCCACATGGCTGACTTTGTACTTCACTTGTTGGATGTGACCACGAGATGCGGAAGCATAGGTCGTCTTGAGTATGTCCGAAACCTCCTTGGAGGTTTTGGCACTAGTGGTGAGCGAATGCACCGAGTTGGAGAGTGTGCCCAAGACCGCTCCAAAGAGTAGCCGGTCCTGATGCTTCCATGATATATAGATACACCGGATTGGATTGGGGCCGACACTTTCGGGTGGTGTTGGTATTGTACCGTCCAAGTACTTAAAGAGATCATATCCTTCAAGTATAGCCTGAATTTGACACTTCCAAGCGATGTAGGTGGTGGACATGAGCTTGATGACACTCGGGAAATGAACCATGATGAACGGTTCAGTAGGGACATGAGGGTTGGCCAACGTGATCGAGGAATCAAGAGCCATAGAGATGAATTTGGTGGACGAGAAAAAAGAAATTAGGTCAAGGATCGGTGTAGGCTTATGATACCATATAGGGAGAGAGAGCAATTGTATTGAACTTGTGTAGTTGTATTGAATGAATAATGAGAGTATTTATAGAGCATACTCATAACAAACCCTAATATAAAGATACTAGGAAAGATACAATATTCATAAGAGATATTATGGTTAACACGAACAAAGTTCAGCACCAATTAATACCGTGACCCAATTAGGGTTTATTAGTGTGCATGCGTGTGTCAAAACAAACTTAATTGAGCTCCCCACAATCATATTCACCCATGTTGAGTATGAGTTTAGTAATAGAAGATCCCAAAACATTGTCCCTCAACATCTGCCAAGCCTTGGACCTTCCTTGCTCTACAAACCCAACACCATAGGCAGTCGCCACAAGAGAAAACGCTCTCCATTTTCTCTCCTTGGCGTATTCCTCCAAACCCGCCTCGATCCTCGAGTACTCGGCCTCTTCATCGTCCCCCTCTTCCCGCCCCAACAAAGCTCGGCCAAGGCAACGAGCCAGAGCAACTCCGTCTTCGAGAGACGAGCACGCGCCTTGCCCAAGATCCGGGGTCATGGGGTGAAAGGCGTCCCCCGCCACGCACACATTGCCCTTTGCTATGTGATCTCTCATAAGGATCTCCCATGGAGCCCTGAACTTGAGGGGAGAGCATATTATGTCGTCCACGTTCGTCTTCTCCACGATCTCTCGAACCTTCTCGGATTCCTGTCCGAGCTTGCTTAGCATGAACTGCTTCATCTTCTCCGGGTTTTGCTCGACTTCTTTGTCTAGGGCCGATCGATCAAGGTTAAAATAACAATGGTAAGAACTTAGTTCAACTAGCTAGCTAGTATCATTTTGTTTATAACTTAGTAGAAGTTTTATAGCTATAGATATATAGTGTATGTATGTACCGTTGTATCTAGAAGGGATGAAAGTTAGGTGCCAATAGAGACTGTTTTCATTGATGGGAGAAATGCCATATTTGACACCATCACCATAAAACGTTTGAATCTCAAGCTTAGTTGGCGCATTTACGAACCCTCTAATGGTTGATCTTCCAGAATCACGCGGTTTCATGAGCCCCATCCACCTTCCGACAACTGAGTTGATCCCATCGCACCCGATTAAAACCTTGGTTCTGACGGTGGAACCATCGGCGAGATGAACGAGCTTCGAATGGCGATCGGGTTCTTCGATGAAAACCACTTTAGAGGAGAACCTTATGGTGCCCTTTGGTAGTTCATCTGCCATGGTTTTGGCCAACACTTTTCTTTCTAAAAACCTTGCTTCATAATCCCTACAGTATCGATTTCATGTACCGTGTTCAATTAAGGAAAGATTTAACGTATACTATTTTTTTTCAATATCTAATTTCTAATAATATTTTTATGCATGACGTTAAAAAATTATTATCAATCGTGTCGCATACCGCGTGCGGACAATAATATAATATACTAATATTAGTATACTATTATGCATGGTTACTTTTATGTTATAGCGTATGTTGCATGCTATATATATACGCATACCTTTCTTCTTCGTTGGACGAAACCAACGGAATTTGCCAAGACATTTTGCCTGAAGTTGCAGATGTGACACTCATCCTACAAGTTAAAAGTACCAAGTAGGGGTAATGTAAATGTAAACTCGACTTCATTGATCGGAAATCAAATTTTGATCCGACTATCCGACCTGTTTTTTATTCGAGAATTTACAGTTCAAGCCCAATAGACCAAAGTTCGATCCTATTGACCTATATGTGTAATTTATTTTTTTATTTCAATTGTGAAATCTCTTATTTTAGTTAATTATGTAGAATTTTCATAAAAATGAAAAAATCACTTTTACCTAAAATAACAAACGTTTACATGAAAATTGTATATATTCATATCAAAATTAAGGAAGATATCAAAGATATCCAAAATCATTTTTTCTATTGATTTTAGCAAGATTTGCTATTGATTTAGAGGGATTGGGGTGGGGGGGGGGTTGTTTTGGGGTGAATTTGGAGAGGCTAACCTCCCCAAAAAATTAATGAACTACATAGGCTTTCTTTCCCCTATAAAACCCCAAAATTTTACCCACTTTTTCTCTCTCCTCCTCATTTTTTCTCTCCTCCCTCTCCCCTCTCCAAACTCTCTCCTCTCCAAACTCTCTCCTCCTCCCTCTCCATTTTCTTTCCTCTCCCTCTCCTCATGCCGCCCGCCCTCCCTCTCCGACGCCGCCGTCGCCCGCTCGCCCTCCCTCTGTGTCGCCGCCGTCGCCCGCCCGCCCTCCCTCTGCGTCGCCGCCGTCGCCCGCCCTCCCTCTCCGTCGCCGTCTTCGCGCCGCCGTCAGGTTCGTCCCCCCATCTCTCTCTCTCCATTATCTCCCTCTCTCCTAGATCCGGGATCGTTGGAGCCAAATCCGGGCTCCTACGAGCCAGATCTAGGCTCGAACGAGCCGGATCTAGCCAGATCTGGGCTCGTACGAGCCGGATCTAGGCTCGAACGAGCCGGATCTAGGCTCGAACGAGCCAGATCTAGGCTCGAACGAGTCGGATCTAGCCGGATCCGGCCTCGAACGAGCCGGATCTAGCCGGATCCGGCCTCGAACGAGCCGGATCTAGCCGGATCCGGCCTCGAACGAGCCGGATCTAGCCGGATCCGGCCTCGAACGAGCCGGATCTAGCCGGATCCGGCCTCGAACGAGCCCGATCTAGCCGGATCCGGCCTCGAACGAGCCGGATCTAGCCGGATCCGGCCTCGAACGAGCCGGATCTAGCCGGATCCGGCCTCGAACGAGCCGGATCTAGCCGGATCCGGCCTCGAACGAGCCGGATCTAGACGGATCCGGCCTCGAACGAGCCGGATCTAGACGGATCCGGCCTCGAACGAGCCGGATCTAGACGGATCCGGCCTCGAACGAGCCGGATCTAGCCGGATCCGGCCTCGAACGAGCCGGATCTAGCCGGATCCGGCCTCGAACGAGCCGGATCTAGCCGGATCCGGCCTCGTACGAGCCGGATCTAGCCGGATCCAACCGGTTGGATTTTTGGGATTTTTGGGTTTTTGGATTTTTGAGGGTTTTGGATTTTTTAGATGACAAGTTTACTTTTCGGACTTAAGTGATGACAAGTTTTGTTTGTGGGTTTAGGGTTTTTGAGTTTGTGGGTTTTTTGGATGACAAGTTGAGTTTAGGGTTTTTGAGTGATGACAAGTTTTGTTTGTGGGTTTAGGTTTTTTGGATGACAAGTTTGTGGGTTTAGTGATGACAGGTTTGTTTTTATGATGACAAGTTTGTGGGTTTAGGTTTGGATAGGTTTTTGGATTTTTTGGATGACAACTTTGTGTTTCGGATTTAAGTGATGACAAGTTTTGTTGTGGGTATAGGGGTTTTGAGTTTGTGGGTTTTTTGGATGACAAGTTCATTTTAGTGTTTTTGGGACGATTTTATGAGTTAGGGTGATGACAAGTTGTTTTTATGGTTCTGGGTGATGACAAGTTCGTTTTTATGGGTTTTGGCGATGACAAGTCCTTTTTAATGTGTTTTGGTGATGACAAGTTGTTTTACGGATCTAGGGGTGATGACATGTCTGTTTTAATGTTTTTTGGATGATTTTATGGGTTTGGGTATGTTAGATTTGTATATATATTACTTATAATTATGGCCTATTAGCTCAAATGGTAGAGCAATGTGCTTGATGCACAATAATGTGGGTTCAAATCCCACATAGGTCAATTTCTGAACTCGTCATCACCTGATGACATGTTTTTTACGTGAATGATGGGTTTTATCTCAACTTGTCATCAGATGACAAGTTGAGGTCGTGAGTGGTGAGTTTTATCTAAACTGGTCATCACTGATGACAAGTTTTTTGTACGTGGACTGATGACAAGTTGCTTGTCATCTGATGACACGTCACTTGTCATCACTAATGCCACGCCGGTCAACGCCGGTCAACGTCGGTCAACGCTTGATGGGTGATAAGGGGTGCTGACGTCATCAATGGCATATGATGACGTCATCTTGTAATTTTGAAAAAAAGGTAGGGGCAAAATAAGAAAAAAGCCTATGGGACCTCATTGTTTTTCCTTGTAGCCTATTTACTCCAATTTTGCTTGCTTAAAGCCCATGTACACAAAATCGTCATTGATTTATCTTAGGAAAATAAATTAACCTATATATCAAAAATTGTACAAGATATTATAGTAGATATAAAAGTTAGTTATCATTATTAAAATAAAATCATTATTTTATTCAATATTGATTACGCGACATAAATAATAAGTTTTTATTCAACGTTGAAAAAGTGACGCAAATTTTAACAAATACTCCCTCCGTTAAGAATTACTTGTCGTTTTAGGTTGATTGAGTTGTTAAGAAATACTTATCATTTTAGATATTTTAACACCTTTTTTTCCAATATTATCCCCACTAATTGAAAACAATTACTTACATTTATACTAGAAAATAAAAGATCTTAAGGGTACATAAGTCAAATCATTTGAATTCTTAATTTTTAAAACAAACTCTAAAATGACATGTATTTCTTAACGGAGGGAGTATATAAGTTCTGCTTTATACTATATTAATTAATAATTTGTAATATTCGGTTGCATCCGGTTCCGTTTCTGGACCCGTAAGTGACTCCGAGCCTTGGTACTCAGTTAAGTGGGAAGTTTTTAAGGTAAAATTAATTAACTATAATTTATGGGCAAGATTTGCAATAAAGAAGAATTTGGGGTGGAAAGTGGAATTTTCCACCGACTGATTTGCCGACTTGAAGTTTGCTTAAATTGGAAGTTTGGGGAGATATCAATCCGAGCAGCTTTCTCCATGGAACACCGTCATGTTCGTTCGGAGCCGCAAAGGAGTCCCGCCGAGATTGAATTGCCTTCCTCCGTTTCGGTGGTCGCCGGTAAGCATCGTTACTTCCCGGTTTTCTCTCGGTCTGTCGTGCGGGTGTCGGGTAGCGTTTTAGTTTTCGGAAGGAGGTCGGTTTGGGCTGAGGTCGTTGGGGTTAGCCGAGGTCTCCGGTTCAGGGTTCGCCTTGGGGTCGCAGATCCGAAGCAGAGGAGTCGGGGAAAGAGGAGTGGACTGGTAAGGGCGAACGAGCGGAGTGAGCCGGAGATGGGAGTGAGCTTGAGCAAACTAGATCTGGATTCGTGGAGTGAAAGCAGGGAAGGCTGACCGACGAGTTCGGAGTAGGTGGTTGTCTTTGACGGGATCGTGGACTCGCCTGGCTGCCTTGTGATCGGCGGGTCTGTATCTCAATTGAAAGGAAAGTCAGAAAGAAGGTGGGCGTGGGTTTATGAAGGGAGTGGGGCCAAATTGGGGTGAGGTGGCCAAAAAGAAAAGTCAAAGAGGGGGAAAGAAAGAATAGAAGAGTGGGCTAGCAAGCATATGAAGTTGGTCAGATGAGAGTGATCTTGTGAATTAGCTAGTAGCTAGCTAGTTAATTGTTGTTTGTTGTTTTAAGTAGGTACTCTCTTAATTAATGTTTAAGTTGGTCGGGCTAGATGCTCGTCGTTCATGGGTAGGGAATTAATTAATTAAGATTTCCGATTTAGTCGGGCTAGTTAGTGTTAAGTCGAGTTGGGTCGGGTTGGTTTCGGTATTAAGTCTATTAATTCGAGTAAATAGCATTTCAGTAATTTTAGTATTCTTATTATCGTATTCAGGAGATTCAATTCGTTATGAGGTCGTGACATTCTTTGTTCGTAGGAAATTCCTTCGTGTTTCAGGTAAGTCGATTTTCGACTTGCTCAGTTCTATTCTAGCTCGTTAGGCTGTGTGCTGTGATTGTAGGATTGGTTTTGGGAACTAGTCCTGATCGATTATTTTTATAAATGATTTCTGCTATGGTGTGATATTGTGTGCAACGTTGTTTCTCTATGTTTCATGGTTGAAAATGTGGTTGAGTGTACTTCAGTGTTACGGAGGCTTCAAGGAAGCTAAAAATTATATGTAAAGGAAATCCCGGGTGCAATGGAGATGAAGGGTTACATCGACTGGGGACGTGCAATGGTGGAGAAGGGTTGTATGTCCAATCGGGGTGCAATGATGTAGAAGGGTTGTATTGCCGGTTAGGAGTGCAACGAAAGTTGTAGCTCCGACCTCACTAGGACAGTGAGTGGAGGTATATGTATGTGTGAGTATGGGCGTGTAAGTGAAGAAGTGTATGTTGAGTTGTGATGAACAGCTGTGTTGAGATGGATTGTTGTGTTGAGATGGTCGTGTGAGAAAGCAGGATGGTATATGTGTGGAAATGTGTGGCTTTGTGAATGTGTGCGTATGAGGACTTGTAATTGTGATTGTGCTATTGAATTGAATGTGTGTGACTAACTGAACCTAGGATTGGATTTAGAGTTATGCGTGTGATTGTGGACTTTTGTTTGCTGACCTTAGACTCCAAACTGTTTTGAAACGTCCTGTGGTTACTGTGCTTAGTCTAGCTTGTTAGGGTAGTAGCTGACCCTTCGGGGAACTATTTTTCAGTTCAGGTAATCAGGATGTCGTGATCGAGCCTCGGCGAAGTGGTGGGCAGAGCAACAACGCGTGTCACAGTAGTAGATTGTGGGGTTGTTCTTTAGCTAGTTCTTACTGTTTGTTCTGGTATTGTTAAGTGAGCATGAGTGGATAGGCTGTTGGGCTTGGAATTGGTGTTAGTCGAGTTGTTGTTAGTAGTTGTTTTGGTGTTGTTCTTGGGGATTGGTTCATAACATTTTGGGTTGTAAACTATAAATTCTATTTCTTTTATTGTACGAGTTGGATGTTTTCTTGTTTTCTCGCCGTGCCCGCGTTGCAAGATCCAGTTGTTCGGTTGTCAAACTAGCTTGGTAGTGCCTCGTGAGGTCTACGACCGAGTAACGCCTTGTCAGAAAAACAGGGTGTTACATAATTAATATCAGATTAGGACACATTATAGAAAAACCGAAATACGAATACGTCAATCTAAATGACCGTTGTTGCCTTGGAAGATTATGACGAAGCAAATGACCAATGCCAAGCGCGTCAAGTGCCTTCCATGCATTCTTCCATGCCGAGAATGCAAAGCCCGTAAGCCTCATATCCTCCCAACTTTCCAATACTAAGCTTTCAATGCCCAACCTATAAATTTTGATTAGAAATGAAAACTCTAATTAACAAATCATGTTCCGACCAAAAAAATTAACAAATCATGTTTAATTAACCCCATGACTAGTTAAACAAAGGAATTCCAAAAGCTACCTTTTATTGGCTTATTTTAAAAAAATATTTAATATTTGTAAGTAAAAATACTTTAAACCATTTTCCGTTGAAATTTTATCCTAATGCTTTCTTAACCCGTCGTGTTATGCATGACTAATAAACCCTTGAACTTTACATTTTTTTTTAAAAAAACTGGATGTTTATTTGACTAATCGTCTTCAACTCATGTTTGCACGTTTAGATCAATATTCGTCTCTTTTTAATATTACGTGAAATTAAATAAAGACAAAAGAAGAGGTAATATTCGCCCTTGTGGAGTTCCTAGAAATCGATCGGGCTCGGATATCGTTCAAGAAGACTCATCATCCAACAAGGTATTCCAATTCCCAAGTCCACTCAATTTGTTAATTCTTGATTTCTTGCAATTCAATTACCGAGTTCTAATTAATGATTTGTTTTATTGGCTTTTGTGGATCGTTTCAGCCTAGAGAGAGTTTATAATTAAGATGGCCGATGCTAGATTACCTAGACAAAGTTCAGAAGGACATTAGTGTGAACATGAGTGGGATTTTAGTCGATTGGTTGGTAGAGTTTATTGAGGACTACAAGCTGGAATTTGATACCCTCTATTTGGGTTTATCTTACATTGATCGGTACTTATCCAAGACTCCCATGAATCGGAGAAAACTTCAACTACTTGGCGTTTCATCAATGCTAATTGCATTGTACGGGTTCTACTGCCCTATATCTCTGTTCAGTTCAATTCCTACAATTCTTAGATTCCATTGTATGCTTACATGTTGCTTGTGTTTTGGATCAAGAGGAAGTTTGAAGAGATAAATCCACCCTAGCTAGGTTCATGATTTCGATCTGCTACATAATAGATAGCACTTACACTAAAGAGGAGATAGATCTCTTTACTTTTTCTCATCTTACTATCCAGGAATGTTATGTTTGACAACTTAGTTGAAAAAGGGTATTAATGGATTGATGATGTCTTCTCTTACTGATTGGTTTAATAAATGACAATGTATATAAGGTACAATTAAAAAATAATTTACATGTGACATACCTTTTATAACTCTTTAAAAGTTGTCCCTCAAGGTTTAATAAATGGTCATCCATTTATTTTGTTTTTTATTTTACTTTTTATTTTATTTTGTTTATGTTTTCTTATAATGTCTATTCAAATGTTCCCTTAATAATAATAATAATAATAATAATAATAATAATAATATCAATAATATAACTGTTAATATTTTACTAATAGATGCCGTAAAAATGAAAGATGAAGATGTTGATTGATATAATCGTTAATATTTTACTAATATATGTAAGATACAATTTTAAAAAAAGTATATTTTACAAATGACATGTAATTACAATTTTATATCATTTTAAAACATGTAAACTTGTGTTATATTATTTAAATAATAAATCTTGGATTGCATTTAGTGTAAATGTATATAAATATTGAAAATAATTCAGAGGTTGAGATGAGGGAGATGACATTGGAGGCTGAGAAGAAGTGTGAAGATCGACAAAACATATAAATTGGTGTTCATGAGCCATGCGTAAGTGGTGAAGACGGCCCGGGGTTTGGAAGAGAAGATGCGGAGGTTGAAGGCGAAGGAGAAGCGTTTGGGAATGTAGTTGCAAAAAAATGATCCACATTTATATACTTGGCTCCTATCCCTTCTTTCTATAATTATATTTGATATCAATACGGGGAAATTGTAATTGTAGATGGTGTGTAATATCTAAAGGAAACTAACAAGTAACACGTATACACAACCACATTTACGCTTTGGCCTGTCCATCGGACGGGCTATGCTCACCAGTTTCACCTATTATTCAGCTCGTAATACCGAATGATCAAATTGACTTATTTTTCCCATAAATTCAGTTCCAGTTAGCTTTGTAGTTCCTGTTCCCGCTAATGCAACTGAACAGAGCCTAAGTCTAGGAGTTTGTAGATGTATTTTGTGATTTTTGTCCTGATTTTTTGACACAAAACCATCTCGAAATAGAAAGAAAACGTACCTATGAAGGCCCAAGGCTGTTGAAAGACCAGAAATTCCGGCTCCCACGATAACAACATCTGCCCTCATCTCCATTTTTGATATCGATCTCTTAATTAAATCACGTGTTCGTGTACGTTGTGCTTTCCAAATTGGGATGCTCAATTAAACGCACGCATGGATGCTTTTATAAGCAATTGATTAATATTATAATCGGAATTTTTGCCTGATAACCCTGTGGTTAAGGCAATTTCACGTGGTATTCAATCATACATACAATTTCACGTGGTAACCCTATAGTTTTGACAAATTTTGCCAAATAACCTTATTGTTGTTCTATCGTTAAAATTTGAAATTTTATTAAAAATTACCAATTTTAAATTCTTGTTTATTGTTATAATTGGTGGATTTGGTTTAATCAATTATTGTATTTATTTTAAAATATAGAAATTTCTTATGTAGGATCATATGTTGTTAATGTTTGAAAAACCTAGTTTATGTCAAGATAAAAATAAAACATTTAGAATATATTAAAATTAATTTTGAATCAAGCTAATGAATAATTTTTGGAAGTGAATCCATGAAATTTGAGGTTGGTATAATATTTATCAAGTTGAACAAGTGTAAGTTAAAAGAATCTCTATATCACATATAATGAAAGTAAATATACATTTTTGAATTTGAAGAATTCTTATTTCATCACTCATTAACTTGTTATTAGCCTTTTAAATTTATACAAAGAAGACAATGTAGAAAAAGATATTATACATGTAATAAGGTAGTTATTCTATATAAAATGCCAATCGAATATAAAATGGAAAAAATCATAATATACATATATGAATGATATATATAATTGTCATATATTCTAGCCATAATAACACTACTTAGTAAGAAAAAAATAATTCATTCACTAATTATTGCAAATATGAAATTTTTAAAAGTTTTTTTTTAAATACAACTTTTTCTCAAAAAAGAAAAAAGAAAAAAGAACCAATTTAACATTTTAGACTATAAAGTAATGACAAGGTTATTTGACAAAACTTATCAAAAATACAGGGTTATCACGTGAAATAGTGTAAATGAGTGGGTACCAAGTGAAATTGCCTTAACCATAGGGTTACAGGCGAAATTTCCGTATTATAATTTATATACGTTATCTCATGTGGACACTAAATTGTTTGGTAGAATCACAAACATAGTTGATTAATATTATAATTCATTACATTTGAGTGTTTCTTATATGCGGATGCTATCAAACTCCTCCATTCACACCACATCCATCAAAAATATTGGATGAAATTGAATCTGTTTTTTCTCTTATGAACAATCCTGCCTTGTCGATCTGATGTTTGATTGACTAACTATATGTTGACAAGTTAAATTAATTAAACCTTCTAAACATAGGTATCTTCTCATTAAATATGCAAGTAATGCGTGCATCTTCTAATTAAGTTTGTCCTCATCACCGCGAATATAGGTACGTACGTATGTACTATAAGACTGGTTATATGTGAATCGGCTATAAAATAAACAGCCATATAAATAAATAAATATATATATATATGTTATGATATTATATATTTGTTGATGTACCTAGAATTAATATTCCGGGATTTGATCTTATCCTGTACCCTCTTGATCTTATCCAATCCTTGTATTATCTATATAAAGGGTCTCCTGGCAACCCTAATGAAATACGCAGAAAACATTCTACGCTACTCAAAAGTCTCCCTTCTCTCTTATTTATAATACGTTATCAACACGAGTTTGCTCGAAGAATGGATCATACGAATGAAGCACTTAATGGTGGAGAATTATGTCTTATTGATAGTGCCACAACTCATACCATATTGAAAAACCAGAAGTTTTTCTCAAACATAGAATTGACAAAGGCAAATGTCAATACTATATCTGGAATGAGCAATATCATAGAAGGCTTGGCAAAGCCTCTATCCTGTTGCCTGGGGGAACAAGGATATATATCAAAGATGCTCTATATTCAAGAAAGTCACAAAGAAACTTACTCAGTTTCAAGGATATTCGAGAAAATGGCTTTCATACTGAAACCATGAATGAAAATGGTATTGAGTATTTATCATTAGTATCTCACCAAACTAGCCCGAAGCTAGTGTTGGAAAAAATGAGAACATATACATTTGGATTGTATGGCACAATAATTTATCCTATTGAAGCCCATAATGTGACTAACCAGAAGTTAGTCAATACAGATTTGTTCTCTTTGTGGCATGACAAGCTCGGTCACCCAGGTGAAACCATGATTCGTAGGATCATTGGATGTTCATATGGACACCCACTCAAGGACCTGAAGATCCTGTCAAAGGGTGACCTGACATGTACGGCTTGTTCTCTTGGCAAATTAATAACAAGGCCGTCTATAATAAAAGTAAACGCTTAATCTCCCATGTTCCTTGAGCGTATTCAAGGTGACATATGCGGATCTATAACCCGCCATGTGGACCATTTAGATACTTTATGGTGTTGATTGATGCATCAACACGATGGTCACATGTAAGCTTGCTTTCAACAAGGAATGTTGCATTTGCAAGACTTTTAGCCCAGATAATTAAATTGCGGGCTCATTTCCCTGATCAACCAATTAAGAGAATCAGGCTAGACAATGCGGGAGAATTTACATCAAAGTCATTTAATGACTATTGTTTATCAATTGGCATTGTGGTTGAGCATCCAGTGGCTCATGTACACACACAAAACGGCCTGGCAGAGTCGTTGATTAAGCGGTTACAACTAATAGCTAGACCAATGCTAATGAAGTCAAAATTACCATCCTCGGCTTGGGGTTATGCAATATTGCATGCTGAGGCTTTGATTCGACTTCGACCAACCGCAAACAATAAAATGTCTCCCTTGCAACTTATCTCTGGAAGAGAACCTGATATCTCGCACCTGAAAATCTTTGGTTGTGCGGTGTATGTCCCTATTTCTCCCCCACAACGAACCAAAATGGGGCCACAAAGAAGGTTGGGAATATATGTAGGGTTCGAATCTCCCTCGATTATAAAATACCTTGAGCCAATGACTGGTGATTTATTTAGAGCTCGGTATGAGGATTGTCATTTTGATGAGACAAAATTTCCAACCCTAGGGGGAGAAGAAAAGGAGATTGTTAAGAAAGAGATAGAATGGAATACAGATTCTCTATCATCCATAGATCCAAAAACAAATGAATGTGAACTAGAAGTTCAACGGATCTTGCATTTGCAAAATGTAGCTAATACGCTACCGGATGCGTTTACCGATGCCAAGAGAGTGACAAAGTCACATATTCCAGCTGAAAATGCACCAGCTCGTTTAGAGGTTCCAGAAGTAAACCACAAAAACGGCAAATGAGTCTCTAGCACGACGAAAACGTGGGAGACCATTAGGCTCTAAGGATACAATTCCCCGGAAGAGGAAAGAGCCGAAAACATCTCAAGGTATTGATGAGATGTCGACTGAAAAACAAAAAGAAGATAGGATTCCTGAAGAAATCCTATCCAAAGACCCTGAAAGCAAAGATGATGACATGGAGGAAAATTTCGAAATGTCAATAAATTATGTAAGTACCGGTACGGGGTGGTACCGGGAAGAAGTAGAAATTGATGATGCCTTTGCTTATTCAGTGGCCATGGAAGTCATAGAAGAAGATGACAATGATCCCCAAACCATGGAAGAATGTCGGCATCGAGATGATTGGGAAAGCTGGAAAGAAGCAATTGAAGCAGAGCTGGATTCATTGAATAAACGAGGTGTATTTGGGCCTGTAGTCCCAACACCACGGAGTGTTAAACCAGTTGGCTATAAGTGGGTGTTCGTACGAAAAAGGAATGAACGAAATGAAGTTGTCAGATATAAAGCTCGACTAGTTGCACAAGGTTTTTCTCAAAAGCCTGGAGTGGATTATATGGAAACATATTCACCGGTAGTCGATGCAACAACACTCCGATTCCTTGTTGCTTTAGCCGTTGTTGAACGACTCAAGATGCAACTTATGGATGTGGTAACGCCGTATCTATATGGGCCATTAGATACTGATATATACATGAAAATCCCGGAAGGATTGGAAATGCCTGAAGCATTTAAACCACGTCACATGTACTCCATTAAGCTTCAAAGGTCGCTTTATGGATTAAAACAATCGGGAAGGATGTGGTATAACCGCCTTAGTGAGTATCTAATAAGGCAAGGGTTTGTCAATGACCAAATAAGTCCATGTGTGTTCATAAAACGAACGGACTCGGGTTATGTAATCATAGCTGTCTATGTTGATGACTTGAACATTATTGGAACTCCGGAAGAGATCCGATTGGCAGCTGATTACTTGAAAACAGAATTTGAGATGAAGGACTTGGGGACCACCAAATATTGTCTCGGCCTACAGTTCGAGCATACAAAGAACGGAATCTTTATCCATCAATCGAATTATACAGAAAAAGTCCTAAAACGGTTTAATATGGATAAAGCACATCCGTTGAGTACACCTATGGTGGTACGGTCCTTGAGTATGGAGAAAGATCCATTTCGCCCCAAATCAGAAGATGAAGAGATATTAGGCCCTGAAGTGCCTTATCTAAGTGCAATAGGTGCACTAATGTATCTTGCTACAAACACTCGACCCGATATAGCTTTTGCTGTAAATTTATTAGCAAGATATAGTTCGGCACCAACAAAAAGGCATTGGAATGGTGTCAAGCACATTCTACGTTATTTACGTGGAACAAGTGATATGGGGCTATACTTTCAAAGGTCCAAAGAAGGGCAAGTTGGTGGATTAATTGGCTATAGTGATGCCGGTTATTTATCTGATCCACATAAAGCTATTTCACAAACAGGTTACTTATTCATGTATGGTGGAGCAGCTATTTCATGGCGATCAACGAAGCAGACCTTAGTTGCTACTTCATCAAATCATGCGGAGTTAATTGCCTTGTATGAAACTGGAAGAGAGAGTGTATGGCTGAGATCGCTCATAAATCACATTCAAACATCTTGTGGATTGAAGTCAGATGCTCGAAGTCCAACTATTATTTTTGAAGACAATGCAGCCTGTATTGCTCAAGTTAGGGAAGGATATATCAAAAGTGATCGAGTGAAGCACATATCGCCAAAGTTCTTCTCAACCCATGAGCTTCAAGTCAAAGGCGAAGTCGATGTTCAACAGATCCAATCGGGCAAGAATTTGGCGGACCTGCTTACTAAAGCCCTACCCACTAGAGTCTTCAAGCAACTCATACATGACATTGGCATGCGGCGTTTAAGAGATATTTGTTAAATTGAGGGGGAGTAGTACAACTGCACTCTTTTTCCCTTCGCTTGGTTTTTATCCCAATGGGTTTTTCCAAGCAAGGTTTTTAATGAGGCAGTTAGTAAGGTACATCCAAGGGGGAGTGTTATGATATTATATATTTGTGGATGTCCCTAGAATATTCCGGGATTTGATCTTATCTTGTACCCTCTTGATCTTATCCAATCCTTGTATTATCTATATAAAGGGTCTCCTGGCAAGCCTAATGAAATACGCAGAAAACATTCTACGCTACTCAAAAGTCTCCCTTCTCTCTTATTTATAATAATATATATATATTTACATGTTTTAAACCAATCTTATGGTAGGTAGGGGTGGGCACGGGTGGTTAACCGGATTTCCGGTTAATCGGAAACCGGTTAATTGGAAATTCGGTTATTGAATTTCGATAACCGTAACCGTACCGGTTGTCCGAAAAATTCGGTACGGTTTTTCGGTTAACCAATAACCATATCTTAAAAAAAGCTTATAAATTAAATTATTTAGTGGAGCGTTAACCCGGTCTCTAATACATATTGCATGTCTTTAATATATGTCAAAAATAGAAAATTCAAATACATAGTCTTAATATCATTTCACAATACATAAAACACCAAAAACAAACATTGTTTTTCCATAGCATAAATATGTCCAAATATATCGTCAACCGTCAATTGAAATGGACTCGTCAATTTTCATCAAAGGTTGCTCCAAAGTCAAATTTCTCATAGCTTCTAATAAATAACCTTCTTCCATAGCTTCTAATTAATTCAAGTATATTTTCTTCGGCGGTAAAATATGTAAATGAAGTGCGCATTCAATCCTAATCAGAAACTAAAGCTTTCCTCATTCGAGGCGTTAATGAAGTACGAAAAGAATCAAATATACGACCTTCGTAAATCATCAACAATGTTAGAAATGAAAAAACCACCAAACTATCCATTAAAAGAACAATTGTCTAATATCACTGAACCTACCGCCTTGTATAATGTATATTATCAAAACATGTCTAATATCATTAAACCTACCACCTTGTGTAATGTATATTTTCAAAATATGTCTAATATCATTAAATTTACTTAATTATGTTGTTCTCTTTCTAAAAATATATATATTATATATTCGGTTAACCACATAATGAAAAACTAGTAACCGTAACCGAACCGTTTAATCCGAATATAATGCGGTCGGTTAATCGTAACCGGTTTTTCGGTTTTTTCCGGTACGGTTAACCGGAAAAAGTGATCAGTTACCGGTTATTCGGTTCGGTTATTCGGTTACGGTTTTTTTTGCCCAACCCTAATGGTAGGAGAGAGTTATATGTGAACACATTCATTTTTTCCGTCGCGCACATGATTTTCCCTCGCATGATAGAGCTTTACGCTTCGTAAAAGCGAGAGGAAAAATTTACGGTGTGGGTACCCAAGCTCGCTATCATAAAGAATTAGATATTTTAATTTTTTCTTATCAGAAAACGGGAAATACCCCAAACTTAGATAAATAAGGCTTTAAGAGTTCCGGATGCGCGAGGTGGTCCGCCCCGCGGCATCCTCAAACAAAATACGGAAAATACAAGAAGGAGCATCCGAGATAAAATGAAAACCAATGGGACAATCAAACGCGAGTTTGGTGAGGAAGTCGGCATCCATGTTCGCTTTCCTAAAGACGTAGGTGAGTCGGACCTCCCAAGGCCGACTAAGGTAGCTCTGACATCTGGACACTAGGCTAGAGAGGGGATGAGAAGAAGTGACACCTTTCTTAATCAGGCTCACCGCAAGGCTAGAGTCGGCCTCAAACACAATCCATCTATGGCCCCGAGACCAAGCCAGCTCAAGACCGTCGATGATACCCCAAAGCTCCGCCACCGGAACATTTGATTGAACTAGCTCATATGGGATAACTCTTGTCCCTTCAACTTTTTTTGAACTCAATGAAATTGAATACGTTATGAACACCCCCACTATCCAACAAATAAGTGAATTATGAAATTTTATCAGTTTAACATTTTATGAATACGTTATGCTAAATGCAAAGTATATAAAAGGCCAACGTAAGAATAGAAAAGGCCATAACAACGCATGAAATTGAATTTTAACAACTTTTATTTTTGTCCCTGGGTAAATAATTGTCATGCTCTTATTTGGTTTTTTCTTGGCTTTTGTTTTGGCCCTTTTGGGTTTATTTCTTTTAATGAATGGCATTGGCAAGTGATTTTGACTTTTTTGATTCATTTCATACTTGTATGTAGTTATAAAAAACCATGATGTATTAACTCCATGGTGAGCATTTGATTGTGAGTTTGTGACCTTACAACTGTTAAAACAGTTAAAACCTGACATTTTGATTAATTTTAAAATAATTGAAATTATGTACCAATTATTTTAGTACGTTTATTTCTTTTCCAACCTCTAAACTTATATAAAATTCATTTGAAATTAACGTGTTTATATATGTGTTCATGTAAAATTAATGTCTTTATATATTATCAACTTATATTATAAGCTTAACATTAATTTTATTTATTTATACCTTTTACAGCTTGTAAATTTGTCCCTCGAGGTGAAATAAATGCCCCTTTTTTAAGTTTATTTATATTTTAAATATTGGTTTTGTTTCGTTTTCTAAATTTTAAGAACCCATATCTTTTGTAGTTGAGTTTTTCTTTATGTTGTATGAGTACTTGTGTCATGCACAATTATGAATAAAATTATGCAATTGTATTTTAACTATATTTTGTATAAGATATTTATGTAAAACATATCAATTCTATTAAAATAATTTATAAAGTTAATTTATGAAGATTTCTATTCGTATATGACAATCTATGTTTTTCTATTTGAATATTTTATCTATAAATAAATAAATTTGTTCAAGTTGTATTTCATAATATACTTATTTGTTTTTAATCTATAAATAAATAAAGTATAATCACATCAACTGAACCATTATATCTAAAATCTCCATAAAAAAAGAAGATAAAAATAAAAAAGAAATATATTTTACCCAAAATATAACCATTTCAATTATTTAAATGGAGATTATATTTTCTTAAGATATCAATACTAGATAAGATATAAGGATTAGTTTATATATTACTATTAAAAAATAAAACCATTATTTTATTCAATTTATATGAGATGGCACAATTTTTATAAGAACTTGGACCAATTTTATAATGTTATAGTATAGATCTATACATTGATAGGACAATTTAGCACAGTTACTTATCTAATACCGGTACTTATTTTCTTGTTATTAGAAAACAAGGGGAAACTAAAAATAAAAATTAAGAAACACGAATTTTATTTTAGAAGAGTTTAGAAATGCAATGTAAAACAAGTGAAAACCAAAAATTTGAAATCGTGTAATACTGGAGAGGTGGTCCCACATTAAAGTTTGCGTGGATTTTATAAATTTTTTATATATAATAACACTCATGCTCTAATCATAATATGAAGATAAATATATATGATCCTATAATTTTAATATGATCATTGACATTATATATCTATATTAAATTGGATTTATAATCACATTCCCCGTACATGGTACGAGGGTTAAACTAATTACATTGTATTGAATGAATAATGAGAGTATATATAGAGCATACTCATAACAAACCCTAATACTATTCATAAGAGATATTAGAGGAAAGGGGGCGGTGGGGGCGCTTTTCTCACATTCACAAATAAACTAGACCCCTCTTAAAAAAAATTACTAACTAATCGGTATAAAAGGGATAAAAACCCAAAACTTTCCAGTATTTTCTCTCTCTTCTCTCTTTCCTCTCGCATTCCTCTCACTCTCCCTCTCAGATCTCCCTCCCTCTCAGACCTGCTCCGACCAAATCTAGGCCGCAGATCCGGCCTCCCGGCCTCTCCTCCGCCTCCTCTCCGATCTAGGCCGCAGATCCGGCCTCCGGCCTCTCCTCCGCCTCCTCTCCTATCGAGGCCGTAGATCCGGTTTTCCAGACGACGAAACCGCCGATTTCGCCAAGGATTTGCTTCCGAAGTACTTCAAGCACAACAACTTCTCCAGCTTCGTTCGTCATCTCAACACCTATGTACGTCCTTCTCTCCCTCTCTCTGATCTCGATCTCTCTCTCTCTCTCTGTGTTTGAATCCATGAGCGATTTTGGAATTGGATCGATTCTGTGACCTAGGAACTGGAATTTGGTGTGTTTGTGGCTCTGATTTGATGATGAGAGATCTGCATCGGAATCGGTTGAGGATTACTGGTATTAGTTTGGACGATTCGAGATTGGGAGTAGAAAGTAGTAGAATCTCCCGATTTCGCTTAAAATGGAAGCTTCGCTGCCTTCCATTCGTAGTTTCGCTTTTGATTGGTGGTAGTGGAGTTTCTTAAGCCAGAAATGAGGAATTGGAAAGTGCAAAAGTTGAGAGGGTGAAATATATTCTGTGCTTTCTTTATTCCTCGAGTGGAAGACAAAAGGATGATGGGCGGGGCTTTGTACCTTTCTAATACCATGTTTGACCTTTCTTTGTTTCGGCCATAATACATTATACTATAACTCACTCATTATAACGTAGTATGAACTATTACTATATGCATTCTATAGACTATATTTTTGTTTAATAGGGTGATGACAAGTCGGACGATGACAAGTTGTGTTTGTGGTGAATAACTTTAAAAATGATGACAAGTTTTAAATGGGATGATTGGTTTATTTGCATTGCCAAATTTGTCTATATATTGCTTATAATTATGGCCTATTAGCTCAAATGGTAGAGCAACGTGCTTAACGCACAATAATGTGGGTTCAAATCCCACATAGGCATACTAATAAATTCAGATGACAAGTTGCATACGTGATGGCAAGTTAGAGTGGTGACAAGTTTTGTACGTGATGATAGGTTTTTTTTGTACGTGACGACAGGTTGAGTGATGACAAGTTTTTGTATGCGACGACACGTTTTTGTACGCCATGACAAGTTTTTTTTACGTTATGACAAGTTTTTTGTACGCTATGACAAGTTTTTTTATAAGCGATGACAAATTTTCTACGCGATGACAAGTTTTTCTACGCAATGACAAGTTTTTCGTAAGGGATGACAAGTTTTCTACGCAATGACAAGTTTTTCGTAAGGGATGACAAGTTTTCTACGCGATGACAAGTTTTTCTAAGCGATGACAAGTTTTTATGCATGGTGACAAGTTGTTTTCAATCTTCCGGTGACAGGAGTTTCGGATGACAGGATTTCCGATGACAGGATTTCAGGTGGAACGCGGTGGCACGCGTGTAATTTTTTTTTTTGACCAGGGGTATCTTCGGAAAACCGACTAGATAGCTCCTTTATTTTTGTTCCCGCCTATCCCCTCCACAAATCTCCCTAAATAGCCCACTTACCAAATTTTCTCGAGATATTATGGTTAACACGAACAAAGTTCAACACCAATTAATACCGTGACCCAATTAGGGTTTATTAGTGTGCATGCGTGTGTCTAAACACACTTAATTGAGCTCCCCACAATCATATTCACCCATGTTGAGTATGAGTTTGGTAATAGAAGATCCCAAAACATTGTCCCTCAACATCTGCCAAGCCTTGGACCTTCCTTGCTCTATAAACCCAACACCATAGGCAGTCGCCACAAGAGAAAACGCTCTCCATTTTCTCTCCTTGGCGTATTCCTCCAAACCCGCCTCGATCCTCGAGTAGTCGGCCTCTTCATCGTCCCCCTCTTCCCGCCCCAACAAAGCTCGGCCAAGGCAACGAGCTAGAGCAACTCCGTCTTCGAGAGACGAGCACGCGCCTTGCCCAAGATCCGGGGTCATGGGGTGAAAGGCGTCCCCCGCCACGCACACATTGCCCTTTGCTATGTGATCTCTCATAAGGATCTCCCATGGAGCCCTGAACTTGAGGGGAGAGCATATTATGTCGTCCACGTTCGTCTTCTCCACGATCTCTCGAACCTTCTCGGATCCCTGTCCGAGCTTGCTTAGCATGAACTGCTTCATCTTCTCCGGGTTTTGCTCGACTTCTTTGTCTAGGGCCGATCGATCAAGGTTAAAATAACAATGGTAAGAACTTAGTTCAACTAGCTAGCTAGTATCATTTTGTTTATAACTTAGTAGAAGTTTTATAGCTATAGATATATAGTGTATGTATGTACCGTTGTATCTAGAAGGGATGAAAGTTAGGTGCCAATAGAGACTGTTTTCATTGATGGGAGAAATGCCATATTTGACACCATCACCATAAAACGTTTGAATCTCAAGCTTAGTTGGCGCATTTACGAACCCTCTAATGGTTGATCTTCCAGAATCTCGCGGTTTCATGAGCCCCATCCACCTTCCGACAACTGAGTTGATCCCATTGCACCCGATTAAAACCTTGGTTCTGACGGTGGAACCATCGGCGAGATGAACGAGCTTCGAATGGCGATCGGGTTCTTCGATGAAAACCACTTTAGAGGAGAACCTTATGGTGCCCTTTGGTAGTTCATCTGCCATGGTTTTGGCCAACACTTTTCTTTCTAAAAACCTTGCTTCATAATCCCTACAGTATCGATTTCATGTACCGTGTTCAATTAAGGAAAGATTTAACGTATACTATTTTGTTTCAATATCTAATTTCTAATAATATTTTTATGCATGACGTTAAAAAATTATTATCAATCGTGTCGCATACCGCGTGCGGACAATAATATAGTATACTAATATTAGTATACTATTATGCATGGTTACTTTTATGTTATAGTTTATGTTGCATGCTATATATATATACGCATACCTTTCTTCTTCGTTGGACGAAACCAACGGAATTTGCCAAGACATTTTGCCTGAAGTTGCAGATGTGACACTCATCCTACAAGACACTCATCCTACAAGTTAAAAGTATTCTTATTATAAGTAACTAGTACAAATCCCGTACCAAGTAGGGGTAATGTAAATGTAAACTCGACTTCATTGATCGGAAATCAAATTTTGATCCGACTATCCGACCTGTTTTTTATTCGAGAATTTACAGTTCAAGTCCAATAGACCAAAGTTCGATCCTATTGACCTATATGTGTAATTTATTTATTTTTTATTTCAATTGTGAAATCTCTTATTTTAGTTAATTATGTAGAATTTTCATAAAAATGAAAAAATCACTTTTACCTAAAATAACAAACGTTTACATGAAAATTGTATATATTCATATCAAAATTAAGGAAGATATCAAAGATATCCAAAATCATTTTTTCTATTGATTTTAGCAAGATTTGCTATTGATTTATCTTAGGAAAATAAATTAACCTATATATCAAAAATTGTACAAGATATTATAGTAGATATAAAAGTTAGTTATCATTATTAAAATAAAATCATTATTTTATTCAATATTGATTACGCGACATAAATAATAAGTTTGTATTCAACGTTGAAAAAGTGACGCAAATTTTAACAAATACTCCCTCCGTTAAGAATTACTTGTCGTTTTAGGTTGATTGAGTTGTTAAGAAATACTTATCATTTTAGATATTTTAACACCTTTTTTTCCAATATTATCCCCACTAATTGAAAACAATTACTTACATTTATACTAGAAAATAAAAGATCTTAAGGGTACATAAGTCAAATCATTTGAATTCTTAATTTTTAAAACAAACTCTAAAATGACATGTATTTCTTAACGGAGGGAGTATTTAAGTTCTGCTTTATACTATATTAATTAATAATTAATATCAGATTAGGACACATTATAGAAAAACCGAAATACGAATACGTCAATCTAAATGCTTACCGTTGTTGCCTTGGAAGATTATGACGAAGCAAATGACCAATGCCAAGCGCGTCAAGTGCCTTCCATGCCGAGAATGCAAAGCCCGTAAGCCTCATATCCTCCCAACTTTCCAATACTAAGCTTTCAATGCCCAACCTATAAATTTTGATTAGAAATGAAAACTCTAATTAACAAATCATGTTCCGACCAAAAAAATTAACAAATCATGTTTAATTAACCCCATGACTAGTTAAACAAAGGAATTCCAAAAGCTACCTTTATTGGCTTATTTTAAAAAAATATTTAATATTTGTAAGTAAAAATACTTTAAACCATTTTCCGTTGAAATTTTATCCTAATACTTTCTTTACCCGTCGTGTTACGCATGACTATTAAATATTCAAATAAACCCTTGAACTTTACATTTTTTTTTAAAAAACTGGATGTTTATTTGACTAATCGTTTTCAACTCATGTTGCACGTTTAGATCAATATTCGTCTCTTTTTAATATTACGTGAAATTAAATAAAGACAAAAAAGAGGTAATATTCGCCTTTGTGGAGTCCCTAGAAATCGACCGGGCTCGGATTTCGCTCAAGAAGACTCATCATCCAACAAGGTATTTCAATTCCCAAGTCCACTCAGTTTGTTAATTCTTGATTTCTTGCAATTCAATTACCGAGTTCTAATTAACGGTTTGTTTCATTGGCTTTTGTGGATCGTTTCATCCTAGAGAGAGTTGAGAATTAAGACAACCAATGCTAGATTACCTAGAGAAAGTTCAGAAGGACAATAGTGCGAACATGAGAGGGATTTTAGTCGATTGGTTGGTAGAGTTTATTGAGGACTACAAGCTGGAACCTACTTATCAAAGACTCCCATGAATCGGAGAAAACTTCAACTACTTGGCGTTTCATCGATGCTAATTGCATTGTACGGGTTCTACTCCCCTATATCTCTGTTCAATTCCTACAATTCTTAGATTCCATTGTATGCTTACATGTTGCTTGTGTTTTGGATCAAGAGGAAGTATGAAGAGATAAATCCACCCTAGGTTCATGATTTCGATCTGATACATAATAGATAGCACTTACACTAAAGAGGAGGTAGATCTCTTTACTTTTTCTCATCTTACTATCCAAGAATGTTATGTTTGACAACATAGTTGAAAAAGGGAAAAAGGGTAGAACTAATTAATGGATTGATGATGTCTTCCCTTACCCATTGGTTTATTAAATGACAATGTATATAAGGTACAATTAAAAAATAATTTACATGTGACATATTTTTTTATATCTCTTTAAAAGTTGTCCTTCAAGGTCTAATAAATGGTCATCCATTTATTTGTTTTTTATTTTACATTTTATTTTATTTTGTTTATGTTTTCTTATAATGTCTATTCAAATAATAATAATAATAATAATAATAATAATAATAATAATAATAATAATAATAATAACAACAACAATAATGTAATTGTTAATATTTTACTAATAGATGCCGTAAAAATGAAAGATGAAGAGATTGATTGATATAATCGTTAATATATATTTTACTAATATATGTAAGATACAATTTTAAAAAAAGTATATTTTACAAATGACATGTAATATAATTACAATTTTACATAATTTTAAAACATGTAAACTTGTGTTATATTATTTAAATAATAAATCTTGAATTGCATTTAGTGTAAATGTATATAAATATTGAAAATGATTCGGAGGTTGAGATGAGGGAGATGACATTGGAGGCCGAGAAGAAGCAACTGGACGATCGAGGTGTGAAGATCGACCAAACATATAAATTGGTGTTCATGAGCCATGCGCAAGTGGAGAAGACGGCCCGGGGTTTGGAAGAGAAGATGCGGAGGTTGAAGGCGAAGGAGAAGCGTTTGGGAATTGGGAATGTAATTGCAAAAAAATGATCCACATTTATATACTTGGCTCCAATCCCTTCTTTCTATAATTATATTTGATATCAATATGGGGAAATTGTAATTGTAGAGAGTGTGTAATATCTAAAGGAAACTAACAAGTAACACGTATACACAACCACATTCAGGGCCGTCCAATGAAATCTGGGGGCCCTGTGCGAAAAAATAATTAATATTAATCGGTTAAAATTTGAAATTTTAGATAGCAAGATAACGTTTAATAATTAATAAACTTATTCAATGCAGATATAATTGTGGATATTTAGTTCGGATAATTTAATTTTTGTCAATACATATATAAATTGTAGAAAAATAATGGAGTATACTTAGTAAAAAATATTATATTTATGTTTATGTTTTATCCATAAAATTAAAAAACAGACACACTAAGAAGCATCGAGAATATCAAAATTAAACAATAAGTATTAAACTAGACTATAATCTTAACACTCAACTAATAAATAATACTCACTTTGTTTCAAAAAACTCGACCCTTTAGACATTTCACACATATTAAGGATTATTCATGTATATCTAAACTACCCCTATATAATATTAACAACATCACTCCTGCCTAAAGAGCATGACTATTGTTTAGTAAATAAAAACATAAAGATGATATCATTACATCATAGGCTATCATGAGTGACAAACTTGAAAAAAAAATGGAAAACTATATGAAATGGACAATTTTTTAAAATAACATAAAGTCTCTAAAGGGTCAAGTTTTTTGAAACGGAGGGGTACGTCATAATAACTATATGTTTACTAACACACAAAATTACATAATATATTATTATTCATAAGCTAATTAGATTTGAATTAAATAAATTGAACAGTCACCGGTAATTAGTGGAATAAAAAACGAAACATTAAAGTTAGTACTAGAAAGTAAAAGAAGGTAAAAACTAATAAATTCTTTTAAAAAATTAAAAAAGTAAGGGCCTGATAAAAATTGGAAGAAGGGAAAATAGCAAACAGACCATGTCGAAATGAAAGCGCACAAGGCCACAAACCAAAAAAATTACTACTCCGTACTATGTAAAAAAAAGTTAAAAGAGTGATACGCGTTGCTATTGGCAAGATTCGAACACTGCCAAAATTAAAACAAGCAGCTTGCTCTAGTGCTCCATCACCAACTGTACTACTTGAACATTATATCTAATATTTCACACTTGTTTAAAATATACATACTTTACAAATTATGGGGCCCTTAAATTTCGGAAGCCCTGTTCCACCGGGCTGTTTGCACATGCCCATGGACGGGCCTGACCACATTTACGCTTTGGCCTGTCCATCGGACGGGCTATGCTCACTAGTTTCACCTATTATTCAGCTCGTAATACCGAATGATCAAATTGACTTATTTTTCCCATAAATTCAATTCCAGTTAGCTTTGTAGTTCCTGTTCCCGCTAATGCAACTGAACAGAGCCTAAGTCTAGGAGTCTGTAGATGTATTTTGTGATTTTTGTCCTGATTTTTTGACACAAAACCACCTCGAAATAGAAAGAAAACGTACCTATGAAGGCCCAAGGCTGTTGAAAGACCAGAAATTCCGGCTCCCACGATAACAACATCTGCCCTCATCTCCATTTTTGATATCGATCTCTTAATTAAATCACGTGTTCGTATACGTTGTGCTTTCCAAATTGGGATGCTCAATTAAACGCACGCATGGATGCTTTTATAAGCAATTGATTAATATTATATTCAGAAATTTTGCCTGTTAACCCTGTGATTAAGATAATTTCACGTGGTATTCACTCATATATACAATTTCACGTGGTAACCCTATAGTTTTGACAAATTTTTCCAAATAACCTTATTGTTGTTCTATCGTTAAAGTTTTAAATTTTATTAAAAATTACCAATTTTATATTCTTGTTTATTGTTATAATTGGTGGATTTGGTTTAATTAATTATTGTATTTATTTTAAAATATAGAAATTTCTTATGTAGGATCATATGTTGTCAATGTTTGAAAAACCTAGTTTATGTCAAGATAAAAATAAACATTTAGAATATGTTAAAATTAATTTTGAATCAAGCTAATGAATAATTTTTGGAAGTGAATCCATGAAATTTGAGGTTGGTATAATATTTATCAAGTTGAACAAGTGTAAGTTAGAAGAATTTCTATATCACATATAATGAAAGTAAATATACATTTTTGAATTTGAAGAATTCCTATTTCATCACTCTTTAACTTGTTATTAGCCTTTTAAATTTATACAAATAAGACAATGTAGAAAAAGATATTATACATGCAATAAGGTAGTTATTCTATATAAAATGCCAATTGAATATAAAATGGAAAAAAATCATAATATACATATATGAATGATATATATAATTGTCATATATTCTAGTCATAATAACACTATTTAGTAAGAAAAATAATAATTCATCTACTAGTTATTGCAAATATGAAATTTTTAAAAGATTTTTTTTTAAATACAATTTTTTCTCAAAAAAGAAAAAAGAAAAATAGAACCAATTTAACATTTTAGACTATAAAATAATGACAAGTTTATTCGACAAAACTTATCAAAAATACAGGGTTATCACGTGAAATAGTGTAAATGAGTGGGTACCAAGTGAAATTGCCTTAACCACAGGGTTACAGGCGAAATTTCCGTATTATAATTCATATACGTTATCTCATGTGGACACTAAATTGTTTGGTAGAATCACAAACATAGTTGATTAATATTATAATTCATTACATTTGAGTGTTTCTTATATGCGGATGCTATCAAACTCCTCCATTCACACCCACATCCATCAAAAATATTGGATGAAATTGAATCTGTTTTTTCTCTTATGAACAATCCTGCCTTGTCGATCTGATGTTTGATTGACTAACTATATGTTGACAAGTTAAATTAATTAAACCTTCTAAACATAGGTATCTTCTCATTAAATATGCAAGTAACGCGTGCATCTTCTAATTAAGTTTGTCCTCATCACCGCGAATATAGGTACGTAAATATGTACTATAAGACTGGTTATATGTGAATCCGCCATAAAATAAACAGCCATATAAATATATATATATATAATATATATAGGGGAGGGTTCAAGTAAAACACCTCTTATAGTGAAACGGGTGAATTAATAGTAGGCGTTGGATTACCATGAAATCAAGGGCTAAGATTAGACTAGAAATTTTGAAAATAATGGTAGAATAATAGGAAAATCAAAATTAATTATATATTCAATTAAACTTCCATAGCAATAGGAAGTAGTTACCATACAAATTCATATGAGATTTTTCATAAAATGGAAGTTCCTCAATTTAAGGGATGTGAAGTTTAGATTTTTTTTCAAAATTAAAACCAGATTTTACGAAAAAACACATAAATCTCATATAGCTTTTGTTTGTCATTACAAATTCGATAACACTAATTCAATATTCGATGATATTGATTCAATATTCGAATAAACAAATGTTTGAATTTATCAAGTACCAAGTTGAATATGATTTAACATTTTTTGAATATTAATCAAAGGTTATTGTAATTTGTCGTGGTTTGAATATGCAATCGATTTTGTCGAATTCAAATTGTAGTCTTATTTGAGGTGAAACTACATTGAATATAAATACAACACACATTGAATATTACTTGTAATACATTGAATTTGACAAAATCAGATAATTTTATATTCTCACTATAATTTCAATAATATATACAATTGAATTGAACTTAAATACATCGTAAGATAAATATGATTAATAGCTGCTTCTTTAGTGTTCATTGTCGCCTTTGATCCCTATCTTATTTCTTCCATTCTCTTTAAACTTCTTTATGTTCCTCAATCATCTTGATATATTCCAACTTCAAAACTGCATATTCTACAAACAACACATAAAATTCAGAGTGAAATAACTATGATTCAAATTTTTATCATATTCAAATCACTCTTCATGATACACTATATTCAAATAATTAATAAGAATATTCATGTGATTAACTTACAAATTCAGATTATCCTACCTAGAATTCAAGTTACTTCATCAATTCAAAATATATATTCACAAACCATATATTTACAATTCAAAACATACATAGCAACATTCAAGTCACTACAATGAAAAACATTCATATTTGCTAATCAACAAGAACATTAAAGTTATGTGTAATTAAGCAAATTCAGACAATATAATAAGAAATTCGAAACAATGATAGATTCAAAACAACCATAAACATATTCAAGATACTCAATTAAAAATTCAGATTATGATATTCACGTAATTTATAAAGACATTCGAGCGTATTGTGTAAAAATTCAGATTATACTACATAAAATTCAATCCGTAAAATACAAATTCCTAATCTATAATATATTAAAAACATACATAACAACACTCATGTTATTACATCTCTGATTCAAATCATATTTCATAATATGCTATATTTAAATAATTAATAAGAACATTCAAAGTAGAAAATTTAAATCACCACACGAAATTAGATAGACAAAATATATTCAAATCAAATAATCAAATAATCAACTATGAAGCAGTAAAAAGTAAAATCACTTGGTAGAAACCGAAAATATACAAAGCAAGAGTAAGAAACTTACATGGTGGAGGATGAGGAAGAAGAAGAAGAGCACACACGAGAAAATGGGCAAATGGAAAGAGATAATTATGGAATTGAAAAAATTGTAATTAAATGATTTTGATATGGAGAGAGAGAACTACCGTAATTTATGGAATGGTATATGTTGAAAATGGGCAAATGGAAAGAGATAATTATGGAATTGAAAAAATTGTAATTAAATGATTTTGATATGGAGAGAGAGAACTACCGTAATCTATGGAATGGTATATGCTGAGAGTTAATTTAGTGCTTCTCATCCTAAAATACATTTTTACACCCTTTTTTTTAATAAATCTCAACCATTGTTTAATATAAATCCAACGATCCTAATTAATTCACTAGTTTCACTAGTAGGAAGTGTTTTACATGATCCTAATTCTATATATATATATATATATATATTTACATGTTTTAAACCAATCTTATGGTAGATTGGTAGGAGAGAGTTATATGTGAACACATTCATTTTTTCCCTCGCGCACATGATTTTCCCTCGCATGATAGAGCTTCACGCTTCGTAAAAGCGAGAGGAAAATTTTACGGTGTGGGTACCCAAGCTCGCTATCATAAAGAATTAGATATTTTAATTTTTTTTTAATCAGAAAACGGGAAAGACCCCAAACATATATAAATAAGGCTTTAAGAGTTCCGGATGCGCGGGCCGGTGGCCCGCCCCGCGGTATCCTCAAACAAAATACGGAAAATACAAGAAGGAGCATCCGAGATAAAATGAAAACCAATGGGACAATCAAACGCGAGTTTGGTGAGGAAGTCGGCATCCATGTTCGCTTTCCTAAAGACGTAGGTGAGTCGGACCTCCCAAGGCCGACTAAGGTAGCTCTAACATCTGGACACTAGGCTAGAGAGGGGATGAGAAGAAGTGACACCTGTTAAAACAGTTAAAACCTGACATTTTGATTAATTTTAAAATAATTGAAATTATGTACCAATTATTTCAGTACGTTTATTTCTTTTCCAACCTCTAAACTTATATAAAATTCATTTGAAATTAACGTGTTTATATATGTGTTCATGTAAAATTAATGTCTTTATATATTATCAACTTATATTATAAGCTTAACATTAAATTTATTTATTTATACCTTTTACAACTTGTAAATTTCTCCCTCGAGGTGAAATAAATGCCCCTTTTTTAAGTTTATTTATATTTTAAATATAAGTTTTGTTTCTCTTTCTAAATTTTAAGAACCCATATCTTTTGTAGTTGAATTTTTCTTTATGTTGTATGAGTACTTGTGTCATGCACAATTATTAATAAAATTATGCAATTGTATTTTAACTAGATTTTGTATAAGATATTTATGTAAAATATATCAATTCTATTAAAATAATTTATAAAGTTAATTTATGAAGATTTCTATTCGTATATGACAATCTATGTTTTTCTATTTGAATATTTTATCTATAAATAAATAAATTTGTTCAAGTTGTATTTCATAATATACTTATTTGTTTTTAGTCTATAAATAAATAAAGTATAATCACATCAACTGAACCATTATATCTAAAATCTCCATAAAAAAAGAAGATAAAAATAAAAAAGAAATATATTTTACCCAAAATATAACCGTTTCAATTATTTAAATGGAGATTACATTTTCTTAAGATATCAATACTAGATAAGATATAAGGATTAGTTTATATATTACTATTAAAAAATAAAACCATTATTTTATTCAATTTATATGAGATGGCACAATTTTTATAAGAACTTGGACCAATTTTATAATGTTATAGTATAGATCTATACATTGATAGGACAATTAGCACAGTTTTTTTTTTTTAGCACAGTTACTTATCTAATACCAGTACTTATTTTCTTCTTATTAGAAAACAAGGGGAAACTAAAAATAAAAATTAAGAAACACAAATTTTATTTTAGAAGAGTTTAGAAATGCAATGTAAAACAAGTGAAAACCAAAAATTTGAAATCGTGTAATACTGGAGAGGTGGTCCCACATTAAAGTTTGCGTGAATTTTATAAATTTTTTATATATAATAACACTCATGCTCTAATCATAATATGAAGATAAATATATATGATCCTATAATTTTAACATGATCATTGACATTATATATATCTATATTAAATTGGATTTATAATCACATTCCCCGTACATGGTACAAGCGTTAAACTAGTTACGTTGTATTGAATGAATAATGAGAGTATATATAGAGCATAAACATAACAAACCCTAATACAAAGATACTAGGAAAGATACAATATTCATAAGAGATATTATGGTTAACACGAACAAAGTTCAACACCAATTAATACCGTGACCCAATTAGGGTTTATTAGTGTGCATGCGTGTGTCAAAACAAACTTAATTGAGCTCCCCACAATCATATTCACCCATGTTGAGTATGAGTCTAGTATTAGAAGATCCCAAAACATGGTCCCTCAACATCTGCCAAGCCTTGGACCTTCCTTGTTCTACAAACCCAATACCATAAGCAATCGCCACAAGAGAAAACGCTCTCCATTTCCTCTTCTCCATTTCCTCTCCTTGGCGTATTCCTCCAAACCCGCCTCGATCCTCGAGTACTCGACCTCCTCATCGTCTCCGTCTTCCCGCCCCAACAAAGCTCGGCCGAGGCAACGAGCAAGAGCAACTCCGTCTTCGAGAGACGAGCACGCGCCTTGCCCAAGATCCGGGGTCATCGGGTGAAAGGCGTCCCCCGCCATGCACACATTGCCCTTTGCTATGTGATCTCCCATCAGGATCTCCCATGGAGGCCTGAACTTGAGAGGTGAGCATATTATGTCATCCACGTTCGTCTTCTCCACGACTGCTCGAACCTTCTCGGATCCCTTCCCGAGCTTGCTTAGCATGAGTTGCTTCATCTTCTCCGGGTTTCGCTCCACTTCTTTGTCTAGGACGACCCATTGATCAAGGTTAAAATAACAATGTTAAGAACTTTGTTCAACTAGCTAGTTATAACTCATATAGTAGAATTTTTATAGCTATATAGATAGAGTATATATGTATGTACCGTTGCATCTAGAAGGGATGAAAGTTAGGTGCCAATAGAGACTGTTTTCATCGATGGGCGAAATGCCATATTTAACACCATCACCATAGAATTGTTGAATCTCAAGCTTAGCCGGCGCCCTTACGAACCCTCTGATGGTTGATCTTCCGGAATGGCGCGGTTTCGTGAGCCCCATCCACCTTCCGACAATAGAGTTGATCCCATCGCACCCGATTAAAACCTTGGTTCTGATGGTGGAACCATCAGAGAGATGAACGAGCTTCGAATGGCGATCGGGTTCTTCAATGAAAACCACCTTAGAGGAGAACCTTATGGTGCCCTTTGGTAGTTCATCTGCCATGGTTTGGGCCAACACTTTTCTCTCTAAAAACCTTGTTTCATAATCCCTACAATATCGATTTCGTGCTCGTGTTCAATTAAGGAAAGATTTAAACGTATATGTAAACATATGTACTATTATTAAGCATACCTTTCTTCTTTATTGGACGAAATCAATGGAATTTGCCAAGACATTTTGCCAGAAGCTGCAGATGTGACACTCAGCCTACATTTTAATGTTTATATTAGTTCCACATACACGTTATAATGGCTAAGCTTATTACATATACGTACTTAGGATACATCATACATGATAGAGAACCCGATATACGAATACGTCGATCTAGATGCTTACCGTTGTTGCCTCGGAAGATTATGACGAAGCAAGTGAGCAATGCCAAGCACGTCAAGTGCCTTCCATGCATTCTTCCATGCCGTGAATGCAAAGCCCGTAACCCTCAGATCCTCCCAACTTTCCAATACTAAGCATTCAATGCCCAACCTATAAATTTTGATTAGAAATGACAACTATAATTAATTATCTACCAAAAAAAATTAATTAATTAATCATGTGTTATTGATGACTCGTTAAAGAAAGGAATTGACCAAAAGCTAACTTTTATTAGCTTCTTTTTAAGAAACCACTTTTTAATTTTTGTAAGTAAAAATACCTTAATCATTTTTCGTTGAAATTGTATTTCATCCTGGTATTCTTATTTTCTTTTTCTTTTCATTTTTTTTGAAAATTAAATTAAAATTTTTCCTTGGACACCTTATATTTTTGTATAAATAGTATAATTTCCTTACTATTTGTATGTATATATAAGTATTTAAAACGAAAAGTAATAAAAGATAAATTTAAAAGGGTATTTTGACCCTGTTAGGGTAAAATTATAACGGGAAATAATAAAATGTAGGGATTTTGAAATTGGTTATATATTTATATTATAAATTTATTTGTACTTAAATGTTTTCTTAATTTAACTAAAAGTTGATTTTTGGCACATAAAAACCTCACAAAAAAAAAAGTACCTATGAAGGCCCAAGGCTGTTGAAAGACCAGAAATTCCTGCTCCCACGATGACAATATCTGCTCTCATCTCCATTTTGATATGATATCGATCCCTAAATTTGATGCTCAGTTAATTGCATGCGTGCATGCTTTTATAGGCAATTGATTCATATTACAAGTCATATTCGTACATCTACTCTAGATGATCTAGTTAAGGCTGAAATTGGAGGGTCAAATACGTGGCTAGCTCATACTATGTGTATGTGGACGTGTATTGATATTGTACGTTTGTTAAGACTAAATTGTTTGGTAGAATCACACATATAGTTGGTAGCTACATTTGAGTGTTTGTTGTATGCGGCTTATATATATACGGATGCTAGTACCTAAACTCCTCGATTCACAACCACATCCATGAAAAAATAGGATCAAATTAAATCTGTTTCTCCTCTTATAAACAATCCTGCATTGTCGATCCGATGTTTGATTGCCTAACTATATGTTGATAAGTTAAACTAAACCTTCTACATATGTATCTTCTCACGTCTTATAGGTTGACATCGATTGAAGACCGAATTAAATACACAAATAGACGTACGTACGATATTACCCACGTATAGCTCTCTCCTACCATAAGATTGGTTTAAAGCATGTAAATCAGTAAATGTGACATTTTTTAGTTGATAATTCATTCATTAAATACACAAATAGACGTACGTACAATATCCTCGTATCTTTTCATTGTGAGATTTACCTCCTCATTCAGACTTACTACCTCCTCATCTCTTTTCATCAACCAAGTAGACATCACATTTAGACTTTAAAGTGTTCCATGTTTGATATTCCATGTTTTCACATGACCAACACTTAATCTTGTTTTTATCAAAACACTTCTTGGGATCTCCTTCATCAGTTTGGGAATCTTCCTCGTCCTTGGACGTTTTACTTTTTCCCTTCTTCTTCTCTCTTGCCTTTCACTCAACCCGAGTAAGAATCGTTTTCTGACTTTCTTTTTTTCAAATTCTTGTACTCTTTCCTCACTGAACAGGCCTGCACTTGTGGAGTTGTTGTTGTTTACGATCGTGTTAGTGTTGTTGGTACTCGAAATTGAATCTGTCAACATCTCTTACTATTATGCTATGATACCAAACGTAGAAGAAAACGCCCTTTTCTTAACAGATCAAACAACCAGAAAACACAAGAGTAAAAATAACATGTTCATTTTCTTCTTTCAACACTGTAAACTTTGTATGGACTTCAACACTGTAAACTTTGTATTGAAATTTCTATGACAATAGACAACGTTTTTACATCTGCTCCACACCTATTTATATCGGACTAAACAATAGTAACTGTTATCTAACTTCCTTCTAGAAACAGTTACTTGACAGTTACATATTTAACTTATATGACAGTTACTTGTCTTGACACCAAATAGGCTAACTTCTTACCCAAGTGTTTAAACCACGGCCACCTAACCAAAAAAAGCCTTTTTAAAAACCATCGTCGGATATCAGGTATGGGTATGGATATCGGATATCAGGTATGGGCATGAGGTTGATATCTGATATCCTTGTTTGGTATGTTGTCCAGGTCAGTTGATATCTCATATACGTTGTTTGGTCTAGAGTGTTTTGATATCAGATACCAAACGAAAACTTGGCCCAAACCTTCTTCAAAATCGAACACTATCCAACGAGGCTCAATATGACTCATCCATCTCATGCTAATTAATTTCCCTAATTCTACTTGGCCCATCGAACACTTCTTCAAAATCCATTCCCTACTTGATTAATATACTCACAATCTAATTAACCAAACCCACCAACCCAACACAGGAGAGAAGCGGGTCCACCCTTCTTCAACCTCTCGCCTGCTCAAAGCTCCCACCCAAATCCAGATCTGCAAATTTTGGGTCTTCGCCGACCAACTCAAACTTCACCGACTACCCACCTAGACTCCGAGCGACGACACAGCCCCGCCCCGACTTCCGCTCTCTCTCCCGTCACTAGCCCCGTCCAAACACCGACTCCGGCCAACTCCCTCAACTTCCTACTTAGCCCACCACGGCCCTGCAAAGGCGGAGTTTGTGATATCGCTCATACCGGTGTCTCTTTCGGTATATGAAGTGATAGCAAAATGATATAGGAAGATATCAAATTGATACCGATATCTAAAATCCCAAACAACGTATATACCTCAATACCAAACGAGTCCTCGTCCACTTAAGGCTATGTTTAGTGAAATGAGATTTTTGAAGAGGTGGAGATTTTTGGATAAGTTCAAGTTTTTTAAGTGGGGGAGGATTTCTGGTTAATTTCTATGCTTTTAAAAATAGCTTCCTATTATTCCCTAATTTTAATTTTAAACAACCTTACAAAAATAGCAAGTTTAGGACAAGTGGCCTACCGAATTTTTACACTCACACTCTCGGCATGTGTTGATTTGATTTGTCCCTAACATGGTTTGGTATTGTAAGGTTTTCATAGGTTTTATTTCAAAATTAGCACAGATGTAATACTTAAAATAATTGACAAAAAAATGTTATAATTTTTAACAAACCTCCTCAAATTAATATATTTATTTTGTGCTTTTAACCATCTACCTTTTAAAGAGGTACTCCAGTATAGACCAATTTTGCGTATGTTATTTGTTATAGTTTTCACAAGGACCATGATTTGGAGCCATCCAATTTTACAAAAGAATTCAATGTCCGGCCAAAAGGTTTTGCGTTCCACACCTGACAATGCCGAAGGCTAACTTTTCATAATGATATTGTTTAATTCCCCTTACATTGTACATAGTGTATAATATTTTCCATAACATGACTAGCTTATGTATGTTACTTTCTGTTTTAGATAACCACTTTCTTTGCTCCTGGTCATGATAGGATTTGTTTTCCAAGGAGTTCAGCTGAGTAACAAAACACACATTAAGAAAGGCGTCAATATCATTTATGACAGTCAAAGAAGGGTTTAGAATGGAAAGGAATGAGACATCAATGTAAGAGGCATGCATTGTTGTTCCACTTATAAAGCAGAAGTTCTATCCTCACATTTCACTACAAATTCATCTCAAACAGCAGGTCCAAGGAAGCTACACATATTATGAAGGATCTACTGTGATCAGCCAGCCAGACATGATATAATCAAAATTTTGCTAACAAAAAATTATACCATCTGAAAAAATGAATAAAATCCGTGCAACAAGTATGGATCAGCAAAACATACCATACTGTGAGGATTAGGATATTGGTAGTTATATAATAGTACATGAGCATATACATCGACAAAATGTGTTCTTTCTTAGTCTATGATGATATGAGCAATGCTTACATTGTCCTTACTCCTAGTGTGTTTTTTTTTTGGTCGAACCTTACTCCTAGTGTGTTGGCAGAGTAGAATTTGCTTCAGCTTCAGCCTCCTCCGTATTGGCAAATGCTTACATTGTCCTTTCGACATTGTCAATTTTTCAGCCATGTGGTGTCTAGTTCTCCCATGATAGACTTTGCCCCCTCGGTGAATCTTCGACACCATCACATTAACCAGCCTGCCGCTCTGGGTGACGTAATATATCCACTGCATCTAAGGATGCAACCCCTTCAACCGATTCAATTAGGGCGTTCCTTTTCCCCGATTTTTTCTCCATATCCGAACTTCTTCCTGAGCCGATCTCTGATGAATTCGTTGCGAGCTTGAAGCCGAGCCTGCTGAGGAGCCACGTTCTTGTAGGACAGATGAAGCCCCACGCCGAACACAGCAGCGCTGCTCAAGAAAAAGGCGACGGTGGATGCAAGTTTCTTCGGCGTGGACGGGTAGCAAAACACCATGGCTTGGATTCTAAGCTTTTCCTGATGGAGGATTTGGCAAAATGCATGAAATGAGTATTGAATGCCCTCCATGTAAGCACAGAAGATATAATATACACAAACTATGTAAGCAACCCAAGATTGCACAATGAGCACATAGAGTATGACTTGTTTGGAGGTCATTCATTATAAAGAATTTATGCATTGCACATTATTAGCACCACTTAGAACAAAATTGCATAATACAATTGATGATGTATGCAGCAAATGTTAGTTAATTTAGGATGACAAAAATTCCACTGTCAATATCGCAATTCGCATAGGGAAGTTGTTGTAAAATCTCTAGCATAAAACCTAATACAAGTTCTCATCATCATGCTCTTCTGTTCATTGAATACCATTCAATTCAGAAACAAGCAAAAACAAGGCTAGCTAGACGAAGGCAGATCATGATAGTAATTTGGAGACGAACGAGAGCAAGACCTAGAAAAATACATACACGAATTTGCAGTTGCAGACTTGGACGAGGAAGACAACGAAATTCTTTCTAAGTGGTGCTTAATTTTTCGCCGTTTTGGGCAAGCTAACAAAGTACTACCTCCGTTCAAGAATAGCGTCTCATCATCCGCCGTATACTCCTCCCTCAGCTCCGGGTCCGAGTCCAAGTTCGAATAAATAGAGTCGCGATCATCAATACTAATATCTGTCATTTTAGGATTTGTCTCGATCCTCAATCTTTTGAAGATTTTTTTTCTTTTAATTAGTATATATTTGTGTAATTGTTTTTAATCAATGAGGATAATATCGGAAAAATTATGGTAAAATGTGTTAAATGACAAATATTATTAAACAAGAGAATCAAGCTTAAACGACAAATATTTTTAAACGGAGGGAGTAATAAATAACTGATATTTTATATTTCGGAAAATACATATAATATTCAGAAATATTATAGGGTTTGGATTTCCCCTTTTTACACAGTCAAAATCTTCGACGACTCAGAGCTCGATCGTTTCCTTCTCCGTTCTGAACCTTCTGTCGATTGATTTCCTGTTCACTTCTTCTTCTTCTTCTTCACTCTCATCTTGTTACAATTTCATCTGTTATCTTGCGGACAAATCTAAGCCGGATTATGGCCGGAGAACGGTGAAAACGCCGGAAAATCTGTGTTCCGAGTGAGGAGAAACCATAGGGACTGTTGAAAAGCTTCAAGAATTGGAATATGGCGAGCATGAGACTGAGCATCGAGCCATTCAACAAGTAAAATTGGAGTCTTGTGGTTTTCAATTTGTGCTGTTCTGGCTTGTTTGATTGGTTAATTTGATGTTTGTTGCTTTAGATTGGTGAAACTTGCTGCCCGGGCGTTCTACGATGACATCACAACCAAGGGGGATAATTTGCCCAAGACGAGAAGTGATAACCGAGGGATTGCTGTCATTGTTCTTGATGCTCTTACCAGGTAGTGGTTATGATACCTTTCTTTCTATCTTGCTCTTCTGTTAATGGTTGATTGCTGTCATTCATATTCCAGCATGTTGATTCAAAGATCTGGGATTTAATTGGAAAAAATCCATAAAATTTTGCGTGTTAGCCCCAAACTTGGTTTGATAATGGAAGCAATCGACTGTCTAAATATTTAGACAAGAAATGGAAGCAGTTGACTGAAGACTTTTTACCACAGAGCATCTTTTTTATCCTGGGAACATGAATTCTTATTTGCTGTATAAGAAATATAAAAGTGAGCTGGTTTAAATATAGTATGGATGTCAGTAATATTTTTTCACCCTGAGAACATGACTTCCTATGGCTCCCATATCAGACGGCAATGGGTGAGAGAAGAAGATTTGGCCAAGGATTTGAAAATTCACACAAAGCAACTTCGTCGGACCTTGCGTTTTTTCGAAGAAGAAAAGCTTATCATGCGAGATCATAGGAAAGAGGTCAGTTTGTTTCACCGATAAATCTTGTAACGTGGATAATTTGTTGCTGTTGTTTAACTGTATTCCCCATCTTGTGTAGTCGGGTCTTGGTGGTCTTTAGAATTTAAAAGACTATCTATTTTTCGATTGTGGGATTTATTTCTCTTAAGAGGGGGTGGGGGTTAGCATCCTTGTCAATTGGGATGTCTCTAGAGTAAAACCAATACTTGCAATTAATATAATTCAATTGTTCTTCTTACAGACTGCCAAAGGTGTAAAGCTTCATGCTGCTGCAGTCGCAGCAACAGCTGATGGTCAGCCACATAAAGAAGGGGAAGATAAGATAAAGCTGCACACTCATTCATATTGTTGTTTGGATTATGCTCAGGTCTGTGCAGTGTTGCAAAATTTTATATCAGACTTTCCATCAACTATTTTCATTGAACATTTCTTTTATTATCCTATAATCAATGAGCTTTAAATTTTTGTTTTGTTTCACATCCCTTACCTACTGCTATGTTCTCTCTTGTTTTATTTAGGAGCTTCTTGTTTTTCGTTCATCCTGCATACTCTTTGTTAAATTTTATATTCCAATTTTGAGGCATATTTCTGCTTAGATTCAGGATTTGATGCATGTGTGGAAATTGATTTCACTGCTCTCTCTGCCTTATGTTCCTGCAATTAGGTCTTAATTCACACAATAGTAATAACTTTTCCTCGATATTGCCCAATTAATGACATATTTCTATATTTTGTATGCTTCTTTGTTTTAACTGATATTATATCTTTTAATGTAACACTGCACTACTTTAGAAGTGCACCAGTGCATAATTCTCATGTGAAAACGTTATATGTCACTGCTGCAATGTTGTACTCTTGTACAGCATTATGGAAATCTACTCTCCAGTCCACTTTTACTACATTAGCAGATCCCTAAATCTTACTGCTCAACTATCATTTTGGAGAATTGGATGTCAATTGTCTACTCTTTAATTTTAAAGTTTACTTGATGTGCTGCAGATATACGATATTGTGAGGTACAGGATCCACCGCATGAAGAAAAAACTAAAGGATGAATTAGAAAGCAAGAATACAGTTCAGGAGTACATATGTCCAAACTGCAGCAAAAGGTATAAGCTTATAGCTCTGTCGTTTTTTACCATGTTTTTAGCATATGTATCACTGTAACACGTCGAGCAACACTAGATGCTTCATGTTGTTGTATTTCCAGATATAATGCTCTAGATGCTGCAAGGCTGGTTTCTATGGAAGATGAGTATTTCCACTGTGAAAATTGTAATGGGGAGCTTGTGGCGGAGAGTGATAAATTAGCAAATCAGGATTTAGGAGATGGTGATGACAATGCTAGAAGGCGGCGGCAGAATAAGTTAAGAGCTATGCTGCAGAATTTGGAGGTGTGTAATCATGTTTCGAGAATACTTATGCGTGCATTTGAATTGTTAGTATTAATTAACTCTGGGAAAGGCTGTGGTGTTAACCAATATGTTATGGTTTTCATGTTTCTGTATTTAGTAACAAGTATATGGAGGATGCATAGGTATGTAGCATACCGATGATTATACAATTGACTCGTTGTGGTTGTTTTTGATGCTATGGCTTATGTCTTACCTTTCTGGTAACTTTGCAACATGTGGTAGTGAGTAATGTGAAGTCCTTCTTCTATGCGTAGTCCCTTTAGTTTTTGTACCTGTGTCACTGTGACAATTAATTTGTCAGGTTGTTTAACACACACAATATCTTTTAACTTTCTTGCCTTCTTGTTAATGGTTAAACTTGTAGCTGTCAAGGTGTATCCAGATAAGTTAGTGACGTCATTCTGCTCATTTTCCTTGAGGCTACTCTTAGAAGGCCCAAGGAAGGATGGTACTGGTATTGATAAAGGGGCTGCATTTTTGTGCTACCAGATGTTTGAGAAGATCACTGAAGTCTGAAATTTCTTTCATACTTTCATAGAAGTTTTTCAGATTCATTATCCTCTCTGAAGGATCCATGTTTCTTAAATGAGTAAAAACAGTTTAGTATTTTGATGGTGTTTGGCTGGCCAATTGGCCACCTTGTCAATATGTTTAGCTAGCCTACCTCATCATCTACTGCATAGAGCAAATTGAGCCATACCAGTGTGTCATGCCATTCATAAACACCTCTTCATGATGTGAGAACTGTACGGGAGCAGTCCGTTGAATCAAATAATTGCTTCAACTTTTATGGTTATCAACCATTTTGTCTAAACCCTTTTGGGATTTTTACACCCTGTTCCATGCAGGCCCAACTGAAACCACTCATGGAACAAATAGCTAGAGTAAAGGATCTGCAAATACCTGATTTTGGAAGCCTGCAAACATGGGAGGCCAGCGCTAGTGCTGCAGCTCGAGCAAACTCGAACAATGATCCCTCTAGGTCATCTCAAGGATTGGCTGGAACACCAATGCCATTTCTTGGGGAAACAAAGGTGACTTGATAGTGGTCCTTTAGTTGTTGGAACCTCATGCCTTAAATTGTTTCTCATTTGCATATGATCCTAGAGATATCTATTTCTAATGATATTTTCTATAAATAAAATACATCAATGATGAAGAAATGATGCTCAAAACTTCATATATTTCCTTCTTAGTAATACTAGAGAAAGGCAGACGAATTCAAATTATATGATATCTAATGTGCTATCAGGTTGAAGTTGCACTGTCTGGTTCTCAAACATTGGATGGAGACAGCAAGTCTGGCATTGCAAATGAACCGATGAAGGTTCTTCCACCATGGATGATCAAACAAGGTATGAATCTCACGACTGAGCAGCGAGGACATATGAAACAAGAATCTAAGATGGATGGCAGTGTAATTTCCGGTGAACCTTCTGACGATAAAAAGTCATCTGTTGGAAAGGATGAATCTCAGAGCTCACTTCAGGTTTGGCAGATTATACAAACTTTCCAGCATACTATTGCTCTCTAATACATGTTCTGTAATTCTAGAGTATTTTTTCTGATTTTTGACTCCCCTTTGATATGTATCATGTAGGATGAATACATCAAAGCTTATTATGCTGCCCTCTACCACCACCAAATGCAGCGGGAGCAAGAAGAAGCTGCCAAGAGGCAAGTAGAACCCTCACCTGATCCTGGTACTAATGATGAATCTTCCTCTAATCGCCAAGTTGGCGTCAAGTCTAAACGCGAAAAGGATGACAATGATGATGTTGAATGGGAAGACGGTACTCCAGCAGGTAATTTTGGTATGCTTACTTTGGCTTACTACTTCACTCATCTTAATGAAGCTGTGTGATACTATGAGTGATTGTCATTTAATTTACGGTTTTTTTTGCAGGAAATGCAAGCGCGAGTGTGAAGTACAAGGTTGACTTGAATGTTGAAGCCGACGCATTGCCAAGTAATGACGAAGATGACGATGAAGACGACGTGGAATGGGAAGAAGGTTAAATGGTTAAATAGAAGCTTGGCTGCTCTTTCCCCAATGGGTTTAACATCAGAAGAAGCCTGTTTATGTTATGTTAGTGTATCACATTGTAGACTTGTAGTTTGTCTCTGATGCATTGCTAGTCTTGGACGTATTAGATTGTTACCACTTACGGGGATGTAATTACTCTCTAGATTGAATTAAGAATGGGGTGAATGTGTATGATTATGTTAGGTGGAGTAGGAGGTTAGGCGTTTGTTTATTAATGCCAATTGTATTGAATTGATCTCAAATGGCAGATGGGACATCATTCCAAAATTCGATTGTTTAGGGTCCCCAGAATCTAGTTATAATGTTGAAAATATAACTGGTACCTGATCAACCTAATGAAACTTAAGGCAAGGAGATCCCAAGATGGGATTTGTTAAGGAGTATTTTGGGTCGAATCGTAAAATCGATTTGTCCAATTTTTCGGTCGAGCATCGATTTGTATTATTGAAAACACGTCAATCGATTTGTATCAAAAATTGCAAGTCAGTCAGTTGGATTTTATGTAGTGTGCTCGTGACGGGTTTATTATTTCTTCTTTAACGTAGGGTTTTCGGGTTTTCTTGTTTAGTATGCTTATAATGTACCTTTAGAGTACACGAAACACCAATAACAAAAAAACAGTAAATTTGACACAACCTAATTGTATTTGAAAACAACACAAATTTACGGGAAAGTTTGACACGATCGAATTATGTTAAGAGCACAGATATATTTATGATTATGCAAGATATCATGCTAAATGTGCATATATGATGTTTTTGAAAATGAGTGTATAGCTTTATAAATATATCATTATAGGTTTTGGTTCAAGTGAGAACTACTCTTATGGTAAGGACTACTCCTTATGGTAAGGAGTGATCTCATTCATTAGATTTACCTCCTTATTATATAATGAACGGTCCAGATATTTTTTTTTACAAGATAGAGTTTTTTTTTTCTTTTTACGAAAACGATATGTTTTTTAACTATTAGTTCAATTTTTTGTTCTATGAGTTCAACTTTTATATCTTTTGAGTTCATTTTTTGTATAATTCGATTTTTCACAAAAATAAATTTGTTTTAGTTTAATAATTTATGAATTCAAAATTATTTTTTCTGTAATACATAAATAAAACTTAAAAAAATAAAAAATACCTTTCTTTACAAATACAATGATTATAACCCTGAAATGTGGTAGTTCAATGTTTACAACAAAAGTGTTCAATTTATTATGTTAAATGTTCAATTACGTGTACTAGAAGTTCAATTTTGTAATTTGTAGTTTTGTACGGGTTCAATTTTTTGTACAATAAGTTCAATTTTTTCTTAGTGTTAGTTCAATTTTTATTAAAGTAAGTTCAATTTTTATATTATTCGAAAATTAATTAAAAAATTAAATTTTTTTTTTGATTTTTTGAAAAATACAAAAATTAAAATAATATGGACCATTTATTATAAGGTAAGGAGGTAAATCCAATGGATGAGGTTACTCCTTACCGTAAAGGGTTGTCCTTGCCATAAGAGAGTCCTCACCGTAACCTAACTCTATCATTATATATGAGTGTACATAATCTTATTATTAAATATTGGCGATATCATGATATAATGTGAATCATTTTGTAAACCAGTGTGTAGCTTCATAACAAAGTGTCCATGATATATGATAGCTAAGTATGTACACTTAGTTTTAAGACTATGCACATTGGAGTATAAAATGTGCGGTTTTTTATAAAATTTGGTTGTGCATAACTTGTACATTTAATGAAACATGAGATCTCATCATTTGGTATTCTTTTCCCGTTATGGGACAACACATGGACAATTTCAATTATTACTTGGGTGTTCTAACTTCTAACTTGAACCCGCCCAACGGATATAAATAACTCTATTAGAAAAAAATATATATTAAGTTGTTGTACAATCATTTATATATAAATAGCAAAGATCTTTATTTTTTATGACGGGAAATCCACCTTAAGTGATAAATCACAGACGTGTGACTCAACCGACAGAAATCACGAATTGGCTAAACTAAATTACGAACAACGTTTCGACCCAGTGGAAAGAATGATAACAATACTTGTTTTTAATCAAATAAACAGACAGATGCAAGAATGGAACCCTCTTTAGTTCATCCCCTGGTCCTATTTTCGCGTTATCCTAGTCATCTGCTTGTCACCAAATAAATCCATAGATGACCAACCATCTTTTGCTTGGTACTTAAGATATTACCTTATACCATTGGTATCAAACCCTAGGGTAGTACACGGTTCGATTCTAACCGAAAATTGTGATCCGAACCAAACAGAAACTGATACCATTCGATTCAATTTTCGGTTTCATTTTTTTTTGTTCCAGCTCGGTTTTAATTTTTCAAAGGAAATCTTCACATATATATCTCAAATCGGGGTTGGTTTGATATCCGGTTGATCCTAAATCAAATTTCGGTTTTTGATTCGATTCGAGTTTGGATCACTGTCCAATCAAAAGTTCAGAACCAAAGAACAAAGTATTTCGAATTCCTTTTGGCTCAACTATTCTCTAATTTATTCAACTATTTTAATAGGCTATTTGCTCTTACTGTTGATTTCGTTTATCGTAGTTAATATCTCTCAATCTACTTGTTCCAAGTCTGCCTCATGTGACTAACACACTGCACATTAGTAGTATATGGCTTAAGCCTTTATACGTAGTTTCACGTGCTATACATTGAAAAGTAACAACCACATGTCTAATCTATTTTTTCCGATCAATTTCTCTATTCTAACGGGCAAGTCTACACCTAAAAGGGCTTTTAAACAGATTGCTTTTTTAGAAATATCAATTTAAGATCATAATGATATTTCTAAACTTTTACAGATAAGATGAAGAGAATAAAACTCGGAGGTGCCAAAACTGTCAATTCTAGGGGACAAGCACGAGGGATAGATCGGTGCCGGCCCATAGAGGGTAAGCCACGTGACAGATACGCAGCATTCAAACTCGGGCCCACCAACCATATCACGCCAACTGTCACAAGAGCGCCACGTGCCACGGCTATATCAATTACTAGACCGAGCTGCTTCCACGTGGCGCACAAGTACAGTTGCTCATAAAGAAATACAGTAGAAAACGGATATAGTGTAATTAATTGGTTGATTGCGGGAGCTAAGTCACGCACTTGTCATGTGCAGATGACTACAACTCCACTCTCAAAGGCAGAAAAGTGTGTGCCTACTTGTATTGTATTGTGGTCACGAACTTGTCATGTGCGAGATAAAAGATGCAGCTAGCTGTTGAAAACTTGAAAAAGTTTAAGCTTTTTGGTTAGAATCAGGCGCAGTTTTCTGATTCATGCATGCTTTTGGGTTTGGTACGTATAGTGTGTGTTAAGGTTAGGCTTACGTGGTAAAGGATTTTCGAATATTCTGTGTGACCAAAGCTGGCATTTGATAGGGCAGTATAACAGTATAATAAATGTGTACAAAAATATCAATTAATGTCCTTACCTTGCCTTGCCTTGCTATATCCAACTGAGCTACTTCTCATTTTGATATCTCACAAGGAAAATGTGTGCTGGAAGAACAAAATGTGCAATATTAGTGCATACAGGCTACAGCTATTCAGGTTGTTACCTTTTGGTGCAATTGCTGAACTTCAGAAATCTTGTGGCAGGAACAGAATTCTTTTTGCAACAGAAAAGATTGTGCAATGAAAGTAATTATTGAGAGTTGAGCAATAAATGACATTTAATTCACACCCTAATTAAGATTGCATTGAAGAGTAGCAGAGAATATTAAGTACATTAAATTCACAAAACACTCATTACTGATATATGTGGAAGGGGACCATCCAAGCTTAGTATTAATTGTTTCAGGAGCCATAATTTAAGAAATATCACTAGTCTTATAAACACTCTGCTTCAAGTACAAGAAGTATGTAATCCTAATTAAGAAAGAACCCATGTGACTTCTACAGTACAATGATTTCGATCTTAACCAAAAAAATTCACCAAAAAAAATTGTACTTGTTTTTACCAAACATGGGTTGGGATATAATGCTTGTTAGTTGGTTACATGTATAGCCAGATACCAGAAACTCCTATTTGCAGACAAAATGAACTATACATGGTCAGAAATATAATTAGCCAAAACCACAAGGTACGAAACGAGTACAGGTCATGTTGAGCAAAGCATGGCGTCAGCACATTACAGGCCATGATTGCTGTACCAATGTATTAGTATCCACATATCATCAAGTGCCAAGAACAATCCAAACTAATGTAAAGGTGAAGCTTGGCTCTACTCAAGAAAGGTCAGAATGCTATTAAGATGGAGCAAGGGGAAGGCTACAACGGAAGACTAGACCATATGCAGCCAATGGAGAAGACGACATTGATCATAAATTTTAGGCTGGCAAAAAATCACTTTTTCTTGCCTCCAACATGATCTTAGATCAAGTTGATATTGATGCGACATGAGGCCTATCTATAAGTGTAATTACCGTATGCAGGGTATAAAAGAGGAAAAGTTGCGAAGTTTTGGATTCTAAGCAAAGTTCCAGGAATCTGACTTACCTGGAAGAAGGGTAATCTTTTATTGAAAGCCAAGGCCTCACGTTATCCCCACCAATTGAGTTCAGCAAGGCAAGCCTTCTGTCACATTGTGAGGACCAAATTTCACAGCAAATCCGAACACACAGTTGAAAGCCAAACCTGCATTAAATGCTAAAAGTTTTAAACTAGTGGCTACTTCAAGTTAATCCAAATGGAAAATTTTAGAGGCCATCCCTCTCACTCGATCATGGAATTATACAGCAAAAAGGTACTGGACACAAGCAAATCAAGCGTGATATGCCAACCACGTGTATACCAAAAACACACTCAGATTAACGAATGGTAATTAGGAACTGAAGGCCCGGTCACTTTGAAGATGTCTCTGTCATATTTTCTTCTTTTGCCTTCTAATCTTCTATCAACACAGTTTAACAACATGGAGAAATTTCAAATTCCAGGGCTTTGTTATTGGTAATACAAAAGAGGGATACTTCTGTAAAACCCCTTTCTCGTGACTCACCTTATATGTTTCTATATAAAGAGCATGGATTCGAGATGCACCAACCCACAAACACAACTTCTTCATAGCATTTCCCACTCTACTGTGCTTCTTCTATCTCCTCTCTCACACAGACAAATAATCAAAACAAGGTATGATCCAAAACTCTGTTAGAATAGCACTTCTCCATGTATTACCTTTCTGTTATTCTTTCTATGTAGTGAAATTTTTTCTCACATTTGTATGAAAATAGGAGAAAGTCATAGCAAACTTATTCAAAAACATCTCTGTTTCCTATGCTGCAGATGCTATATGGTTTTGGTAAAATGTAGTACAAGTTTGGCTCGAACTGCCTCATTTGAGCACTCATACATACCACAGCTTCATACATTCACGGGCAAATTCATGATATGCATGTCAATGACCAAAATCCACACTATGTCAGTTCAATCCATTGCATAATGTCAGCATCCAATCACCTAAATTCATTACTATTATGCATTTTCTATTTGAAACTTTCACAGTTTCACGTACATCTCAACAAAACGGTTATTTTCCTTCCATTTCTGAACGGACAGGGATGGCGAAGGTTAATTCACCTAGATAGCCAGGTCTAACCAATTCTGTCTCCAATTTCTACATTCAACCTAATAGGATCCACAAATCCACTCTACTTCCAATCAATTGCATAATCCAATGACCAAAATCAACCGGAATTGTGTAAAACCACGTACCTCGAGAAATCGAAATCCGTTTTTTCTTCAAAATTTTCTGGAAATTGACAGGGATGGAGAAGGCGAATCCAATTCTAGGTCTAGCGAGGACGAAATCCGAGCAATTGGCGGAGGCGATGTCATCGCTGAAGCTACCGCCGAAGGCGGAGGCAACGGCGGCGATAGCAGAGAGCAGCGGTAGCGCGAACGTTTCCCGGCGTTCCAGCCGGAGGACGATGTCGGCGGCGTCGCCGGGAAGAGGGAGGAGCAGCTCGCACATTAAGAAATCGAGTAGCGCGCAGATGAATTGGCAGCTCGATGATCAGCTTAGCAGCGGCGCCGCCCTGAGCCGAGCTTCGAGCGCTAGCTTGGGCCTCTCTTTCTCCCTCACCGGCTACATTATGCCGCCGGAGGAAATCGCCGACTCCAAACCCTTCAGCGACGATGAGATTCGTACGCCCTCTCTCTTTTCTCCCCTTTCAGTTCAATATATATACCTCTGTTCGGAATTTCAAATCTGGCCTTGAATTTATGTTAATTTCAGATAATGTCCCTAATTTTTAGTTTTGAGCTCAAAAAGGACAAGTTTATACAAAGTGACTGAAAAAATGTAGGATAATTTTTCATTAAATGGTTTCACATAGAAATGCAAATTCTCTACTTTGTAGCTGAGGATCTTGAAGCTGGAATAAAGAGGAAGAGAATTGAGGCAGAGCCAACACTGCCAATCTACTTGAAGGTAACATTGACTAATCAAGAAAGTTTCCATTTTTATTGCAGGGTTCATTCAACTCCTCCTACTAGTCCTTTCAATAATGCATCATCTTCAATGTCAATCCTGCATTCATCAAACAAACAAATGGAGTGGGATTGACTTGCTTCTTATCTATTTCAAAAGGCAGGGACGACGACTTCTCATTCACTTCTCAACGGAGTCCCTTCCAATTAAACATGGCTTTTCATGGTCAGGTTCAGTCTTGTGCAGTCTTGTTTTCTGAGACACAAAATGCCACTTAATCAGGATTTCATCAACCAATTTAACATGCTTAAAACTATAAAACTGTAAAAACTTCAGCATCAGTAGTTACTAGCTATAGTTAGTTCCCTGCCTTTCTTAACATCTTCCTACTTTATGTTTTCACTTTGACTAGCAATGTTTATCCTCCTAATGAGCCACTAATCAAGAATTAATGTATTTGAAAATTTGCAGTTTGTTGATGTCACATACAAAGTGATAATGAAAGGGATTGCTTCTACAGAAGAGAAGCAGATACTTCATGGGATCACAGGATCAGTTAATCCAGGTGAGGTCTTGGCTTTGATGGGTCCTTCAGGAAGTGGAAAGACTACATTGCTGAATCTGCTTGGCGGCCGATTAGCACATCCTAAACCGGGCGGTTTAGTAACTTATAATGACCAGCATTACTCCAAGACTTTGAAAAGCAGGCAAGTTTTTAAACTTGAGAATCTACATTTGGTAGGATATCTTGTAGCTGAAGATTGCTCCAGAACAAGTGCTAATCATTATAAGATGATTTTGTATGAAATTTGCAGAATAGGATTTGTGACCCAAGATGATGTTCTGTTTCCACACCTAACAGTCAAGGAGACGCTGACATACGCAGCGTTCCTTCGTTTGCCAAAGAGCTTGACCAGAGAGCAAAAGGAGAAACGAGCTATTGACGTCATCTCTGAGCTAGGCTTAGAAAGGTAAAAGCTATGAGCAAGCAGACTATTGATCAAATCATGGATCATGGACATTTTGATGATGAGAGAATTTGTAAAAACAGGTGTCAGGACACAATGATTGGCGGCTCCTTTGTACGAGGAGTTTCAGGTGGCGAAAGGAAGAGAGTGTGCATTGCAAATGAGATCATAATAAACCCTTCTCTTCTTCTCTTGGATGAGCCCACCTCAGGCTTGGATTCCACTACTGCTTTGAGAACAATTCAGATGTTGCAAGACATAGCTGAGGTAAATGAGACTAAGATATATAATTTGAAATGGAATAAGGAAAAATGAAAGTTGGGATCTTAGATTGGTTTTTGAATTGATGTAGGATGGGAAGACGGTTATAACGACAATTCATCAGCCATCAAGCAGGCTTTTCCACAGGTTTGACAAGCTGATCCTTCTAGGAAAAGGGTCTCTTCTGTACTTTGGAAAGGCGTCGGAAGCAATGGTCTACTTCTCATCTATTGGGTGCTCTCCTTTGATTGCAATGAACCCAGCAGAGTTTCTCTTAGACCTTGCAAATGGAAACTTGAATGATATTACTGCTCCACCAGAGTTGGAGGATAGAGTCCATATGGGTGACTCGGAGACCGACAACAGATACAATGGCAAGCCTTCTCCCACACTAATCCATGAGGTACTTTTAGTCATAGGTTCAAATCCACATGATTGATTCATGTAAAATCTTGATATTGAACATTTTTCTTTGAATTTGGAACACAGTACCTTGTGGAGGCATACGAATCACGAGTCACCGAGGAGAAGGAAAGACTTGAGCTTCCAATTGCAGTTGATGAAGAAGTGAAGACGAAAATGGCGCCTCCAAGACGAGAATGGGGAGCAAGCTGGTATGAGCAATATACCATCTTGTTCTGCAGAGGCATCAAAGAACGGCGGCATGAGTATTTTAGCTGGCTAAGGATTACTCAGGTTCTGGCTACTTCAATCATACTGGGGCTACTTTGGTGGCAATCAAGTACTAGGACTCACATGGCACTCCAAGATCAGGTAAATCTCTTTCCATTATAAAAACTAAACAAAATTCATGCAAAATTATTCTCTTATATATGAATGTATGTTGATTGCAGGCAGGATTGCTTTTCTTCATAGCTGTGTTCTGGGGCTTCTTTCCAGTTTTCACAGCCATCTTTACATTTCCTCAACAAAGAGCAATGCTAAAGAAGGAAAGATCAGCTGACATGTACAGATTAAGTGCATATTTTCTTGCAATGACAACAAGTGACCTTCCACTTGACCTTGGATTACCAGTGCTCTTCCTTCTAGTCGTCTACTTCATGGCCGCCCTCAGACTCAACGTTGCGACGTTTTTCTTCACAATGCTCACAGTTTTCCTTTGCATCGTGGCCGCCCAGGTAATCATTTTTCTTATGGTCATAGATACCATACCACTATATTAAACCAACAAAACCTTAGTGTTATCTCCTAAGACAAACCGTCGATGAATATGACTGACAGGGCCTTGGATTGGCCATTGGCGCGTCTCTAATGGACTTAAAGAAAGCAACAACTCTGGCTTCAGTCACAGTTATGACATTCATGCTTGCTGGTGGCTACTTTGTAAAGGTAATTTCACTTAACCATAACTTGGAACTATATCATTTCTTTGTTCATTGGGCCCATGTACTTAACAATATAGTTTTGATGCTGCAGAATGTTCCAATATTCATAAGTTGGATGCACTATCTGTCCTTCAACTACCATACCTACAGACTTCTACTGAAGATACAGTACGAAGACATAGCTCCTGTCATAAATGATGTCAAGATTGACAGTGGAGTCACAGAGGTCATTTCTTTGGTAGCCATGGTGTTTGGCTACCGTTTGTTGGCTTACCTGTCTCTGCGGCGAATGGAGCTGAGCGGTTAAGCACAAGGCTTCGTCGGGCCACGAGTATGAGGCCTAGCCGGAGCAAGTAGAAATGTACCGAACCGAAGAGTATATTACTAACAACAAACCATGTAAAATGTTATGATGAAGGAAACCTTGTGTTGTAATGTTTTCGTTTGTGTATGTAGAAGAAGCCTCAGAGGTGAATTTTCAGCACTCTTGTGGAAACTTAGCCTTAATGTTATAGATGTCATGTGTGTGATTGGGGATTAAGTCCTCAAGTTTATATAAATAAAGCGTTTGAGTTCAAATGGCCATTACTTTTGGGAACTTTGATAATTATTATTAGTGCACTTTGAGAATATAATGATAAACAGTTTGGCGATGGATGTGAAACCAATTAGCAAATACAAGTTCCAGATTTCAGGGGTAAATAACGATTGTGAAAAATAATGTGCATAGAAATGATAAAACTATGTGAAAGAAATATAAAGATGTAGGCGAAAAGAGGGAGAAAAAAAACAATTAAGGAAAGGGCCCAACCGGGATCGAACCGGTGACCTCTTGATCTGCAGTCAAATGCTCTACCACTGAGCTATGGACCCTTTGATGTTCATTGGTAAGACATAAATGAATAAGTAACGCGTGAGGTGAATTTTGCTAATTTGATGTTGAACCCAACACAATTAGGCATGAATTGTGACCATACCTCGATGTATGATTTATAAATCATCTAAGCAAATTGCCATATTTTATTAGGTTTTTTTCCCTCTAGAATCAATTTCTTTGCTAATTCCACTTTGAAATAAAATCATACCTAAACTCACTCTAAGTCATTCCTTCTCTCAACTCCATCCCAAACACATTTTTTAATCCAAACTGGTGCCAAATGACGTACTTTCCTTAGCCACTTGACGCATTTTACTTGTACTTGGTATAGATTAGAAGTTTGGGGATATTTTTTTACGTTAAATTTGGCATCAGTTCGAGCATTGGATCGGTGGTGGTAATTACAAAATTGAGAAATGTTTAGAACATTCAAATTTGAACATTGAGTTACCTAGTGAGTGTAAAATTATGCAGTAGATGATGTTGGCTTGGTAAAAATCCCTTTCTAATGCTACAAAATTTCCTTAGACCATATTCCAGGTACAATATTAACTCCCAATGAGGTGCCTATTTACCAAGCATCATGCTAGGATACTAACCCATTAGAAGGAAGGCTTTTCAGGTTACTTCCAACAAAACACAAAAGGGGTCAGAACACCAAGCCAAGATGAATATATATGTATTTTAAGTTTTTAACATTCATCGAGCTCCTGTAAACAAAAACTTCAGGTCATGGAGACTAAGACCAGATGCAGAGGCGTCGCCATTTTCTTCACCAAATGCAGATGCAACCATCTTCCTCTTTTTCTCCTGCGATAGATTGTACATTGCAATGACGGTTATCAAGAACCTGTTTGGGGCTTTGTTTGGCATGCCATGTTATTCACAAACTAAAATTGTGCTAATGGTCTTTAGGATTTGAAAATATAATATACAAGCCTGAAATTATAGGTTGCAAGTTCAAGGAGTACCTGGAGAGCTAATATTCTATCTTCCACAGTGTCTTTTATAGTGAGACGTGAGACGGTTACAGGGTGCATCTGTCCTATTCTATGTGCTCGATCCACGGCTTGATCTTCAGTAGTCGGATTCCACCAGAGGTCCAACAGAATAACATGACAAGCGGCGACCATATTGAGACCAAGATTTCCTGCCTTGAGTGACATCAACATAACAGTTACCTGCCACCAAGAATCATTAGACCATATACTAATGTTGCCAAGAAAAAACAATACGTGTTATCCCCTAAAACCGAATATAAAACGGGATAGATATCTGAAAGCAAGAGTCTTGTTATTCAGCCAATTTTGAGGATTCCTCACATGTAATTCATTTCATCCATCCAGTCTGAATAATTGCAATCCCATCTCTTGTTATACAAGAGAAACGAAGTAACTAAATCCTCAAACTAAATAGCACTAAGTAATGATCAAATAAACTTGATGGAAAAAGTAGAGTAAAGATAATAATTAAACCGAATGCAAAGACATCGTAGGAAACCAAACCTCGGGATCAGAGCTGAACTCTCTGACGGCTTTGTCTCTTGCAGCCAGAGTCATTCTACCATCAAGTCTACGGTACTGAAAGTCAGAACGTTGTAACGATGACTCCATTAAGTCCAACATACGGGTCCACTGGGAGAAGACGATAGCTTTCTTTGGTCCTTCGGATGGTGCATAATTGAGGTCTGTTTTGCCATCTTCAAATGACTGCAGTAGTTCAAGTGCTGCCTTAATCTTAGACGAGCAATAGTCGCTTGAGAAGATAAACGAGCTCTCATCAGGTTGACTGGCCATTGATAGGCTGCTGTCACTGCCATATGAGAGCCAGCTTCTTAAAGTAGCTTCAGAATAGACGATGTCATTGTTTAATTTCTCTTTGCATCTGAAAGCAGGGCATGTTATATCATCGCCGTCGAGGTGATCAGATAAACACAGATCACAAAACACATGGCCACACACGGCAACTACAGCATCTTCAGGAGGGTCCTATACAATTGTCAGTAGCACACAAAAAAAATTAGCCTGGAGCGTTATTTTAGAGATAAAAGCTAGGAGGAATCACCGATGTAGCAAGAAGTGATACATAATAATACCTCTAAGAGGATAAAAATCACAAACAAAAAATGTTTGAATGGATCAAACTCGGGGGAATGCTTTTTCATGAAGATTCTAAACTCTAGAGTGCAAAAAAAGTAACTGAAGAGAAAATGACGGCTTATAGGCCTAATTGAAAAAGGAGCAACTCTGTATATCCTGCACATACCACAAAATATTTATGCCAGATCGAAAAGGAAAGGAAAAAAAATGAAGCAGAGGGATCTGACTATATTTTTTTTGGTCAAAAGGAGGGTTATACCAATTGAGACACAATTACCAATTGTACCTAGATCCAAAACGTAACAAGTGAGTTTCAACTATATATAGCTAAATAATCACAGACAACTTTTAATTTGACAGCACGCCGATCAAGAGCTCCAAATAAACTTTAACAGCCCATCAGAACAAAAAGAGAAGCTCCATCCATGAGAAAAAAAAAACAGTACAATTAGAGAAATAGCTAAGAAAGCATACAGCACAAAGTTGACAGATACGTGAGTTCTCCAGACAATTCAATAGGTTCATCAACTTTTCTTTAGAAAGTTTCTTCGATGTCAAAATGGAAGATGTTTTCCTGGCTGAATTAGAACCAAGTCGTAAGGCAAGAAGTGGGTGGTTACAAGCAAGACGAAGGCGCATAAGCATCAATAAAATGTTTGCATAGTTCTTACGAACTGTGCCAGCCAGGGCATATGCCTGCAAAATAAGAGCCAAGGCTAAGCAATAGAAGCACACTAATCCAACGAAAGAGAGCCAATTACAAAGAAAGATTAAAAGAAAAGGCACATTAACACAAAACCTTAAACTGTGACCGTGAATCGCCTTCTAATTTGTTATAAAACTCTCTCTCCTCCAGAGTGAAAGTATTCTTTTTCAAGTTTATATACTTCGGTGGCAAGTTAATTACAGGATTGCCATCAATCGATGTGACTGCACGACACAAATTTAGAACAGTCAGCAACACAGAAAGATGATAAAAATGCACAGCTCATAAATTAACATAAATCAAACACAATGCTAAAAACATGAAAGTAACCAATAAGGACAGAAACCACATATGAACAACAGGCGTATCAATTAATTTACCTTTTGTGCGACGCAACATAACAGTTCTTAAAACCGCTTGAAGCTTTTGATAACCATACTGTGAATCTTTGGAAATTGGAACTTTTAATCCTTTACAAAATGACTTATACGAAGAATATGGGTCGTACTTCAAAAACCTAAAGTAACTGAACAGCTCATCAACTGTATTCTGTATCGGAGTTCCAGATAAACACCATCTTTTTTTCGCTCGCAAACCCCAGCAAGCTCTAGCCACTTGTGTTTTGTGATTTTTTATAGATTGAGCTTCATCTAGTACAACCCGCAGCCAACTAACTCTAGCAAGTGCGCTAGAGTCACCACCAGACAAGCAACTAGCAATGCTTTTCCTGCCTTTCTTTCTCTTCCTTCCAGAGCTAGATGTACCTTTTTTCTCCTTAGCTTTTGGTTCAGCATCATCCTGGTCCGCTAAAGGATGTTTAGGAACTTCATTAGCAACAATAGTGTATGTAGTAACAACCACATCATATTTGGCCAATTCTAAAGGATCCTTTGTCCTACTGCTTCCATGATACATAAGAACGTCTAATTTCGCTTCCTCGGTGACTTTATCATTCAGCTCCCTAACCCATTGCCTGAGGACTGTAGCTGGGCACACAACTAGGGTTCCTGCAGTTGCTCTGTGTTTATGGGGTGAGCATGCTCTTGAACTATTCATACCTTGAGAATCCTCTGTCAACTCGACACCATCCAAATTAGTAATTTTATTACTATCATTCTCCTCCTCGTCTAAATTCAGAGATTCAATTTTGGGAGTGTGGTGGTCTTCAGATTTGAACTTCTGCTCCGAGTGTTTGTGCATCAATATAAGGGCAATCATCGAGACAGTCTTACCTAAACCCTATGAAATCCAATTAGAAATATGTCAACAATAACAGGAATAAATTTCCACAAGCAGTAGATGAATAGTTCAGCTTGAGATATAGATGAACCTGATCATCTGCCAGAATGCCACCCACGCAAAATAGTCTTGCTTCTTTTTGACACATCCATGCCAAAGCAATTTTCTTGACATAGAAAGCATCAAGTATTAGGCAGCATACTCAATATATATAAGATCAGTGTTCAGGATTCAGGAAACAGAGGAGAAGGTCCAAAAAAATATGATGCACAATAAGCTAAAAAGGATTAAAGATCTAAGCTAGTGGGCTCCAACTGAAAAATGTGAATAAAGTAACTGAATTCAACCTGGTGTCTCAAAAGAGGAACTGACAAAAGGCCATCAGGTAGATCAACTTCTCGTGTTGGTTGGTTAAGATCCTGCACGATAAATGAACAAACAAAAGTGATGGCTTGTCACTAAGTCTTTCAGTTGTACCCTTAGAACCATATAAGCAATGTAAAAGCAGTTCAATAAACACATTGCATCATCTAAAGCACATAATATTGTAATACTGTAGCTAGAGCTTAATACGTAATGGTTAAATACTTATATGTAACTAAAGCAAGGGAGACATCTAATAGAGAACACTGAAGCTCATCTTGTACAGAGCAACTTAAATCTAGAGGTTAATAACAAATTCCCCTAAGAGAACTAACAACAATTAAGTTAGCTAACAATTTTTACAGGAATTATTATTGGTAACCAGACTAACCACCCAAAATCTGCAATGTTCTACAAAAAGAAACTGTAATACACACATAAAACCCATCAACCTCCCTTCCAAAGATTTAAGTTAAAAACAATAGTGGAAGACTGACAAGTTTTGCGGGTTGGGCAGTGGAGTAATCTAATGAGTAGTTTGTTGTCACTTTAATTATTCTATGCAGTTTTTTTGCAAAAAAATAATACATTTCACAAGTGGTTAGGCATTATTTACACCCCCATCCCATCCCAGAAAAAGGAAAAATTACATATGCAACTCAAGCAGAAAAGATATGGAGCTATACAAATCATCATTGTAATTTTAAGGGCCAATAAAATGCCCTCTTAACTTCCCTTAAAGCCAAAATGGAACCCAATTTGTTTTCAATTCTCTCTGCTATTTAGAGTATCAACTTAAAATCCTTAAACAGGCAAACGCGATGATATAGAACCAGATATTCACTCTAAAACCAATCTGGTTCATGACTTAACAATGTTGAGCATGTCCATAGATCAAACGTGAAAAGAACTGTAAATTTGATACCTGTATCACTGCTTGCAATACAGAACTTTCATCGGGCCCTGCCTTCTTTTCATCACTATTCCTAAAAGGGTCAAGTGGATCAGTAGAGCTAGCTTTGTCTATAGATGACCATGTTGGAAGAATCCGACTTCCACTATTATCCAACATTGTAACATCATTGCGATGTCCTCTTTGAATGTCTTCTTCCCTATTAGTCTTGGCAATAGATAGACTAGTCCCAGGCCCTTTGTTAATCTGATTGAAGCCATCAACATGTCTAAAACTACTAGTTTTTGTTTGAGATACAGATGGATGATAGTGAGCGGGAAGGGCTCGTCTGTCAAACTTCATCACTGAATGATTTGGCCTTGCAGGAGTTGAAGAGTGAAAATCAGCCTCACTATATGCAACCCTTTTTGGAGAAGAAACCTTGTGAGAACTTCCTCGTTTACCTGGAGGTTGAAGGGTTAATCAAGGGATTAAAGAACTTTAAGAAGTGTACAAGTCCAGGTACAAATGCTGACCTTGAGCTCTTACATTCAAATTCGAAGTAGATTTCCAATTAGGGAGCCGCCTTGTTCCACTGGAAGAAGTACTTGTATTAATATCTGCATCATAACAATGAGCAAACCTTTTAGAAGAGAAGTTTGGAGATTTTTTCTCCACTACCTGCAAATTGAATAACAAAGTGTTACATGTTAAGAAGAGAGAATGTCCAGTTAAAAATGCTGACCTTGTGCTCTTGCACTCAAACTAGTATTAGATGCCCAACCAGGAAGCCTCCTGGTACAGCTGGAAGAAACACCAGTTTCTGGATCAGAAGAAGGGATAACCATGGGACGGCTATGATCTGGCCTTTCAGGAGTTGAAGAGTGAATATCAGGCTCACTAGAAGGAACCCTTTTCGGAGAAGAAACCTTTTGCGACTTTCCTCGGTTACCTGAACTTTTAAGTGTTAACCAAGGGAATAAAGAACTTTAAGAAGTAATCAAGTCCAGTTCCAAATGCTGACCTTGACCTCTTACATTCAATCTAGAAGTAAGGTTCCAATTAGGAAGCCTCCGTGTTCCGCTGCAAGGAGAACCAATTTCTGCATAGCCACAATGAGCAACCCTTTAAGGAGAGAACTTCTGAATTTATTCCTCCACTACCTAGAAATTGAATGGCTTACAAAGCTGTAAATGTTAAGAAGCGAATATATCTAATCACAAATGCTGACCTTGTGCTCTTGCATTCAAGCTAGCATTAGTTGCCCAACCAGGAAGCCTCCTGGTTGGGCTGGAAGAAACACCAGTATCTGAATCCGGGGTAGGGATAACTAGTGTGTCCGAATCCATCATCACTTGCAATTTGAAGCAGCTATTTTCCCATTACTCAATTTTGGAAAAAGAAGGCCTGGGTGTTAAGGAAAGTTGTAATCTTTGCACAAGACGAAGAGACTAATGGAGGAATATAACACCGAACAACACAACTAGCATCAGTTACCCAACTCGCATTATACCAATCAATACTTTGCATCAACAAAACCCAACCCCTTATAGTAAGCATGAACATGATCTCGTCAAAACTACAAAACTTGCCAGAATCAAACACGAAATTCCGAAAAAAAAATTAGGGTTTTCAACGAAAGCAAACAAGTAGAATGCGAAAATGCGTCTTACCAGTGGAAGTATAAGGTCGAAGCTGATCGATCGGATAGAAATGATGAAAGCAAGGAACTTGGACTCCTTGCACTACTCGAAATGGTGTGGTCTTTTGAGAAGCGTGGTTTTGGGTAAACGAGAGTAAACCCTAATGCATTCAAAAAGCAGATTGCGAAGAAGACTGAAAAGGTAGAGCGTAGAGAACCGAGAGCGAGGGGCAGAGGGAGGTAAGTGGCAGAGGGATAACTTCTGAAGTGTGTACCCGTAGCCTGTAGGCTCCAGCATGTAGAAATGATTTAAAGACGGATGATTTTACAAGGTCGGTGTAACATATTCTCTTCCGTTTCAAAATGGCAAAATGCATACACGGGTCCTTGAACTTGTAAATTTTTGTCACACGGGTACCCATACTTTGAAATGTTCACACAGATCCCTGAACTTAGCATTTTTGTTCAATCAAGCCCCTTATGCTGACGTGGCTTAGCGCGTGCACCACACGCGCGTATAGTGCAACTGAAACTCGTTCGCATTTAATACTAAAATATTATTTTTTAATTAGTTTAATAATAAAATATAGTATAATTTTGAAAATAAGTTTTATGCATTCTTAAATTAAAAAAGAATATTTTAATTCAAAAACAACATTTAATACTAAAATATTATTTTTTAATTAATTTAATAATAAAATATAGTATAATTTTGAAAATAAATTGTATGCATCCTTTAATTAAAAAAAAGAATATTTTAATTCAATAACAACATCTAATACTAAAATATTATTTTTTAATTAATTTAATAATAAAATATAATATAATATTGAAAATAAATTGTATGCATTCTTTAATTAAAAAAAGAATATTTTAATTCAATAACAACATTTAATACTAAAATATTATTTTTTAATTACTTTAATAATAAAATATAGTATAATTTTGAAAATAAATTTTATGCATTCTTTAATTATACTAAATCGGTGAATCCAAGTGATTTCGGGTTTCAACCCATTCGGATTCGAGTCAAAACGGATTTGGTTCATTTTGGGTTTTGGGTTCAAATTTTCGGGTTTCAACCCTAAAATTTTCAGTTGGTTCGGGTCGGTTAGCCAATTCGATCAAATTTTGACTGCTCTGCTAATCAATCATGTAATAGGAACTCTAGCTCGTTTGGTAAAACTAACTGGATCCGATATAAATCTATTATTACGTGTTTGGTAGAACGACCTCGATAAAAAATTATATTGAGTATAACTAGTTAACTACCATAAAAGTTTTTTAACAAAATCATAAAATATTTTTAAAAAAAATTGTACAATATTTTTTTTTAAAATTCATAAAATATTTTATTTTAAAAATCTTATTTTTTTAAATTAAAATATTTTTTTAAACCATGCCACGTCAACGCTGACGTGGCATCTATGTGGCGCTGACGTGGCACATGGCGCGTGAGGAGGGCTTGATTGAACAAAAAATGCTAAGTTCAGGGACCTGTGTGAACATTTCAAAGTATAGGTACTTGTGTGACAAAAATTTACAAGTTCAAGGACCCGTGTATGCATTTTGCCGTTTCAAAATAGTTGTCCATTTGAATATTTTATACGTGGTAAAAAAAATGGTTTTTTCTATATTACAATTATTAACGTAAAGAAATATAAAAAATATATAAATAATAATAATAAAAATAATTATTAGGGATGTAATTAGAAAGAGATAATTAATATCTGAAATAAAAAAGTATTATAAAACAAGAAAATAAAAATTAATATGTTGTCCCAATATAAGTATAGAGGTTTGTTTTTCTCATGATCGATAAAATAGCTTTTTTGGGTCATAGTCTCTGATATTTAGAGATATCATTCCTTTGCCATTTTAATATGTTGTCTCATCATTATACTATTTGTTGTCTCGGCTAAACCGTACAACCCTAAACCTAGATTTTATGTATGTTGTCTCACCATTATACTATTTGGATATAGAATTTTATCTTTTTAATATCATACACAATTGTTGCATTCATAGCATAACATGGAACATTTTCAAAAAAGTTTCAAAGACCAAACTCTAAAAATGCATGCTAGCATATATAAGTCGAAAGCATGCATATGACCAATACTGTTATGCCCCAGCTCAGACCCAGTTTGGTTATCGTAACTATTACAGATGCATTCACAATTGATATGCTCATGATTGATCTTTAAACCAACAACGACACTACATAGAAAGGAGGGTAAAAAAAGTCTTCCACCTTTCTTTTCTCCCTTCCTCCCAAATCGCCATCGCTAGATAGATAGCGCAAGCCTAAAAATAACTTAACGCAAATAAACAATTAAAAATCGCATTCATCAACCTCCTAATTCCTATGATCGTCTCTTCTCTTCCCTCCTCGCAGACGGATCCTCCCCGATCCGCCTGTGGAGATCCATTTTCTACACTATAATCAATTGATTCCTCGTTCGATTCGACCTACCACGCGAATAGATCCAACATTTTCGATCAAATCAATGGCGACACTAAAGGCCAAAGCCACGAGGCACAGGCGGAGGTCCTCATCGGCGGCGGAGGTGGCGGGAGGAACGACGGCGGGGTTTGCCGCGATCGCATGTTGTGCACCGTACGGTGTGGCCAACTTGGTAATGCTTGCCGTCTACAAAGTCCCCGTCGGATTGTGTCGAAAGATGTGTAGGAAGCACCGTCGTCGGAGGATTCTGAATAGTGAAATGAGGCCTATGCGTTCATTGTCGGCCAACAGCAGTGAAATGGCTGAGTTGTATTCGTCGCAAGAGGCGTTTCAATGGTCCGACAAGGAGGTGGAGATTATAACAGAAGAGGAGTTCATGGATCTGGAGGAAGAGATGTGGGGTCACTTCTCTTCCACCGGATTTTGGAGGAGTGCTTCTAGAAGACAACAAGCCTGAATTTTATTTATTAGGCTCCGTACGGCGTTATCGGAACGAGTAGTGTGTTCCGTTAGCGAGAGTGGAATTTTCCAAAAAATAAAACCTTTATGCCTCAAGGGGATTGGATTCTGCTAGCGTTTTCTTTATTCCACCCTTCGCGACCCGGCTTGCCGAATAGAGCCTAATCTAAAAAAGAAGAAATGTTTGGGGTTCTTGAAATGATGGTTTTTCTTCTTTTAATTTTTTTTGTAAGACTTTACAAATTTTGCTGATACATAGTCATTGTTACATAGTCAAAATTCACAATGATCACAAACAAGTAATGTTTGGGTTGATTTGGATTTTAGATTTTACATAACAATGCTTCAAATGGTTGGTGTGGTTATTCTTGACTCCTAAGGATGTTCAATTTGTTGAGTTATTTTTCTTAGTTTGTTCACCTTCTAATTGAGCAAGTCATTGATGATTCTTTGAAGCTTCTTACTTGTTTTAAAGTTTACATTTCATAAGTCATACACAACCTCCAACAATAGTTGAAGATAGAAGTTCCCACAATATTCAAAGCTTAAACAAGTAAGATACAAATATACTACTCTCTCCATGCCATGTTGTTTGTGAGAATGACACTTTTCACAACATTTTAAAAAATGTATAAAGTAGGTCAGTAGTATGAGTAAATAGGATTGTTGACTAGTGTAGGTAAAAGATGATATTAAATGTGCTTTGTTTTGTAATTTACTTGAGATATTTTTTTTAAAAGAGATCAAGTAGACGTGACGCTTGGATAATGGACGTGTATGGCATCATCCACATTATGCCCAATAACAACTTTTTTTTCTAGAAAATGAATTATTTTTATCGAACAAGGCTTACAAAAGACATGCACCAATAGATAAAATGTGAGCTCATTTATCTATATTTTACTTTATCTAGTTTGGTTTGGTCGAGAGAATTCTTCCCACAAATAAGCCATTATTTGGCATAAGCAACTTTGCAATGTACAGATCCAATAAGGTAGATTAAATGTGATAGCTTTGTAACTTAATGGGTGTAAAAAATAAAAGTGATAAAGTAAATGAGAAAGTTGAATAAAGTGTGTAAAATATGATATTGATTGAGGGTAATATAGTAAGCAAAGTGTAAATATAAAAGCAAAGAGGTAAAAGTACGACAAATAAAATGAGGAGACGGAAAAGGAAACTGGACAAATAATAGGAACAAGGGGAGTGAATGCAAGTCTCAAAGTGTTATACTTTTTGAAAACTTTGTATATGTTTTCAAAGCATTATGTTAAATTTTCAATACAATTACAAAAGTTACAGCGAGATGAACATAGACTTGTCCAAACATGGGCTAAAATTTATTTTGCCCATATATGCGGACCGGGTCTGGCCCAACCCAGACACTTGGGCTGAAAATACTATCCAAACCTACCCGACATTGCGGGCCGGACTGACACATAGACAACCTAGCATGCTAAAATTCTAAACATGTTTCTACCAATTTATAAATGGCTTAAAACATATCTAGCCCCATGAGTTTGCACAAACTTGTCACTTAGACACCCCATATTTGATTTGGACATATTGAGTTATTGGACATATTGATTTTTGACTTATTGTACCCTTTCATGATTTATGTTCTTACTCTTTGACGATTGTTGTCTTTGATCGAGAATTCCATCCGGTTTATATTGTATTGGACTTAATGAGCCCAATATGATCGAGAGTTTTATCCGTCAAGGGCACCAATGGTGCTTCTAGCTTAAGAGCACCAAAGTGGTGCGTCTAGCTTAGGCGCAAAGTGACAGTGTTGCCCCAGACGGTAAATTTTTTTCCCATTTTGCCCTTATACGCTTATTTCAGGTGCATCAAACTACACTCCTAAGCTAGACGCACTATTTATTATACAATTAGACAAAACATACTCCCTCTGTACCCAAAACAATGTCCCGAAGGACAAAAATCTCGTAGATTAAGAAAATTTGGAATAAAGTAGATGAAAAATTGGATAACAGAGATAAAAAGTGAGATTAGGTAGGGCTAAATTTGTAATTTTATAGAGAAAAGTGATAAAGTTGATGGGATAGTTAGATAATGGGGGATAATATATGAGAATAGGTAGAGATAATTTTGTAATTTTGTAGAGAAAAGTGATAAAGTTGATTGGAAAGTTGGATAATGGGGGTAATATGTGTGATTGAATAGGGGTATTATTGTAAAACAAGGTAGATATAAATGGAAAAAATGAAATGGGACAATCATTTTAGGACGCCCAAAAAGGAATACGAGACAAACTATCGGGGACGGAGGGAATAGTATATACATAGACACTTTCTTTTTCTAGCGGTCATGACAAAAAATATAATTTTATCATGATTGATTGTCAAATTTATTGAAGACATAATGCACTATAGAGGAAGGAGGTAAGAAAGTGATGTTTCCTTGATTCATCATCAACAAGATTACATGATATGTGTAGAGGGTTGTGACTAAGGGCATGTTTGGTGCATACTATATGATACACTCTAATGCATTTTTTTCAAAAAGCTCTTTTTTAAACAAAACAAAGCATATAAATACATGTAATAAGTGTACAAAAATGTGCCACTTTTTGTTATTTGATTAACTGATATACATTGGGTTGTTTGGATTAGAATCTTCTTTCTTAAAATAATAGTTTTTTTTCGACCAAAAAAAAATAATACTCCCTCCGTCCCATAATATAAGGGACATTTGAGATTTTGCACAAGTTTTAAGGAGATGTTGGAAAGTGGGTAATTTAGAGTGTTTAGTGAGGGTTATTGTAAAAGGAGAGGAGAAGAGAGGGATAAAAAAGGTGTAATTTGAATGATTTTGTGAGGGTAATATTGTAAAAGGAGAGGAGAGAGGTATAACAAAGGTGTAATTTGAATGATTTTGTGAGGTTAATACTGTAAAAGGAGAGGAGAGAGGTATAACAAAGGTTTAATTTGAATGATTTTATGAGGGTAATATTGTAAAAGGTGAGGATAGAGAGAAAAAAAAATGGGTAATTTGAAGGGTTTGATGAGAGTAATGTGGTAAATTTCTTTTGTAAAAAATGGAAAGTTTGCAAATATTTCTTATATTTTGGGTCGCCTGAAATGACAAATGTTTCTTATATTATGTCACGGAAGGAATAGTTTTTTTTTTTATAATCATTGTATCACCGAACACATCCTAATAAAAAGATGTCACTTGTCTAGCCTAAAGAAAGTTCCGAAATTCTATAATCTATACTACCTATAGTATAAAGCGGAGACAATGTCTTCACAAAAAATTGCGCCACGTGTCATTTAAATAATAAAATATTTAATTGGGCCCTCCTTTATATAAACTAGTAAATGACCCGTACCTTGTACGGGGGTTTTTTTTTTTTTTGTGTATGTATTTATTATAACAATTATATATATTATCATATGTATACTTTTTTTTAAAACAACGCTTATTTTTTGAATTATAAAATGACATAATTCTCGTATATCATCATACATATCAGTATATTTTGTTTGTATATTTACTTTTTATACATACATAAACATATATTTAAGTAATTGAGGAAGAATGACACAAGATAAGATGCATTATTATATTTTATTTACAATTGATACAAATCTTTTGGCATTTAAATTAAATTACTTAAACTAACTTATATAATAAAATCAATGAGTTTAAATAAACACTCGGATTAATATATTATAGTATTAAAGATATGGATAATATTTAATAAGTTAAATAGGAAACCAAATTATCTCGTATATATGTTATTGTTTTTTGAATAAATTCTTTAATAATAAATATTTAAATATGTAATGAGAATGTTAACGGATTATTATCTTAATTAAGAAATCTATCATTTTTTTCTAAACCGTAATCAATATGCAATATTAGTGATATATGTTAAAAATAACATCTAATTTTTATATTGATATTTTAATATGATATGATAGTAAAAATGTATTAAATATATTATTTTAATAGAATGAATATTTGTCTATTATAAAGTCGTAGAACTTGCTACAATTGATGATTATAAAAAATACTATAACAAAATTACGAAAAATATTTTAAAGTTAATATGATATTAGTTAAATGGGTAAAATATTATGATTATGATTTATATATTATGACGAAACAAATAATCTTTTAAATAAAAGGTTTACGATAGTACTATGTATTAATTTAATGTGTATAATGATAAGATAGAGATTTGAATTTTTGGATAAAATTATTAATTAAACAACTCAAATTCTAAGATAGAACTCATATCTTAATTAAGTATGTATATGATTATGATAAAATCAAGATTTAATGAGATAGACTTTTAAATAAGGGGGTGATGTGACGCAATATGGTGACAAAATTTGCTTCCGCTTTAGTATATAGTAACCACTATGATAGTACTATTATATTTAAATTAAAATTTAATTGGATACCTTTTCTCATTGATCAATTCAACAAACACATAAATCAATTGCAAAACTTGCCACATTCGAACTCTAGATTCGTTCCGACAATACACTAAATAATTTTTATACCCGTCAATATATGGGCGGAACACGCTAAATAATTAATTAGGCTTTTAATTGCCACTGATTCATTGTTTAGATAGAAATTAACTTATATTTTCATATCATTGTTTCAATACAAGTATTAAGAAGCTAACATGGTACGAATTTCATATAATACTAGGTTATTACCCGTACCCTGTACGGGACACGATCGGTAATAACTTTTTGATGTATTGTTTAATTAATAAAGAAATGTATAATAATATTACTAAAAATTAGATATTGATATCCTCTTTTTAATCCGAAATCGTTACAATATTTTGTTAATCCAAAATCGTGATTTGATTTTAAGAATAAACTTAAATTTAAAATTTTAAAAATATGACTTAAATAAAAAATATAGATAAGATACTACCATATTATTTCAAAATATATTTGATTAATTAAAAACATAATATGTGATACGATATGAAATCTCAAGTGAAATAATTTATCAAGATATATATTTTTTATAATTATTAAGATTTTTTTATGATAATATAAATCAAAATTTAAGTTAATTATGATTTATTTAAATAAATCATGTAGAATAGACTTGTATTATCAATAATACTTTTTGAAATAAAATTAATATTTTAATAGATCTTGTACAATTATAATTAATTTAATAATAGTAGATTTATAGATCAATATAATGTTTATAAATGAATATTATAACACAATTAAGTTTATATATTTTTAAGATATTTAAATTTAAGTTTATTCTTAACATCAAATCACGATCTTAGATTAACAAAATATCGTAACAATTTTGGATAAAAAAGACGATATCAATATCTAATTTTTAATAATATTATTATGCATTCCTTTATTAATTGAATAATACATCAAAAAATTATTATCTAACGTGTCTCAAGTGAAAATATTTTATCAAAAAGTATTTGATTAATTTAATATTTTATCAAATTTTAAAATTAATATTTTGATATTTAAAAATATAAATATCCCGAATCTGTCGACGATTTCTCTCTCGAGACAGACTTTCTAATATAAACTGTCCATACAAAAATTTAAAATTAATATTTTGATATCTAAAAGTATTATTGAAAAATATCCTAAAGATATACGGAGTATAAACTAAATTTGAGTTACAATATTCATTTATAGATTATATTGATCTATAGCTCTACTATTATTAAATTAATCATAACTTTATAAAATCTATTAAAATATTTATTTTCTAAATTAAATAAGTTGATATATACATATCATAGGAGGAGTCCGTTGAAGTCCTGCTTTTGATATATATCACGACGGAGTACAGAAAGTAGAATAAGAAGATGAATTTGAACATCAGTGTAATGTGTACGTATTTGTGTACGTATGCAATAATATTGGTGTTAATTGTGTTAATTTTTTTTGATATTATTCTGATAGATATCAAAAAATCATTTTAATAGATTATGGATATAGATATTATTCTGATATGTCAATATATGGTAAATAGATAGATACATATGAGAATATATAATTGATTTATAATGAATTTAACATGTGGTGGGGCCAGAATTAACGTGGAGGCTCGAAATTCTCCGACTTTAATATATAGTATAGATTATTCCTTTAAAGTTTTCGTTCCATCATAAGTACATAGATCAATTGGATATTTAGAAATAATGTAAACTTTAGATTTTAGGATGAATCTAGATTGTATAGATAGATAAAATTTGGATAGTTTATAAATAAAAGATATTGTTTTCATACATTATGGATATAGATATTATTCTGATATATATCAATAGATGGTAATTAGATAGATACATATGAGAATTTTTTAATTGTAAAATATATAAGGATAGGTAATTAATTTGACATGGGGTGGGGCCAGAATTAACGTGGAGGCTCAAAATTCTCCGGCTTTAATATATAGTATAGATAGATAGATTAGGTAGTTAGAATCTCATATAATCTTATCCCGTAAAAATTGATTAAAATTTACCAAATATTATGAATTATCCTGAAAATTTTAAACTATCACTTACCCAGAATTATTTATAATCTTCCCATAAATATTACTATTTAATAAAATGTCATATATATCATAAAGTAATTTTTAAACAAATCCAACTTATTATATTATGAGTTGATTTACTATTGATAGAAAAACATTAATCATAACACGAAGATAAATATATGATCCTATCATTTTAACATGATCATTGATATTACATATCTATATTAAATTAGATTTATAATCATCTATTAAGCCATCTTCTATTAAGCTTTACAAGATCTTTCTCATCTTCTATTAAGCCAAAACTCAATTTTCTCATTTGTCCTCATGCTTTTATCTTAGTTCTTAACTTGTTTGAAAAAAAAAATCAAAAAACTTGAACACGATCAAGATCTCATGGTTGCACCACCGAACCATACAGAAATCGCCATTTGGGTGGCAGTCGTATGACATGGGCAACTGAGCTGGCACAAACTACTCTTCGTAATCCACACAGCAGGATAAGGGAAGTGACTCAAGTGACCCCCGCAAAAAAAAAAAAAAAAAAACGGATAGACGTCCTCGTCACATCCAACGGCATCAAAACACAAAACCCTCGCCTGAACAATCAATCCACACACACACACAAATTTCACTCCAATCAGAAATCCGATCGAATTCCGAACAATGAGGAGGGCGATCATTGGAGCTCTCAGATCAAGAGAGGCTTCCCTCACATCTCACCATCATCATGATCACCACCTCAAGCTTAATCCATGGCGGATTCTTCCGATGGTGCTCCCGTCTTCGATGTCGTCTCTTCAGCACCAGCAATCCAGGGGGATGTGCTTGGGCGTTCTTCCGGACGGAGTAGACCGCAATTCCGACGCCTTCGCGCTCAATTCCGACGCCATGGCCGGCCTTCTCTCTCAGCTACACTCGCACATGAAGAAGGTGCTTGCTGGTGGCGGACCTGAGGCTGTCAAGAGGAACACTAGCAGAGGGAAACTGCTCCCTAGAGAGCGAATTGATCGCCTCATTGATCCTGGCTCCTCCTTTCTTGAGCTTTCCCAGGTTTGTGGATTCGAAAGCTCGCTGAATTATGTCTTTGCTAAGTCTGTATTACCCTAGGTCATAGACTGAATGATTGCAATTTGCTACACAAATTGATTAGTAAAATCAGGCCAATATGTCTGTCATTTAAAGGACTCTCACTTTGGAATCCCTTGATTTGTGAATTTAGCTTGCAGGCCATGAGCTGTATGGGGATTTTCTTCCATCTGGAGGAGTGATCACTGAATTATGTATTTGCTAAGTCTGTATTGCCCTAGGTCATAGACTGACTGATTGCTATGCAAATTGATTAGTAATACCAAGCTAATTTGTCTGTCAATTAAAGGACTCTCACTTTGGAAGCCCTTGATTTGTGGATATAGCTTGCAGGTCATGAGCTGTATGGAGATTTTCTTCCATCTGGAGGAGTGATCACTGGAATAGGACCGGTTCATGGAAAACTGTGTTTGTTTGTAGCGAACGATCCGACGGTCAAGGGAGGCACGTACTATCCGATCACAGTCAAGAAACATTTGAGGGCGCAAGAGATAGCAGAACAGTGCAATTTGCCGTGCCTGTATCTTGTTGATAGTGGAGGTGCTTTCCTTCCTAAGCAGGCTGAGGTGTTTCCGGACAAGGAGAATTTCGGTAGGATTTTTTATAACCAGGCAGTGATGTCTTCTAAAGGCATACCCCAAATTGCCCTGGTTTTGGGTTCGTGTACTGCTGGAGGTGCTTATATACCTGCAATGGCTGATGAGAGTGTCATGGTGAAGGGAAATGGAACTATATTTCTTGCTGGGCCTCCACTTGTGAAGGTCAGTGAATGGTCACAGTTGATGCTCACAAGTTTATATTTTGGAAGGTCATGACAGAGTTTACGTGTTTTACTATTGTATTATAGATGCAAATACATTCATAGCATCTAGCAAATAGACAAGGTTTCTGGCTGTATCTCAATGAAAAATTTATGCAGGCGGCTACAGGAGAGGAAATCTCGGCTGAGGATTTGGGAGGTGCTTCTGTCCATTGCAAGACATCAGGGGTTTCTGATTATTTTGCTCAGGGTACCATTTTCCCCTCCTTTTATCTCTTCCAATTAAAGCTCATGTTAATAGTTACTCTTTTGATTTATCTGTTTGCATTGCTTGGGCTTAAAACAATCAATCCTGGACACAGACTTTAGTGGAACTTTTTTCCATTTGAATGGGGTTGTACACAAAGTCTCTGATTGCTATTGAATATTTGATCTTAATATGGCATCATCAACCTCCAAAAGATCCAATTAATTAGATGATTAGGAAATCTCTAATTCGCAGCCCGAGTAACTAGCCCATATCAAATAAGCCTTATAAAGCCACCATTATCCCCTCGCTCACATGGCATGTAAGGTCCTTAATGCAAGTAAACAACACCTGTTTGCCCATGATGTGTATTTTAGCAAGCTTTGAATCAGGAGTGTAGATTGCACAAGTTACTTGATCTGATGATCATATCCTAAAGCTTTTTATTGTGCTGAAAAAGTTCCGACTTCAGAATTTTAACATAACCTATTTCCTTTTCTTTATATGATTTGGTGCCAGCTGAACTTGGCTAATCTTATAACCTTTTTGCAGATGAATTGCATGCACTTGCAATAGGAAGAAACATTGTAAAAAACCTGTACATGGCTGCAGGAAGAGGATTGGCTAGTGGTTTCAAAAATGACGTGTCATCCTACAAGGAACCGTTATATGACGTAAATGAGCTTAGATCCATAGCTCCTGCAGACCTCAAGCAACAATTTGATGTCAGATCAGTAATTTCCCGTATTGTTGATGGGAGCGAATTTGATGAATTCAAGAAATTGTATGGAACTGTGAGGACATTAAAACACCCAAGCATGCTAAATTACGGTCCTTTTAACATGTTATATGTTTGACTTTGATTTATCTGCGCAGACCCTTGTTACAGGTTTTGCAAGGATCTTCGGACAGCCTGTTGGCATTATAGGAAATAATGGAATTTTACATAATGAGTCTGCTGTTAAGGGGGCTCATTTTATTGAACTATGCAGTCAGCGCAACATCCCTCTAGTGTTTCTCCAGAATATCACTGGATTCATGGTACAAAACTTTTTGAACCTTTTCATATATATTAATCAAAACTCAAAATCAGATTTTGCTTCATAGGTGCTTCCTTAATCCTTATGTTGTTCATAGAGTGAGTCAGTGATGTCCTTAAAGAATTCCAACCATCCTTTCCTTATGCAAAATTTGTAATTCCTGCATCAAAATGGTATGAAGAGAATGATATTGCCTTGTGTGAAATTAATTTAGCTACTAGTAGAGGACAGATGAATATACATTTTAAAGCGGCTTTCTAGGGATTGAATAAAGTCAAAGTCCCCATACTGCCGACTTGCTGCAGTGGTAATAGCAAAAATAGCTTCTGTACAACATGTTTAGATAATACAGAGCATGTTGAGATACCATGATGGCTATAATAATGATGGGAAAATTGGTCTATATCATTTTTTGTATACTTTTTGCATCATGACGCTTGAGATAATACAGAGCATGTCTGCTAGGATTTCACTAAAATTCCAGTATTAGGTGTTTCATATTCTCATGTGGGGTTTCCATGATGCCATATTGTCTTCTGGTGAAAAGATTACTTATGGTGGTAGAATTTTTCTTATATTATTGAGGTTTATGATACCCTTGCTGGAATGCTGAACCATGTTTAAAATATTCAATAATCTGTTTTTATAGGTCGGTTCACGAGCTGAAGCAAATGGTATAGCAAAGGCGGGAGCAAAAATGGTCATGGCTGTTTCTTGTACAAAGGTGTTTTCCCAACTTCTTTGTTAAGTCTCTCTCTAATTGCACATTTTCCCATCATATTTAAGCTTTAAAGCATGACCAAGACATTGGTTCTCAGTTGGAATTGATTGGTGAGTATGTGAAGCTCAGTCTTTCTTATAGATGATTTTTCATTTACTTTATCTGTTAGAATCAATTACAACATATCTATCATTTTGAGTTAAGTAAGCTGGAATACCAAATGAACTGCTTATGAATCTTTTCAAACCAATGGCTTCTCAGGTTCCAAAAATTACTGTGGTAATTGGTGGAAGCTTTGGTGCTGGGAACTATGCCATGTGTGGGCGTGCATATAGCCCCAACTTCATGTTCTTCTGGCCAAATGCCCGGATTTCAGTCATGGGTGGACCACAGGTAAAATACTTCCCCCGACCTCGCTTTGTTACACTGAATTGAAAACGGTCCGGAAAAATCTTAACATTTTCTTAACTTGGTAAAATTCAGGCTGCAGGCGTACTGGCACAAGTAGAAGGAGCTAACAAGAAAAGGCGAGGAATCGAGGTAAAGCGGGGGCTTTTTTCCTTTTCCATAAACGGTAACAGGTGGACATTAAAATCTCCAAAACTTGAAACGAAATCATGCTTGATTTGATTCCATGTACGCTGAAACATGCAGTGGACAAGTGAAGAAGAAGAAGGGTTCAAACAAAAGGTCGTTGAGGCGTACGATAAAGAAGGCAGTCCATATTATGCAACTGCAAGGCTTTGGGACGACGGCGTTATTGATCCAGCGGATACAAGGAAAGTTCTAGGCCTTTGCATCTCTGCTTCCATGAACCGTGGTCCAGAGGAGACCAAGTATGGTGTCTTCAGGATGTAAAATGAAAAAGTGCCCTGTACAGGGAAATAAAAGCCAAGGGCTAAAAAAAGGGACTTTGTGCACATTAATATGATGTGATTACTTCTCACTTACCTGTGATGTATGCATTGCATTTCATTTGAGGAGGGGTTCACCTAATTGTAGCAAGTCTTTTTCTAAGTATACAGAACAAGAAAGTCAATTTGGAAAAATAGAATTTAAAAGGGCAGTAATAATATTAAATAAAGCTATTAGTTATACCAAAACCAATGGCATAGGTTAAAAAATCATTTTACAAATGTCCTCGATCTTTTGAGGTGGAACTATGGAAGCGGACTGAATTTGGCATCTTTTAGGAGTTAAGTTGGACCGTCAATCGGTTGGCTAGGTTGGGTTTGGATATGGTCATTTTGGAGGGTTGGGTAGGTTGGGTTTGGAGACATGGTCATTTTGGATTCGAGTTGAATGCGATTGAGATTAAACGGGTTGTGTATCAAAATTGGTCAGGTTGTGACATATATTTTACAAGTTTGTCAATTTAGGTTGACCAATGAGTTAGAATTGAGCCAGATCACATTTTAAGATCCATGAGTTAGCTCCCAAGACCTAACTTGATCGAGTTCAGGTCATATAGAATTGGGTTTTAGGTCGATCTAGAATGAAATGTGAGTAGATGGAGTCAAATTTTCGAGTTTGGTTTGACATAGAAAAATTCTTTCCAAAAGATATATACATGAGTTTGTTTATCAAATTTGAGAGTGAAAATTTAGTATTTTCTCGTAACATAAACATATTGGACTAGTAAACCAGGAAATTCAAACATCGTGACCAAAGTTTAGACGAAAATCCCTCCGAATTTCATCAAAACTAATACTGTTTTTTTTGTAATTCATATTTTCGCTCACATTATTCACGTGTATACATGGTCCTTTTCTCGAAAAAAAAAGAAACGAAATCCGCGTGTTCATCTCGCAATTGGACGTCGCAAAACTTCAAGGAGGAAGAACCGAAGAAGAGAGGCGAGAGACGGATAGAGAAATGGCGTGCTCATCTTCTTCTTTGTTGCCGTGTTCGTCGTCGTCGTCTTCTTCTTCTTTGCTTCCTTCGTGTCTTCATCCGAAATCGTTCAACAGGCGTGTCCTTCGCCAGCCTTACTCCGTCGGAAATGGAAGCTCGAATCTCCATCTCCGCCTTCCGTCTCGGAAATCTCCTTCCTCTACTCGGATCTTTTGCCTCCGGGAACACAAAGGTGAACATTCTCTTTCTTTCTACGTTTTTCGGTATAATTTTATGGATATGGATGAATTACTTCGCTGCTGGTTTCGTTCTTGATCTTGTGAGTGAGAGGTACGAAATCTGAGTGAACGACTCGTTTGTAAATGGAATTAGATGATAGCTTCTGATCTAGCATTATTTCTTCTTTTGTTTATGTTGTATTAGTTAATTTGACCGAGAATTTATTGATGTAGATGATTAGATTAGGTAATCGTAATAATGGGGTTCCGATTGGTGCTGTCCACTTGTTCGCTTAAATTACTGGATTTCGTAGTTTGTTCGTTTCTCCACCAAATGGAAAAATCCACTTAATCAGGCCCTTTCTTTGGTTTTAATAGGCTTTAAGATTGTAATCTTGAAAAAGATTTACATTTCTTGCTGAGTATGTGGAATTTGAAATTTCTTCTGTGGATTGCGTAGTGATTACCTGAATGCATATATGGTAATTTACATGGATCTAGGAGAAGGTGGAAACTGTAAGTTTATAATGTTGTTTTGGTCCATACAGAAATATGAACTTATAACAATTTTTGTTCATGGGGTGAAATTGGACTATAACTCTTGAATTGTTTTCCCTAATTGATACTTCTATTTCTGTCCAAACAATCTTATGGTTACATCTTTCTTCATATAATTTCTGGATGAGTGATAAGTGGGTTAAGTAAAGCTCAAAATGCTAGATCTTGTTGTATGACTTCAATGCTACATTAGTTGAACGTTAACGTTAATGTTAAATTCCTTAAAAGACCATGAAGCATGTTAAAAACTCTTTGTGCTTTCCTTATGGCAATTTATAGTGAGTGAAATTCATGTTATCTTTGAGTAATTTGCCTTTGTTGCTTGTTTTTGCTTTAAAGAGCTAGTGACAATCTAGGCTGAAATGATATGAGATTCATGCCCAAAAAAATAGAGCTATTTGAAGCTTTTATGTATGTATTCCAAATACTATGCAAAAATGAGCCATTATGTGTGCGGAAATGACGCTTCCATCCAGGATCACATGCACTCAGGGAGTGCATATTCCCATGTTTGAATAGAACATGTTTTACAAGAACTGTAGATAACTTTTCTTTATCTAATGAGACACTTATGATCAGCTTCTTTCAGAGCTATCTTTCACAAGAAAATTTTTGTTGGTTTGCTGCTTGTTGCTTATTTTGTTAAGCAGAATGTGCTCAATTTCATTAGATGTCAGTTAATGAAGGGATGATTGTCACATGATCTATTACCTATGTGAAGAGGCTCATGGTAAGGTTTATAGGTTCTTTCCTCTCATTGACATACTGTGGAATGCTATGTGTGTCTCCTTCAGAGCATTTCCAAATCTTGTGAAGTTTATGCTTTTTAAAAATTGATGTCATCTTAATCCTATTGTGCATGCTTTTTGCTGTCTGTCTTGTCCCATTTTCTGAGAGGAGCAGCTATTCTTGATGCTTGTTGTTTGATGCAACTATTTTCCTGCAACTCACCAATCACATGGCATTTTCTCCTCAGCTGGAACTTATCAAGCTTTGTACATATTACCTTTTTGGCAATCCCTTTGCAAGTCCTTTTTGTTCAGCCCTTTGAGCTTGATTATATTTTGCTAATCTGAAAAATATAACCACCTGTGCTTTTGCTGTGTTTGTTGAGCTATGAATTTCTACGCAGCCTACTGAAATTATAACAACTCATTTTCAAACTCATTTAATTCTCGATTCATTCATAATAACTGAGACCTAAAATATCATATCCACAATGCAGCCAACACAGTGACCTTGAAGACATGGGAGAATCTGGTGCTGAAGAGCGAGGGTCCAGTGCTCGTCGAATTCTATGCCAGCTGGTGTGGGCCATGTCAGATGGTTCGCCGTGTGATTGATGAAATCGCTACAGAGTACAAGGGCAAGATTGAATGCTTAATGCTGAACACCGACACCGATCTGGTCATTGCTGAGGAATATGACATCAAGGCTGTGCCTGTGGTCTTGATCTTCAAGGATGGAAAGATGCAAGGCTCAGTCGTCGGGACTATGCCCAAGGAATTCTACTTGGCTGCCGTTGATAAAGCGCTCGCCTCGTAATTGCAAGTCTTCAGCTGCCATTTCTTGTATAGTCACTCACTCCTACTCCTTGATTTTGCCAGGAAATGAATAATTAAACATGCTTTCAGGGATCTGGACTATGTGAAGGACTTTGTTGACGATTAACCCTGTTGCCTGTTGAGAAGATTGTAAATCTGTGCAAACTTTATATGTGGATATGTGGTCAATGTGGGAATGTACCCTCCTTTCGTTATATCCATGTAGAGAGACTTTATAATTTTCTCTGTTATGCGACTTTGATCAAAATCATCACTGGAAATGGATTTGAGTAAAGATACTTAAGAAAGGCTAAGCCAAATGTGTCTTTTTGGAACAAAGCTTAAAAGTAAGTGAACTTTGATGAATTAACACTAAAGTGTGGTCCAAAATGCGAAACTTCTCCGGCGAATAGAACGTACTGCAAATTTCGTTAAAATCTATTTTCTTGTTCCAGTTCTCTCCAATCTAGTCTCATTCCTTTTTATCCCGTCTCCCTCTTCTTCCCGCCGCCGCCGCCCGTCTTCTTGCTCTCGCCGGAGAACAACCGTTTCTCTCGTCTGCGCCGCCGAAGTCGATCTCAGAAGTCACAGCCTTGGACTGGTAATGAATCTTGTTGACTGTTTCGAAACTGTTAGTATTTAGTTTATCTTTCCTCTTATAGCCAAATCCTTCCGCTTTTGAAGAATTGCTTGCTCTAGCTGCTCAAAAAATGGAGAAAATTCAGTTTGAAATTGCTCCAACTGCTTCGGTTTGTTAGAACAGAGTCAATTTGGTAGTAGCAAAGTCTTTGAATTGACAGTAGATTGTGAGGTCGTAGTTACCAGTATATTGCTTCTGATTGAGCATGTTAGGTTAGAATTTGAGGTGATGATGGGTGCCAAACGATGTAAATTGCACTAACTAATCAGACTTAACCAGGTGCTGCTATCATTTTCCCTAAAATTATCGCATTCAAACACAGAGTTAGGGTTTTACTAGTTTATAGAACCCTGCCCCGCTCAATTTGAAATATCAAAATCAGGTTAAATTTGACATTCAGTACTGATTTCAAGGAAAGTAAGAGCAAGTTGCTTACATCTTCTGAGGTTGGGGCTGTGTGGCAGCTCAATTACCTTCTGTTTGAAGTTATCATGCATCATCATTGAGAAGCAAAACATAGGTGATCAGTAATAATTAGTTCCTGCAAGTTGTGGGGGAGCTCTAAGTTAGTCTTTTGACGCTTTTCTAAGGTCTTTCTATTACTTATGTATGAGCTTAGTGATAGGTTTGTTGCCTCTCTCATCTAGTGTTGTGCGTCCTTTAAACAATGAATGGGTAGACGAGATGTTTCATTTGAAATTTTTAACTTGCCTAAAGGGAATTTACATGCCACAGAGATACACCATGTATATGAGCTGATCTTTTTTTTAGTCTTCTATTATGCTATTAACCTTTTGTTTAGGAGGGTTATAAGAATTATAAGTGGGTCTTTCTCATCTCTTGATTGGTGTTATCAAATCTCAATACCCATTTGGGTATATAATTTGGATTTCTTTTGTGCAGCTTGATTGATTTAGTTATGGCATTCTTAGATCTGTTTGCATAGGCATCTTCAAAGGTCTCCATATGGGATAACACAAGCCTAGGGCTTTAATCTTGTAACAAATATATATTCTCAAGCCTAGCCTGTTTTGGCAATTAATTAGGGTTTTTCGTATTCAGTGTTCCCTCAACGCTTGTTCGTGTGCATTTAAACTACATAAACTCTTCCCTTCTGTAATTCATTATTGCAGGTTTTTCAATCCTTGACTTGTGAAACATGAAGAGAATGATAGCCTTAGGCTTTGAGGGATCCGCTAACAAGATTGGTATTGGGGTGGTAACTCTAGATGGCACCATCCTATCAAACCCTCGCCACACATACATCACTCCTCCCGGCCATGGATTTCTTCCCCGTGAAACTGCACATCATCATTATCAACACATTCTACCACTGTTTAAATCTGCTCTTGAGACAGCTCAAATAACTCCGGATGATATTGACTGCCTGTGTTACACAAAAGGCCCTGGGATGGGGGCTCCATTGCAAGTTTCTGCCATAGTTGTAAGGGTTCTGTCTCAGCTGTGGAAGAAGCCTATTGTCGCAGTGAATCACTGTGTTGCCCACATCGAAATGGGAAGGATTGTGACTGGAGCAGATAATCCAGTGGTGCTGTATGTCAGTGGGGGTAATACTCAAGTTATTGCATACAGTGAGGGCCGGTATAGGATCTTTGGCGAGACCATTGATATAGCTGTGGGTAATTGCTTGGACCGTTTTGCTAGGGTTCTAACTTTGTCTAATGATCCAAGCCCTGGATACAACATTGAGCAGGTACTAATACCAACATATCAATGTGACAAGTGACTTTACTTGATTTAGCTGTTCAATTTTTTAGCTCTGCTATTCAAAAGTTAAGCTGTTCAGTCTGATAAGCTCATGCACCTATTTTGTTTTTTTCAGTTCATTTGGGTCTGATTAATCTTGTATTTTATAGAAAACCATCTGAGCAGTTAATGTTGGTTTGAACATGAAGTGCTTCCCTTATCCCTTGCTTGTTTTCTCTGTTGTGCTTCTGTTCATTGATTGTTGGTTCTTGAAACAACTTCTCTGCTCCTTAAAAGTTCAAGGCAGCCTATATACTTTTGTGTAGTTTAGCAGTTAGCACTCTGCAAGTGGATTCCCTGCTTGAAGTGGTATCATCCTTTTGCAGTATAGATAAGTGAGTATGTAAAACTATCATATTTGATGCTAGTGGTTATACAGTGCTTTTCATGGCAACCTGGTATTTTGCTGAGAGCTAAAACCATCTTCAGGAAATTAGCATTATTTGGGTTTTATTGTCCCTATGGTGGTCTGGCCTTGTGGAAATAATCCTTTTTTAAAATGTTTTATTGAGTTCTTGCCTGAGAATCTGCATAACCTGAATTCACCCTCAAGAATTTGTATGTAAATTGTGTACAATAGGATCTAGGTGAAACTTAATTCTGAATGCTGTTGGACAACATAGGGTAAGCTTGAACAAATATATTTTTGTCGCTATTTGAAGGCTCATTCAGCCTATTCTACTTTATGCTGGATGCTCTACATTATGGTGTTCTCTTGTAAGATCTCATGTTGAGTACCCTGACTTTCTGGTTTTCCTATACAGCTTGCTAAAAAAGGAGAAAAATTTATAGATCTTCCGTATGCTGTGAAAGGCATGGATGTCTCATTTAGTGGAATATTGAGCTATATTGAAACGACTGCTGAGGAGAAACTCAAGAACAACGAGTGCACGCCAGCGGATTTATGCTACTCCTTGCAGGTAAGGATGCCTTCCAATTTTCACCCCATCATTTCCCAAAATTTTATTCTTTGGATATCCTTTCACTTAAATTTTTTATTCTAGGAAACTCTGTTCGCTATGCTTGTGGAGATAACTGAAAGAGCCATGGCACACTGTGACTCAGAAGATGTTCTCATTGTTGGTGGTGTGGGGTGCAACGAGCGACTACAAGAGATGATGAGGATAATGTGTTCAGAGAGAGGCGGCAGACTTTTTGCAACGGATGATAGGTACTGTATTGACAATGGTGCTATGATTGCATACACCGGTCTCCTTGCTTTTGCCCACGGATTAACAACTCCATTGGAGGAAACCACTTTCACTCAGAGGTTTCGAACTGATGAAGTGCATGCAGTTTGGAGGGAGAAAGAAGCACAGAACCAAAAAGACGCTGTGTCAGAGAAGGTATGAGTTTAAATTGAACTGAAAACTGTAATGTTATTGTATGAATTTTTACATTCAGCTTAAATTAGTTGCAGCAACTTAAAATGCTGTGGATTTTTTTTCTTAGACTATTATTTTCTGAGAAGCCATTTGCAGTGTAATTTAAATCGGATCAGTTTACAGAACAAAAGAACAATTATCTTAGTTATTTTTTCTAGCAAGATTGAAAACAATATGCTGTGTGATCTTTGTGTACCGGCTGAGTTGAAGGAGTCACAGTTTTGAATGCCATGAGCTTGTATAATTGTGATTGTGACCTCTTTTATTTACTTATGAGGGCTAAATACAATGAATTGTTGTGCCCTATACTTCATTTGTTACCTACCCCTTGTCTATTTGTGTTCCTGTCTTCTGGCTATTGAGAGCACAAAGTTTGTTTTCAAGGGCCATGTCTGTGTACAAAACACATGTGGGCTGTCATTTTTATCTGATTACCAGCCAAACATAAATCGTTGTATTCATCCAAGGGCCATGTCTTGTTTGTGCATGTAATTTTCCAATTGCAATTATGCATGATGAATAAATACATCTAATTGCAAGGTAGTTGTAGGTTGAAGTGAATGTGATCATGCCATAGATCATTACACTCTGAACAAAGACAGACTTACAATTTAAGCAAGCTTTTCAAAATTAATTATATTTGTTTCTCCAACCAAATATGCCCTACACACAGAAATACAGAATTGTTCAGAGCACACAGCAGCTGTAATTTCACTTCCAGGTGAAGTTAGTGGTGGGGTGAAGGCCACATTTTAAACTGACACATTCTGATGGCTGTATAGTGCTATAAATTGATTCACAGAAATTTAGCAGGATTGACAGTTTCGTAAAAGAAAAAAATGATAAATTACATAATTGGCCCCTGAACTTTGCATACATGGTCCTTAAGCCAAACAAGTAAACTGCAGTAAAAGCAAGTTTTAAGTGAGACTAAGGAAGAATGTCCAAACATAGATCCACGTCTCAATCAAAAAGATGGACCACAGCTTCCAAAATTCTTTGGATTAATGAAATGAGAAAATTGCCACAATGTATCTTCTTACCCACAAAGATAACAATGCTTAAAACTCTTCCATCTTTCCTGGCTTGTTCTCAGCATAAATGAATAAGTATTATACAGCTCCCAAATTTACATATACGGCTACGTTTGTAATAGCACGAGTAAAGGCGGATCATAAACGGCTTCAGAGGAGTCGACATCACTCACATCTTTAACCTCCAACCATTATTTCGTTTGTAATCGCCTCGGCTTGGGCAGGTCCCGCTGTAATCCCACCTTCCTGAGGAAGTTCCTCAACAACGTCTTCATTCTTGACACGAGGTTGAGAACTTTCAGGCTCTTCCTTGTTATCCACAGGCATATTCGCTTTCTCAATGCCCTTTTCTTGGTCTTTCTTCTTTGGTCTTGATTTAACAGCCTTTCCTTCAACCTTAGGCTTGGATTGCGGCTTCTTGATCGGTTTCTTCAAAGCATCAACGGTTTTGTCAGAATGGGATTGGTTCACACTGGTAGCAACATGTGAAGAGCCATCTGTTCCATCAACCTCGCCTTCTTTTGGTGTAACAGAATTCTTGCTCCTTCCAAGCTTTGGAGATTTCGGACGAGTAGTTGGTATCTATCACAAGACAACACGAAAATCATGCCCAGATCCCGCAGATAATTAGATTAAACAAATTGCTAGGAACCCATATGACCTTATAAACTAGAGAGAACAACACCAATCTAGACTCTACAAGAGTTCCTTAACCAATAGTACTTTTGTTGCTCAAAAAAAAGATCCCATTTTGAAGTTGAGGCAAACAGTTCTAGTTGAATTGCCTCATTATCTGCGGCTAAATGATTTGGTTAAGGGAAGGAGACTTCATATGGGTTTATGTATACCAAGGAAATGAATTACCTTCTTCAGCTCAACTTTTGGAGGTGGTTCTTTGTAGAAAGTTGGCATGGGTGTGGCTTTAAATGTCAAGCTTTTCCTAAGTTCCTTAATCTCTGCCTCTTGGCTCTCCTGTGAAATACAAGAAGAAGCAATTTTTTTTTGAGAATTGAAGACTCTTCTCAGAAAAATGACAGCAAAAGTAGGTAAATAACAAGTTCACCTTTGACTTAGCCTGCATGTTGTTCTTCTCTTCCTCTATTGCAGTGATCTTCTCTTCTACCTTCATATTAAACTGGTCAAGATTGATGAAAAACCATCTGAATCAGTTAAATTTTTAAGAACATGATTGTGCTATAAATTTATAATGTAACTTAAATCATTTTGCCTACTTGTTTTCGTTTCTCAGCACGTTCATCCAGCCTGAATGCAAAGCCAGAACCGCTGCTGCTCCTCCTTCCGGAATTGTGACTGTTGGTTCTGTTGAGGATAACAAAATCACTCAACATAACTTCAATTAACAGAATACAGTAATAAAAAAAAAACTTATTAGGTAAGATGATTACGGAGATATAGATCTTGCTTCATTTCCATCCATTGCTATTGTATCTTTAGCAGGAGTCAACTCATTCAAACTTTCATCAGTTTCCCTGCAAGCAAAACATCAAAAGTAGCAGCTTATACACATATCAATTCTAAAAGCATCTTGCAACAACAATGAAAGAGAGTTATTAACAAATGTAGAATTTATACTTACAGCAAAGCATCAGAACCAATGTTGTCGTCCTCATTCTTTGAATCCGGCTTAACAGACTACAACATGAAAAGAAAGCAAATCCATAAGGCCATAATAATGGAGGCAGCAAAGCCTACATGTAAGAATGCATTTGGATTACACAAGAAAAATGTATTATATCTCATTATAACGCATGATCTTGCATTGAATCTTATGCTCGAGTGCAATCCAAACACACCCAAAGGATATGGGAAGGATTATTGACAGCACAAACCCTTACCAAAGTAGTAGAGGGACCTTCCTTCACGACGTCTTCCGTTGAATTCACTTCATTGGCTGTTTTCCCCTCAGAAATTTTCACTCCGGAAGGTTTAGTAATGGAGACATTCGACGCTAAAGCCTTAGATTTCTTTCCAATTTCTTGAGACTGTTTCCCACTGGCTTTCAAAACAGACCCATCAACACTCTTCTTCAATGAACTTCCACTGAGACTCTTGGATGGGAAGGAGAGGCTCTGATTAAGACTCGGCTTCTGGGTCCGGACCGCACTCGTTACCTCCTTTGCATTTGCTAATTCCCTTGTTGTTTTCTTGGTCTTGTGTTTGCCATCTACTTTAGCCCCAGGTTCCTAAACCCACACAAAAACACACATTATGTAAACTCTTTCATGGTATGCTATAAACATAAACAGCACCAGATTATGCTACCTTGGAGGGTTTTATGATCTTCTTGGAGGCTTCTAATTTATCAGCCTTCTTTCCCTCAGTGACTGAGGCTTCATGTACAACACTTGGATTCTCATTGCTCATCTCCACAATTGATTCTTCCACATTACTTGTTGGCTCAAGAACTCCATTTCCACCCTCAAGAGCAACCCCATTGTTGCACTCCATTTGCTTCAATAACCAACAGAATTCTCAGCACAAAAATCAATTGAAAGCACCCACAGAAGAAACAAGCACATACAAATAATCAGCCTTTTTTTTATTTCCAGCAAAAGAAGAGTAGGGACAATTGGACCACAATTGAAGAATAATAAATAAAAACCCTTTTCACATGCTAAGGGAAGGATCAAAAAAAGCTCAGACAAACTCGACCAAGGAAACACAGATCCAGTACAGAATTGAGCCATGGAAGAAAGCCCAAGACAAGAAAGGAACTTACAAGAACAAAAGAGGGCAGCGAAAATGGCAGAGAATTGAGCAATGTCGGACCTGACAAAGAGGGAGAATGGAAGGTGGGTGGGAGGGTGTGTGAAGAAGAGCAGAGTGTTGAAAACTGCTTGATCTGATGGATGAGAGGATTTTCAAAATGCAAAAGGACGAGAATGCCCTTGTTTCATTTTGCTTGTTCAAGCAGTGGTAGGAGGGAGGTCTTCTTACATGGAGGGAGGATCTTGATTCTTGAACCATAAATCTCATGGATTATGAATATGGTGATAGAGAAAGGTCAACACTAGTCATGCCTTACAACTTCGATTGCTAGCACTCAACTCAACACTGGTCAACCCCAATATACAATCCAAAGTAATTTATTAAAACAAAATTTATCTCGTAATATTATACGACCTGACAGACCTATGCCAAGTTAATTCTATGACTAAAATCACTAGCTAATTTTTATATAACAAATTACTGGATAATAACAAATTGAATATGGATCATAACTTTTAAAAAAAATAAAATTTTTTATTTCCAACGAATAATTAATAATGTTACAAGGGCATCATAATAAACGGTGTTTAGTGAGAGTTTCCCAAATCGGTTTTAAATTAGTACTTCATTGAGAAGGGTTTTTTGGTAGCTCCTTTAGTGAGAAGTTGGATTCAAAATCTAAAAGATAAATCATTTTTTAAATATAAATTTAATAATAAAAATAATTATTTGACTAGTAATTTGGAAGGGATCAATGAGACAAAACCACTTATCTTATCAAATGTCATATTAAATTCAACCAACTTTTTGCTTCAATAATTCATATTGCTAAGTAAAAAAAAAATCCAGCTAATCTAGAGAGTAATTAGTGATGAGATGACTAATGACAAGAAATTCATACTCCAATATTTTGGTAATAATTTTTTTTTTACAACAACAGGAAAACACTAGGCCTCCTAATCAGGGTAGGACCAGCCTAAATCATCCGCCTAGACGATCTTCAAAAAGTCTCTAGGTTCACGGATTCTTCCAATAGGTAATAATTGATGGTGGTGAAGCTTAAAATGGATGACGTGGCAAGACGAACGAGGCAACGTGATTGGTCTCAATCACCCAATCACGTCCACACAAAACTCAGCCGTGGCTGAGCTGTCACAACGTGCGGCCGATCATGAATGGACGATCCTGATCCCACGATCAGCGTCGCACGTTGGTCCACGCATCTCAGCCGTTGGATCAATTTGTCATCATTTTCCCACGTTCTGTTGTTTGTAGTTGTAGGACGTATTTGTTTGAGAATCCCCTTGTTAATTTGTTCTTTTTTTTTATCATTGAATATTTGCATGTGTATACGCTACAATAATACTCCCTCCGTTTCACAATAAGTGTCGTTTTATCTCTTAACACAGTTTTTAAGAAAAGCAATCATTCACTTTAAAACTTACAACTTTTTCTTAATCTTACCACTCATTACATTTTATTGGCCAATGAATGAACAACTTTAGTTAACAAATACACATTCCAATAAAAATTATCATTATTCACCCCTAATAAATCACTTTGAAAATCTAAAACGACACATATTATGAAACAAATTTTAAGTGCTAAAACGACACTTATTGTGAAACGGAGGGAGTATTTTATAAAATAGAAAACAAAAAACAAAAAAAAATCGGATGATCTTATGCGAAAAATGGTACCCACAAGTCACAACATGCATGCCAACTCATGGCATATGTTAGTCATATGGAATCCTATGAGGAACATTTCCACATTTGAAGTACAATGATTTGAACAAACAAAATAAGGTCATATTTTCATACAAATCATTTTATAAGATATAATGTGTATTTCGTCTCACTTAGCCTTGTATATTGGACCGTGTGAGATACATATAATGTGTAGTTCATCACATATGCTTTCGGATATTTAATCAAGCAGTTAAGTCTCTAAGCATAGTACTCAGAGATCATCGGTTCGACTTTTATAGACAATGCCCTCGACATGAAAGAACATGCAAAGCTCGCTATAACAAAATCAATAGCTCAATATCGATCGAAATGCAATCAATATATTTGGCATAAAAGTTTAGCTAATGCTTATCTCTAATGGTTGCTATTTTAGAGCTAATGTAATCATTAGTCCAATTTACAAATCAACTATTGTGCACCAGTAGTAAGTGATCATGAAATTCCGAATCTAATAATCAAGATTCTCAGTGACTTCTTTGTTACATCTTTCCCTTTTTGGAATAAGAGAAGGCCAAGTGAAAGTTTGTTCACTAGAAATCTGAAGAGTTCACAGCATAATGTTCAAGTATTACATCAGAATGCAAAAAAACAAAACAAAAAAAAGTGTTATTTACAATCTTGCCTTTCTTGGCTTCAAAAAGCTTCAATTCCTCAATTGTAAGCAATAAAGCATGAAAATTTTTGTACACAATTGCTATGTGTTCTAACCCATTCAAAACCTTCATTTCTTCTCTTCACATGATTCAGCAAAACTGTTACTGGGTCATCACCAATTTTTAACCTTCTTAATCAATGGTAAAACTTGAAGCTCATTCTTACCCATCCAGCTATAAAGCATTAAGAATGTGATTTTAACACCAGATGAAGCAAACCCAGATGGAAAAGATCATTGCCCACCATTTCTTTTGCTTGGAGAATATGAATCAACAGGTCAGATTATATACCAAATGGACATTTCCTGTAAACAGAAACAATCTTACTGAAATGTTGGTGTTACAGCAGAGTTGAAATAAGAGCTTGCAGAAGAATTTTTATGAAAACATACCAGCACTATACATATGTTTTGTTTGTTTATGCAACCTCTACAGCTTCTCTAACTCCAACACTGAAATTTTGGATCCCTCGCCTGCCCAATTCGACGTTTCCTCTTTGCATCATCGCCACAAACTCGTTGTAATCAATCTTGCCATCCTGGAATCAGATCAAACATAGTAAAATTCAGCAAGTCACAAGTGAAAAGGATAAAATGGAAAAACAGAGGTTAAATGTGACTTACATTGTCCTGGTCTACTTCTCTTATTGTGTCTTCCAAGTGAGTTTCGTCAATGCCAAACTGCTGACAAGCTTGTTGAAGCTCGTCTCTTGTAATGTAGCCGCTCCCGTCTTTGTCAAAGAAGGAAAATGCTGCAAACAAATGGTCTTCCTTGTCTAGTCTGTTTAAGTGTAACATGGCAGCTATGAATTCTCCATAGTCAATTGTTCCACTGTTATCAACATCCGCCTGTGGATTTTCAAATCACCTCAATCAGCTTTGGCAAACAACATGATTCTTAATGTACATTGCAAAATCACAGATGATTGTTTTTGTGCATCAAAGAACTTTACTACTATGTATTGCATTTGTTGTAGAGATGACTTATAGATCAGAAAGTACTAGAAGGGGCCTTGGTCAAGTGAGTATACGAAAAAAAGTGAAGATTATACAACAATGTGACCAAGTGGTTACAGCTAGCAAATCATAGGAATATAAAATGAAGTTTAACTTACAGATTGCATTAGATCATGAATCTCAGATTCTTCAAGATTAGCACCAAACTTCTTGAGCCCTTCCTTGAGCTCTTCGAAGGTAATCTGACCACTTCCGTCGGTGTCTATCATATTGAACATCTCTTTGAGTCCTGCAATTTCCTCCTCAGAAAGCCTTTCTGCTATGACCTGCAAGAAGAGAGGGAGAAAACATTTATGGTGTCACTTGAAATGTTCATCTCTTACTAGAGTTACTCATTTTGTGATAACAAGGAAGCACCAAAATTGTTACATACTCTTAGGGCCATTTTCTTGAGCTTATTCATGGCGGAAAACTGTTGCAAACGAGTAAGGACCGCTGAATCAAGAGGCTTGTCAGGAGCCAAGCCATCAGCCATTATCCAAGGATGGCCTGCACAATCATTCTTATCTTTATTTTCTTAAAAAACAGAGATTTTTTTAGCTGACTCCTGTAAGAGATCATATAGAGAAAACTTACATAGAACCTCATGAGCAGTCAACCGTTTCTTCGGCTCTCTAACAAGCATTCGTCGTACTAGATCTTTCGCTCCTTCGGAGATATTCGGCCATGGATCCGCTGAGAAGTCAAGATCACCATGAAGGACTTCTTCAAATATTTCTTCCTCAGTTTCTACACCAATTTTTGGGAAAAGGAAACAAACCAAGTCAGCTCCAAATTGTAAGGATTTGTATAATACCCATTGGAAAGTGTCAAATTAAGTGTAAGATTTGAAATTTGTTATTTACCTGCCCAAAATGGTGGTACACCACTTAGCAGAATGTAAAGAATGACTCCTGCACTCCACACATCTGCTTCAGGGCCATAACGTTTTCTAAGGATCTCAGGTGCTACATAATATGGGCTCCCAACCACATCAGTGAAAATATCCCCTTCAGAAAAGTAAGGTAAATTTGTATTTCAGAAGGATATAATAGAAATTTTCAACAATTTCACTAAAAAATTCAAACAATAATGTCATTCAGATCAGATGCGGAAGATAACATGGCAGCTTTATATAGTGGAAACAGAAAACATCAAACCATGTAAAAATGTGCCTTGATGAGAATTCAGCAAGCCAAAAGACAAAAATTGACATGTTTTAACATTAAAGTTATCAAAGGTGTGTTCTAACAGCAAAAGTCAAATACTTATCAAGATTCATTGAGCATTCAAATAAGATGTATGATCTTCAATAGCTGAAAAAACATTCAAAATGTATGATCGCTCTACCTGGGCGGAAAAATATGGACAACCCAAAGTCGATGGTCTTGAGAGGCGAATCCTCGTCGTCATTAATGAAAAGAAAGTTTTCAGGCTTAAGATCACGATGCATGACTCCTAAAGAATGACAAGCCTCAACAACACCAACAATAGTCCTAGCAAGATCAGCTGCTTTCCTCTCACTATAATGTCCTCTCTTCACAATCCTATCAAAGAGCTCTCCACCAGCACACAGTTCCATCACAACATGAACAGCCACCGCGTCTTCGAAGGCTTCCTTAATAGAGATAACATTAGAATGCCCTTTCAAATGGTGCATTATCTCAATCTCCCTTCTGACGTCCTCAACGTCGTCTTTAGTCACTAGCTTCCTCTTGGCAATTGACTTGCAAGCAAAGTGTTTACCCGTCGCCTTCTCTATGCAAAGGAATGTGGTCCCGAACTGCCCGTGTCCAAGCTTCCTTCCCATGGAGTAGCACTCCTTTAAGTTTCCGGTTTTCCTCTTTAAAACCGATTCGACTTGGAGGCCGACGCTTGAGACTCTCTTCACATGAGAAGGCTTCTTTTCTTGGTTTTCTTGTTTTTGTTGTTGTGGTTGTGGTTGTGGTTGGGGAATTGGTTGCACTTGTACAATAGGTTGAACCCTTAGCCTACTACTTTGTTGCCTTAAAAGCTTACTCCCTTGTCTCCCAACTCGGCTTTCTTGCCTTCCAATCTTCATTGATTCTGGTGGCTTCACCATAGCTGATTGAGGGTCTTGCAATTCCTTTCCTAATGGATTTGAAGGCTTCTCTTTGCCATTCTCTGCCCCCTCGCTCTCATTCTTTAACCTCTTTTCGGGTTTAGGCAACCCTCCGAGATTTACAAGCCTCAGAACACAGTTGTTGCCCATCTTCACAGTCAAGCTATAGCCCTTATTCTTGACAACCCACCTCCCTTGCTCTAGCTAGTTGCCTTATGCAAAATGGATCCAGGGTGTTAGACATGGAAAAATGCTGGAAACTAAGTTTACAAGAACCGACCAACAAATGGAATGTCAATTCATCATTTCCTTTATATGACTGAGCAATGAGAGATCATACACTATAACAAACATTCCCAGAACATGAAATGTTCATGACCGCCCAAACCCAGAAACCCCAGTTGAATGATCAAAGGTCAGTTTTAAGAGAAACCCAGTAAAGACTAAAGAGAATCTTGTGGAGGGGAAAGTCTGAGGAAAACCAAAGCTTTGATGCTGAAAAAAGGGGTGAATTGCAATCTCAGAAGAACAATCTAGATGTAGTTTTGACAGGGGAAGAAGGGTTTTGAGTTTTCCTGTGAACTACTAGAGGGACAGAATAACAGGTTTTTCTGTTAAGGCCAGGAAGTAAGAGCCAACATTCCAAAATGGATAACACGTTTGCTCCAGAGCTAGAAATGAGGAAAGCTGAATTCGGGTCGGGTTACGATCCGACTCAATAATGTGAGTGATGAACCACATATCCATAGGACGGCTAGGCCGGCAGAAGCCTATTGATTAGAAAGACTGAATAATCCTTTGTCATGAAGTCAACCTTTTATCTCTTTCTTTTCCTTGGTTTAGGAAAAACCAAATCTGCCTTTTGAATTGTGTGAACGTGCAATGCTTGACTTGCTTGCACGTCTTCTTTATAGACCATACAACCATTCTGATGATCATAACAATAAACAAATACTTACGAAAAATGGAGAAACAAAACCATGTAATTGAAACCAGATTATGGTCATTTCCCATTGTTTACTATGTGGCTGTATTGTATGTATTGGCAACCATAAAACCACGAAGAAACCCTCAGGGCCAAAAATAAAGTACTCGGGCATGTAACATTCAGTTCTACTTCTACTAGCATTTTCACACTCTCAATATGGACAAAAACCTCAAAGTTCATAGAGCATCTAGCATGATTAATTGGTAAAGGCGGTGCAGCCAAGGGCAAGATCATCAGACATCTCTAGCAAGTCCCGAAAGATCGATACTACCAGAGCTGGAATCGTTTCTCTGAGGAGCAGGTTGGTCTTCTTCAATAGGTATGCTTCGGTTCCTGCTTGAGGATGAAGGTAGTCCCGATCCAAATGAGGGCAGGTCATCAAATCTACCTAATATTTCATTTCTCATCTGTTGAGCTGCGTCAAAGAAGCTGCTGATGCCATCAAATATGCCGAATATTTCTTTCTTCATATCTCCTCCAAAATCAAAGGACTGAGTCTTTCCAGAAACGTCCTCCTCCGTATATTCTTTAGTTGATTGAACCACTTCAGTTGGCCTGGTGGATGTAGAGAAGCACCAAATAGCTTTCAATATTAGTTATTTTTTCTGTGAACAGAAAACGGCCCCAGAAAACTAAATACTGAAAGCTTTTAACAACAAATTTTCTTCATTAAGTTTGTAGAGAAAAAAGGGAAATGCCTAAGAAAAGATATGAAACTTCTAACTTAGGAATGAGGCACTATTTCATATGATCAACTCTCAGACACTGCGAACAATAAAATACTCAATAGCACCATTGGCATCCAACAGCTTCATGGAGGGAAGATGGTGTTAAGCTAGTGAGATATTCTAGCATTCTTAGAGCTAACCTTGACTTCAACAGATTTTATAGCGCCTTTTATTGGTTGAGTTGATTCAAATAAGATATTCACTTGTTTAAAATATAGCAAACAGAGAGCTGTTAGCTTGGGAATTTATATCTATACCTAACATAGTTTCTATATTTCTTGTTCTCAAAAACATAGTTAAATGATCTTCCTCTTGAATTAAGGTAGAGCCCGGAGGTGTTAGGGACTATAACAAAATTAACATACAAGTAGACACTGATAGTTTACTAAAGCTACTGATTGTCAAGAAGGATGAGACATGGAAGATTATGTGTTCCTGAAACTAGTTAAGAAGTAAATGTTCACTTCACAGTGCACATTCAAAGCATATACAAACTAGAAGTCTAGAACTTCAAAAATTGTTATTTCTATTTAAAACCATCCGCAGATAAGGGCAATGGAGACTATAAACATAAAATGAGCTATGCAGCCATAATGCAGAAGAGATACAGTCTGCGTAAGCAGACTCATCTTGTCAAAAGGCAGTAAGAGTTTTCATTGAAGAATATATCAGGGAGTACTTATAATATTACACAGCTAAAGAAGTGCATCAAGCTCCTATGGTTGAGAAGTGCCTAAAGCTAAGGGGTTGAACATATTAATAACACATTTACTGCTGATTACAGAAGGATACATGACTTAGATTAGTACCCAAAGAATTGGCTCAACCACCTGTCCAAGAATATAAGATCGATGTCTAGAAGGATAAAGACGATTAACTACATGTGAAAGGAGCATTCTAGGGGCTAGTGAGCATTTTATACAAAATTAGACCTGTAAGTTGCCATAACTCACTGTCTCTCCACCACTAGCATGGCTTTGTAGCCCTTTCCCTCCACAATTATATCTATCATATTGAATTATAATCAACTACCAGGAACTTATATCCAACATAGAGTGAATTATGATCAATTGGAACTTATATCTAACATAATGGATTATGATCACTACCTGATACAAAAGTATACATGGCAGTTGATCACAAATCACTACACTCAATCTTATTGGCATGGTTTTGTATAACCATCACTACATGATTATACCAATAATAAACCGATGACAGTTACGTCTTAAACCAGGTCAATAGCTCAACACAAATGCGCATTGAAGGGGCTTAATTTTGCAAAGTGACGATTCAAAAGGATTAGTTCGGCCAAGGAGCCCAATCCTTTCATTCTATGTTTCCAAATGCTTTTTTGACCTAATTTCACTATCCATACACGACCTCCTATTCCGGCGATGCCGATTCCGTATTTCAATGAGCAAATGCACAAACAAAATAACAGCTTCAAAAGGCACAGAAAGTACCGATTGATTGGAAAAAAAGAGGAAGAGAACAAAAAGGCAGAAAGATACTAACTTGCCAAGGCAGTCCCTGAGAACCTCTTCGGTTTTCTCGCACTTGCGAACGAATTTGCCAGGCTCGACCTCTTCGGTCCTGCAATTGGTCTGAACGATCCGCCTTGTGGAGAAGCCATTGCTAGAGCTTCCGAACTTGGCTACGTCATCCGAATCGCCAATTCTAGGGTTTCGTGACTCGGCTACGGCGTGCGAATCGGTGTTGGCGTCGCGATCGTCGTCTACCCAAACCCACCCCATTCTGTGCGTCTCTCGATTTTCAGTCGGTGCGCTTTCCAGATGATTTCAGCTCAATGAATATTTAGTTTTTTGGTGGCAATGAATATGTAATGCTATCCTGTCTTATCGTCCAAGAAACTCGATTTTTATTTGGAACGATTTTTTCTATATAAAATTCACTCTCTTAAAATCACTTTATTTTATATTTTTCACTGGTACAGTATTTTTTAGAAGGATTTGGCATATAGCATGAAAATACCACAATATGTCAAATTTGCACACATAGCATAACCCCTCTCTCCACCAGTTGACCGACCGTTGACCAACCGTTGACTGGCGTTGACCGACCGTTGACCAACCGTTGACCAACCGTTGACCGGCGTTGACCGGCCGTTGACCAACCGTTGACCGGCGTTGACCGACCGTTGACCGGCATTGACTGTCATCAATTGTCACCTCAAAGTGACAATATTCACACCTAATTGTCACCACAAGTGACAATATTCACACATAATTGTCACCACAAAGTGACAATATTCACACCTAATTGTCACCACTAGTGACAATATTTACACCAAACTGTCACCACAAGTGACAATACTCACACCTAATTGTCAACCCAAGTGACAATATTCACACCTAATTGTTACCACAAAATGACAATATTCACACCTAATTGTCACCACAAAGTGACAATATTCACACTTAATTGTCACCACTAGTGACAATATTCATATTAATTGTCAACAAAAGTGACAATATTCACACCTAATTGTCAACACAAATGACAATATTCACACTTAATTGTCACCACAAGTGACAATATTCACACCTAATTGTCAACACATGACAATATTCACACTAATTGTCACCACAAGTGACAATATTCACACCTAATTTTCAACAAAGTGACAATATTCACACCTAATTGTCAACGCAAGTGACAATATTCACACCTGTCCTCGCAAGTGACAATATTCACACCTAATTGTCTTCATAAGTGACAATATTCACACCTAATTATCACCACAATTGACAATATTCACACCTAATTGTCATCACAAATGACAAATTCAACAATTAACTAGAAGATTATAGTAACCACACCGAACAAGTATAGCTAAAACAAGACTTATGCACACATAAGTGACAATATATATCATCACAAGTGACAATATATGTCAAATATACAAGGCTTATACACGTAACTCCAAATTATCATCACAAGTGACAATATATGTAGTGACAAAATTCAACTATTATTTACACCTAATTGTCAGCGGCCTAATTGAATCAGACGGGAACAATATTAAATGTAAATCTATAAATCAGTAGTTATTCTCTAGGAAGACACAATGGCATCACTAGACTTCCTTGGCAGACGTTGCTAGTTTGATATAGAACAAATATGGTGCACAACACCATCATATTACTTTGATGATTCATTTTTCATGTTAGTTGAGTTACTTCATCCTCCTACGCATGTAATGACAGATGTGTTGGTGATTTTAGTGTCATCAATCGTTGATCCCTGAAAAATCAGTGATGGTTCCTGAGGGATCAATGACCTTTTAGTGTTATCAGGGTTCATGACGACTTTATGAGGTTCCATTTAGCTTATCACAAGTTTGGGGGTGTGGAGTACACGCTTGTGTAAGTATATTTGGGATCTAGTGGGAATATTAAGGATATGTTACTCTAGGATTAGTAGTTTAAAGAACAAGAGTTCTGGTGGACTGGTACCAACGGGATCAGTCTTTTAACGGTTTGAATATTGGTCACGTGGGTTAACTGCCAATATAGCCGTTGTGTAACTACTTGAGTAACCTCCTTTTATGTATGGTTTCAGATGGGCCACGTGTCTCTCCAAGAGAGAGTCGTTGGAGGCAAAGGATCAGCAGTAACCGCTGGTAACCGCCCTTATAACCGCCCATAACTTGTAGAAACCGCTCCTTAGACTTTCCTACGCCCTATATAAGGCTAAAGGAAGATGAAGTCGGGCTGTTTACAGAATCTCTCTCAAGATTCAACTTAGTCGAAGTCATACATCCATCATACATCATTCTATAGTTTGATCCTTACCACAAGCCTTGGAAAGGATCAGTAGATTTGTTTTATCACACTTCAGATTTTGCGGATTCCCTAAGGCTTATAAGGGGCAAAATACTGATTTCGGAAAGTGTTTACACGACTCAAATCTTATCCGAAGACAGACATCATTGATTGTTCCCCAAATGTTCTGCATTGAAGTGAAGACGGATCAACAGACGCAGCAGCGCTCGCTGGATCAACGCAGGGATCAACACCAGAATCCAACAGTCGAAATCAGTATTTTCTTGATCAATGACGTCTGTGCGTGCGATGACAATCGGGTTGAAGTTGAAGAGGATCAATGGCACTTTGATCGTCTTACAAAAGAACCCAAGATCCGATGGAATTGATCCATGTTTTTCTCAAGTTTGATTTTGAGAAAGAAAAGGCTTTTGGTCTTGATATTATCTTGGATAATGGTATTTAATGGTGAATTATAAGCCATGCGTGATTTTGATCATGAGATAAGAAAATCACATCTATGGGAAGTGTCTTGAACACAAGTCCATGTTTTCTTGTTACTTTTAATGAGAATGATTGAGTGTGATATCAAAGAATGTGATAATCATATAGAAGAGATTTTTGTATGATTATGTAAGGCCAAATGAAATTTTGGATCAAATCGAAATTCGGATGAATGTTCCCGAGAAGGGATCGATGGATGTGGTTCCCTAGAAGGGAATGTGTTCGTTTTGTTCATAAAAGCAAAACGAGAGTATTTAAATGATATGTTCATCATTGAACAGTTATAAGAAATGTTAATTTGCATTTGATATGTTGTATGACTTCACGTAAGTCAAAGGGTAACAACGATAGTGGTATCTACACCATTGTTCCCTCGAAGGAAACTGATAGTTTATCAAAGATAAACTACAAATGGATAATATTCCTCAAAAGGGGGAGGTTTCCTAATGAGTCTATTATACCTCGTGTATAGATTACTCATGTTTAAATTCAGATTACTCAATAGGAGTCTATTGTTCCCTGTTGGACAGATTACTCTCTTGAGTCTACTGGTTAAGGACATACTGTGTTTCACAGTTTGGCTTTTCGACTCTACTGTTCCCATACAGATTAGTCGGTTTTATTCCATTTTGTTGATGTGTTTTGTTTGAGTTTTATACTTATACATTTGATTAATTGCAGGTTAATGATGAAGCAATTAGACATGTTTAAGGTTCATAACCTTGTTTGGATCAACAATAGTGAGATTTGCACACTATTGCAAGGATCAAGGAAATTTGTTCTACAACTATTTTCCTAAAGGGAAATGAAGTAAATGTCAGTTTTGACATGCTTGTGCTATGAACAAATGCATAAGATGACATATTGATCTTTAGAACGGATCAAGAACAAGTAAATCTTGTGAGAAATTTTTGTCATCATAATTCTCCATGAAAGACATGGGAGAGGTCGATGTTATCTTAGGAATTAAGATAAAAGGGGAGGAAAGATGAGTTTTATCTTGATCCCAGTCTCATTATATTGAGATAGTGTTGGGAGACGAGGTTGAGGGATCAATGTCCCTAGATAGGACTGGAACGTGTCCTTCGGGATCGATGTCTTTTGACTATCCTTCGGGATCGATGTCTTTTGACATGAATACTTGTTTCTTGTTTAGAAATGTGTCCCTCAACATTCCATGTTGACAATGTCATTATTTTCTTGGATATTAAGGAAATGTTGAATGCAAGATTGGATCAAGTTTAAGAATTGTTCCTTGAAAGGTGGATGGATAGTTCTACTTGGGATCAGTTCCAAATCCTGAATTATGGAAAAGGATCTAGCATTCTGATATGACAATGGGAACGAGGCTGGTAGGATGAGTTGTACCCTGGATTGAGGTAACAACTATGAACTAAATCTACCATGTTTCGTTAAAGCCGAAACTGATTTCAACTATGTGAGCATAGTAACTCTGGCCAGAGGGGATCGATCATGCTTGTTGATACCAGGTCACGTATTTGATGTGAGGTATCGCATGGTTCGAGGATTCATGACACATAGTGTGATTTTGGTTGAATCGGTGGAAAACAAGGTTGGCTGATCACTTGACGAAGTGGTTGGTCCTAAGGGGATGAGAATGAAAGACCCATATTGCTTTCTAGGGGTGGGACACCCAATTCCTATCTAATGAAAATTAGAACAGAATTCAATGTGGAAAGCCCATTTCTAGAAACTGTGAGCACAATGTATTAATCCCCAATGTGTGCTCTGTCCTACAGGATCAGAGGTTGAAGATTCTATCTTCTTAATAGTTCCTTTGAAAAAGTACAAGGTAGGTGTACGACAAAAGGATCTACCTATGTGGACGTGGAGTTTTTGGTCGCTCCATGAAGCTTGGGTTGGCTTCACATACGTTCATGAATGGATAAGGACTCAAGGACCATTAATGGAGTCAAGTTAGACTATAGAAGTGTATAGTGACTTATGTGTGTGTTATCTTTATGCATCTAAAGAGGTTGATTGGTTCAATCCTTAGGACACCATGATTCCGAGGTGTATAAAATGTGTAACTACACTAAGACACAAATTCAATCGTCACGACATTTGTGTTTATGCATGAGTTTGGGATGAAGACTTGCTTATTTTGTGAATCAAGGATTACACTAAAATGGGGGAGGATTGTTGGTGATTTTAGTGTCATCAATCGTTGATCCCTGAGGAATCAGTGATGGTTCCTGAGGGATCAATGACCTTTTAGTGTTATCAGGGTTCATGACGACTTTATGAGGTTCCATTTAGCTTATCACAAGTTTGGGGGTGTGGAGTACACGCTTGTGTAAGTATATTTGGGATCTAGTGGGAATATTAAGGATATGTTACTCTAGGATCAGTAGTTTAAAGAACAAGAGTTCTGGTGGACTGATACCAACGGGATCAGTCTTTTAACGGTTTGAATATTGGTCACGTGGGTTAACTGCCAATATAGCCGTTGTGTAACTACTTGAGTAACCTCCCTTTATGTATGGTTTCAGATGGGCCACGTGTCTCTCCAAGAGAGAGCCGTTGGAGGCAAAGGATCAGTAGTAACCGCTGGTAACCGCCCTTATAACCGCTCATAACTTGTAGAAACCGCTCCCTAGACTTTCCTATGCCCTATATAAGGCTAAAGGAAGATGAAGTCGGGCTGTTTACAGAATCTCTCTCAAGATTCAACTTAGTCGAAGTCATACATCCATCATACATCATTCTATAGTTTGATCCTTACCACAAGCCTTGGAAAGGATCAGTAGATTTGTTTTATCTCACTTTAGATTTTGCGGATTCCCTAAGGCTTATAAGGGGCAAAATACTGATTTCGGAAAGTGTTTACACGACTCAAATCTTATCCGAAGACAGACATCATTGATTGTTCCCCAGATGTTCTGCATTGAAGTGAAGACGGATCAACAGACGCAGCAGCGCTCGCTGGATCAACACAGGGATCAACACCAGAATCCAACAAGATGGAAGCTAATTACTAATCACTATGAAGACGAGGAAGATGACAAATTATGTGTTATTGCAATAAACAATTATTAGAGTTACATGTAGCTAAGGTCACAGTACAAAAGAAACAGATTTGACTTGATAATCCTTAGAAGAGACATCCATTTCCACCAGTATAAAGTCAAAAACCACATATTGTAATAAACAATTATTAGAGTTACTACTCTCACTATATAACGAGTACATATGCTGTCAAATTGTCATCACTACTATATCACCACACAAAGCTTATATATACATGAAATTATCATCACTGTATCTCTCTATCTGTCCATGAAACATCAGAGTTGTGTCTCCTGATGAGCACGATTGGTATGAACTACAAGGTCACAGGTACTAGACTACTAGTGCAACCAAATCATGATGCTTCACCAGCCATAATATCACTAATCGTCAAAAGATCAACAAACCAAAGACAGTAAAGAAAACAACAGTACTTTATATATAGATATCGATTTCTGAGTTGGTATGAACAATTAGAGCTCCAGATGAGAGTTTTGATATGAAATTAGGAATCAATTAGGGTTCGAAAGAAGAAACGAGCGGACAATTGAATTTTCCACATCCGGACAATCAAGAAAGCAAGCACGATCAATCAAATCAGATCGGAAGGAAAATCCACGAGATTGAAAGCAAGACCTGGATTGGAGAAGATCTAGAGAACAACGACGTAGAGGACGAGGACGAGCGGGATGAGGTGAACGACGCTGTTGAAGGGCCTCGTGTCGTCCGCGTGAGTGGTGTTGTCGTCGTCATCGTCGACGGAGTGACCGGAAGCGGAGACTACAAAGCCGAGTAGTACGGAGACGACGAGAGCTCCACCATTCGTCGGAGCGATGTGGCGATCGGAAGGGAAAGTGAGGTGATTCGTCCGTCGTCCGTTGTCCGTCGTCCGCCTGGTTCCGATTCCCGTGTTTGTGCCCAGATAAAATAAATCAGGTTTTGCTACATATGCAAAATTGGGGGAGATGGGCCAAAGAAAAAAAATGGGCCTAAAAGGCTGCCCCTCTGCCCAATTTGTTCTATTTTTTAATAATTTTGATTTTAGCCGAAATTTACTTTTTTTATTTTAAGAAAAGGTCTAAATTTACTGATCACGGGATTTCTGTCAAATTTAGACCAATGGATCATATATGGTCGATCAGTGGACGGAAATGATGCACTTAAAAACAAGCATATTTTTTAAAACTAATTAGTTAATTGTCCGTATGCTATGCGAGACATAACCGATAATGTTTTTTGACGTGTAATCTAATTAATAAAACAAGTATATAATAATATTATTAGAATTTAGATATTGATAATAGTTTTATATCCGAAACTTTGATAATATTCTTTTATGTATCCGAGATCGTGTTGGGCGCGGCTTTAGTTTGGCCTTTTCGAGTTGATTGCGGATTCGGGTCAATCAGGTTGCGGTCTGATCGAACCTCGAAAGGTTATCGTGCGGGTTGCGGGTTTGAGTTCGAGTTTGTCAATAGGTCAACAATGCCAAAATTTTTATAAGAAATAAAAAAAATTCATGATTAAACAATAATTTTTAATAAAAGTTATTTAAAATAATTTTATAATAAATATATTTCATTTTTTAAAATACATAATAAATCAGGTCGATAGGTCAATTCATGTATCAACCCAATAACATTTGGTCTAATCGGGTTCACTTTTAAGAATTCAACCCAATAATTATCGAGCATTTTTTCGGATCGATTTAGAGTTGAGAGTTCTAAGTGTAACAAATTAAGTATTTGACATGTTGTAACACCCCGATTTCACAAGTATAAGGATATTACCGCCAATGACCTCGGATTTCACGATCCGAAACCGTTTAAGGCTTGAGTATTGTAACACGAGAATAACAAAACCAAATCATATTTTATAACAAAAGTTGGATTCTGTTACAAAGGCTCATATGCCTTAAGTTGTTTAGTTATACAAGAGTAAGGAGTTTGCAGCGGAATATACAAGTCTCGGATAGAGACGAAAGCGAGTGGAAACCATAAAGTAGACAAAATATTTGAAGACGTCTTGCTTCCTTCTTTTCTTCCTTCCTTCCTTCCTTCCATCGTAGGTCTTCGGTTACTCCTGGATAGCCTTCCCTTTCCCATCTGATATCCACATAAAAGCAAGGAATACCAGCCAACAGAGTTGGGAAAGAAAGAAGGGATGTTAGTCTAACGCGAGACTAAACAAGTGGGAGAGTAATGTTTCGGTTCTGAGAAAGGTCAGACATAACGGCAATCCTTAGTCATATGATGACTCGTAGGTGCACGTTAGTCGAGGTTCATCATGACGATAGCGAAACAGCAGTCTGAACGAGAGGTTTAAGTGTTTGGCACGGTGTACGAAGGGTAATGAGAGAAGATAGAACTTCCTCGGGAATAGGACGCTATTAGAAGATAACGCCTAAGAAAGGAAATGTGTTTATTGTTTCGTTGGGAACTTAAACATTTGATATTTTGAAAAACATCCAACTTATATCGAATCGTATCAACCTCATCATAACTCGAAGATGCCGACAGGGAGGTGGCCACAAGGACGCTTATACACCTGAACCCATCTTGCCATTTTATAGGCATTTTAACAACTCGAGTTATGCATTTAGATTGGATAGGCGATTGTCAATAATGTGGACCCGAAGTGATTTTCCAAGCTGTACTAATCACCCCGCGTTCATTGATTATTATGCACGAAGCACTAATCTTTCATAAGTTATAAATCAAAGCACTTCACTTAGTGACTTTTAGAGATAGGCAAGCCCTAATGAGGGACGAGCTAAAGTAAGGAACATAGTCCTCAACACTTTGCAAGAGTGTTAGCCTCTTTATTCGGAGAAAGGCAGTGTCATGACCCAGTATCAGGAGCCGATAGCTAAATATACCTCTTAATACGTTATAAAGAGACAGAGAATCACTAAACCGACAATCCCTAACTTAAGCTAATCCAGAGCAAAGTCTCGAAAAGAGACTTGAAACAATCAAAGGCCACACATCATCGGAGACCTAAGTCCAAGTCTAGTATTCAATAATAATAATAAATAATATCCATGGTCATTATTTCTAAGCATAATAATCCTAATCAATTATTAGCAAACAAGTTTGTTCCCAGCGATTATTTTGATAACGGAAAGCAATTTCACGATTATCGAGTAAGGAAACGAAGAACCATCCACTTGCCTTAAGATGTTCTTAAAAACGTTATTCGAGGTGTAGAGTCGAGGCTAGCAAGGCCCTAGACGAGGCCTAAGGCAAGGCAAGATGCAAGGCAAAGGCAAGGCACGGCCCGAGCAACGGCTAGGCAACGGCCCGGGACAAAACACAAGCAAGGACACTAGCGGCGGGCGCTGCCCCCTTGGTGGCGGTCGCTGCCCCTGTATGTGTCGACGGCGTGATTTTGCAAGCTTCCTCCGATCGATTCCGACCAATTCTCGGAGAACCGGTGCCAACAGTAACAAGATGGACACTTCTACTTTGTATTGAGAGAGTTTTGAGAGGGCAAGAAGAGGATTTTGGATGCCTTAATCCATCATCTTCAACCCCTATTTATAGTGTTCAACCTCCATAACAATCCAAAAGAAAGAGTGGACTTCTAGCCTAACAATCCAAAAGGGGTTGGCAAATCCATAGTTGACATTGCCCAAAAGGTGTTAGGATTGCTCTCCAAGCAATACTACAACAGCCCTCAAAACCTCGGCGCCCACAAGGAAAACGTCCCGTCGGGCCACTTGCGTCTGCAGCAAAGCGGCGGTTGCTGCCATTTTGGCGGCGGTCGCTGCCTTTTGGGGACTGGGCAACGTTTTGGTAAAATTGGTATAACTTTTGAGATACTTATCTGAATTGCCTCAAATTTTGAGGGAAGAAACTAGACTTTTTTATCTACCCTTAGGCTTTAGAATCACTCGATTCTGAGATCTAATGAAGGTTTTGTGAATTTTTGAAGTTAAGGTATCCGTTTAGCGTTATTCAACGCTATTCGGTTAATTCGGTGACCTTTGCCCTTTTTCTTGTCGTTCCAGAGACAAAGTTGAGTCATAAAACTAAGGAGAATTTCATGATTCATTTTATAAACTTTGTGGATATTACACATGTATAAAAGTATTAGATTATCGAGTGAAATAGTTATGAAGACACTGATTTTAGGCTTAATGACCATCAATTATTGTGTTTATTTAGGGCTTTAAACATATACAGACACTTGAACTTGTCCATTTTGGTCATTTGGACACCTGACCTATTGAGCATCCTAACTTGTCAAAGCCTACCTGTTGAGCACCCCAACTTGTCAAAGCCTACCTATTGAACACGTCGTCCATAACGTGGCATTGCGCGTGTGATGTACACTTGATGTAGGAGCGTTTTCATTAAAAGATTGATATTTTAAAGCTTACGTGTATAAAGTAATTTCGTATAGTGACGGGTTTAAGTGACAATTAATTAAACGACGAAGCCTTATATAGCATTATGTGACCTTTTTTTTGCTTAATCATGTTCATGTAATAGTGCGTGCATATTACGACACTCCGTAATCAGGGACGAGGTGTTTGATCGGTTGACTTTCACAAGTTAGGGTGCTCAATAGGTCCGTTTCAAAGGTCAAGTGTCTAAATGACCAAACTGGACAACTTAAGGTGTTCGTATATGTTTTAAGCCGTTGATTTAGTCATTTTGACTATAACTTTTCGCTTTGCATTGAATTAAAGAGATCGAGTATCAAACTCTCCAAGCCTTTTATGGAATGGTTAGGACTTTAATCTCCCCCTGACTTTTGGATATGATTTAGGTATATTTACTTTGTCCTTTGCGTTGAATATAAAATAAGTAAGGTTATTAGAATTGGGAGCATTAAAAAATAGAGGTAATTAATCACTAGTATAACTAACTTACAAAGCAGTAAAACAGAACAACACATTGCAAACAATCTCAGCCAAAACACTCATCTCCGGGCAAAGGCCCAGGGAGAGATCCCTTGTCAACAAACTGGAAGCCAAACACAAGCAAGATGGCAAGCAAAGTCAAGTAGGACAACCCTTCAACCGCGCCCAGCAGGCCAAAGGGTCCGTTTGGCAAACCCGACCCGGTCTTGGACTTGGTGTAGATAGACCACGCGACAATCCCGACCACAACAAGATAGCTCACGCCTTCAAGAGCGCCTATGGAGCCTCCGGGCCCAGGTGGCAGCCCGCACCCGGTGGTCTTGAGAGCGTAAAGGGACCACGCAATGACCGGCGTGGACACCAATCCGCCCGCGATTGCCGCCTTCTCTATGACCCCATTTCCAGCTTCGGCCTTGGCTACAACCAGCATCGTCTTCTTCTGTTGACTCGGTTTGTTGTGGCCTAAGCCGAAAGAGCGGCACGAACATGAGTGTAGTTGTAGTAGTAGTGAGGGTGGTGTGTGTAGAGCTGATGAAAGGCAAACCATTTTGAAGATTGGAGAAAGTGGTGCAAGGATTGGATCAGGAGGGCTAAAGGGATTTTCTTGAATTAGCTAGTCTCGGTGTGGTCTTATCCTGAACATACAAATCTTATTGCATTTGTGATCTTATCTTTGTGGGGACAATGCTTTAGATAGAATCTGTGAATGTACGTACTGGTAATATTTGTGTAGTCCCTTACAACGTATAATATAGTATGTTATATTAGCTTTTGACATGATTTTAACGAAATGCAATCGCTTACAACTGATAATACTGTATATGTTATATTAGCTTTTTATATTGAATGTGCTATCTAATGTAGTATGTACATCAATTTTCTTTTTATAGAGTAGAATGTGTTAAAAATATATACCATTAATTAGGTTAGGACCAGTCGGTTTGATAATTGAAAATTGGTAGGAAAAGAAATGGGTGGTGAAAAATGAGAAAGGAAGAGAAAACGAAAGGGTAGGAAATTAAGATAAAAGAATGTATATGTCTTGTATTTGGATAAAGATGAGTTTTGATGGGAAAATGTAAATAATTTTTTTTTAAGAGTGTTTATTTTACTTTTCCACCAAATCCCACCAATTTGGTGAGATTCATTTTCTCATCCTTTCTCTTCATAGTTTCTTAGGTAGTGTTTGGTACATCTAGAAAATGGAGAAAGGGGGGGGAGGGAAGAAAATGAATGAAAGGAAGGAAAGGGAGAGAGGATAAAATTTTAATTAAAATCTGTTTGGTTGAATGGGAGGAAATGTTAATCTATTGTTTGATTAGATTTTTATTTATAAGGGAAGGAGAGTAAAATTTGTTGCTATATTAAAATATTAATTATGTTATTGTATGCAAGTATGCAACTATATTCTTATAACATGTTTTTATTCTTTAAATATAAAGATTGGTTAATTTAAACAGCTATTATGACTTAATTTTTTTATATTAATTTTAAAAATAACAACAATATTCAATACATGTGTTTTAAAGGGTTTTGACACTTGAGATATAAATGAATTAATAAATTAATAAACATCCAATTTCAAACTCAATCGTAGCTTTTTTACGTAACAAAATTTTGACTTTATTTTTTTATATTAACTTTAAAAATAACAAAAAATATTCATTACATCAAAGAAGTGTGTTTTTAAAGGGTTTTGACACTTGAAATATAAATGAATTAATAAATTAACAAACATCCAATTTCAAACTCAATCGTAGCTTTTTTACGTAACAAAAATTTGACTTTATTTTTTTATATTAAGTTTAAAAATAACAACAATATTCAATACATCAAAGAAGTGTGTTTTTAAAGGGTTTTGAGACCTGAAATATAAATGAATTCCAATTTCAAACTCAATCTTAGCTTTTTTTACGTAACAAAATTTTGACTTAAATTTTCAATTTTTTTTGTCTTTTGATACATAACAAATTTGATTTATATGTAACAACTTTGATCAAGGAGCACATATGTAAGTAACGTAACAAACTCAAACAAATTTAACTTATGTGATGGCTAACTCAATCTAATCTACATTAGATATAGCCATATAGGTAAAAAATATATAAAAATATATATAAAGGTGATGTACGTAACAAATATATAAAGGAGCACTACATTAGATATAGGTAATAAATACGTAGTATAGATATAAAGGAATAGTACGTAACTCAATCTTATCTACATTAGTAACAAATTTTGCTTCACATTAAGTACTACTCCGTGTTTAAATTTTAATTTAAGTTTCTTGGTTAAGATTTAATTGTGTAGATAGAAATTTAAAAAATATAGTAAAAAGGCAGGTTTTTTTACGTATTTGATGGGAGATGAAAAAATAGAAAATTGTACTGTTGAGTTTACGTAAATCTTTTCTCTCCAAATTCCACCGATTTGAGAAGATTCAACTTCCCTTCCCTTCCACAGTTATTTCCCCTACTATTCAACTGAAACATGCCTAATTCTCTCTTTTAAAACAAACCAAAGTGAGGAATGTCCCTTCCCTCCCCCCTTCCTCTAAAATCACCCTAATTCCACCTAACCAAACATAGCCATAAGCTATGTACTCAATCCCATTGGAAAACTAAACCAAACACTAAAAAAATGATTTCCACCATTTCTCTCTCTCCCATTAAAATCTCATTAGGAATGAATAGGATGGTACAAAATTTTATTGCCATTAGTGCACATTTAATGCGAGACCATCATTTTTTGTCATCATAATATTTTATTTATTTTCTTCTAAAAGCAAACTACTTTTTACAAAAGGGGTGGACACGTGCCCACGTGAGGTTGAAAGACCAAACTCAATTTTGGTCTATCCCATGATCGGTTTTCCCTCGTTTTTTTACATGATGACCAACTTTTGGCTCACCAATGTTGATACTCTTAGATTAAATGATATAAAAAAAATACAATGACAACTATATAGATTTGTATAAAATGTTAAAAAGAGTTAAGCTAATGATGCTTCTAGCAAGTTTTGGACTTGGAATTATTGGGCAAAGGCAATACCACTAAGCTAATAAAGTTTTTTGATATATAAGCAATGAGTAGTAAATGGAAACACCAACTACGGTTATAACATATACTAGAAAGCTTGCCCGTCCGATGGACGGACAATTTCTTTCACCATATTTTTCTAGAAGGTGAAAATTATAATCTTCGTCATAACACAATTTTGTTCTAATTAATAAATTATGTAAATATTTTGTATTGAATTGTCCAAAAAATAGTAGATAAAATAAATATAAAATATGAAATTATTTGATTTATTTTTATTAATTTCTTATGAGAATTATTTTGATAATATGACTTTTCTATTACAATTAAGTTTTTAGCCGAATGAATATGTGTAGGGATTACTCTTTATAATTTTATAGACATTTTTGAGGAAATTTAAATCGCGCATATGGTTAACCTTACATTCTCGCTCAAAATGATAAGGCTTTGCATTCAAGTTACAATATTATAACATGATATATGTATGTAAAACAACAAGACATAGTACCATGCATTCACAATCAATTACAAAAAAAAAGCAAAACAAAAAAAACAAAAAATATAAAAACATGCATTTATTTGACAAGGAAAAGAAAAATAAAAGTTGTAGAGATAAATAATTCACCAAAAACAAAAAAAAGCAATTAGAGAGAAGTCATTAATGTGACAAGAGGGAGAGAATTTTAAGTGTTGTATAAAAGATAGATAGATCATCTTGATCCAAAATTGAAAAATTGAAAGTTTATGAATTGGGGATCGGACCCAAATCAACATGTTTGGTCTTTTTTTTTTTCACATGGTCCAATCTGGTTTTCTTGTTCAGATTGGATTTTGTACAACCCTACAAAAAATGGTGAAGAGTTGTAAGATAATACAACTTAGTGAAATATGGTTTAGTGTTGTTTGATTTTTTAACTCAAATTCAAATTTATTTGAAGCTCTAACTTTTCTTATTCATTTAACATTTATCGTGTTGTACTCTCAACCAAAAATGACGAAGAATTATTATCGGGAAGTCTATATAAACATCTACCTTTCTGTACATTTAACATTTCTCGTGTTATGTTCTCAACCAAAAAAATTATAAAGAGTTGTAATTGTGATAAACATTTTTTTTGAGCAATTTGTTCCACCGTATCATCCTCAACTTCATCCTGAATAAAATCTTAGAGGATATTTACCACAATTTTTGCTAAGCATTGGACATCTAAGCATATATTTTGACCGAAAAATCCAAAAGGACATTGACATCTATTTTATTTGATAGCTAAAATTGTTAATCATGACCTCAAATAATTGATTGTTTTCACCAGTTTCGTTCATAAAATTTCTACCATTTATTTAAATGTTTTTAAATTGATAAATATTACTTTATCAATTAATTATTATTTGTATGAAATAAGAAATTATCATAGTTAGATTAGATGAGATCCTTAAAGAGATTTTAGGGTGTAATGTTTTCATTTCTTGTCACATTTTCAATGTTTTGAAATTAGGGTTTTGATCAAATTAGGAATTAGTACGATTTTTTGGTACAGTGCTCTGGGTTGTGTTCTTGCTGATCGAGTTTCATTTACGCAAGTGGCAACTCCGAACCCACCCCTGGGAAGCCATAAGCCCATCACTAGCGTTCCCAATCTCATCGCAACCTCTACAATCCCCGATCACCATGATCAGAGCCAAGCTATGCCTTCGATTCTCGCCATTATTCCGCCGCCGAGATCTCCCCACCCTCTGCCGCCATTTCCATGCCTTACCAAGCTCATCAGCTCAACCACCTGATTTCCCCCGTTCCTTTCCCCAATTCTCTCCTGGATTTAGGGTTTCCGAAACGGTTTTTTGTGCGAACCGCTTGAATTGCTTCTGCTCCCAGCCTTGCACCAATGTCGAAGCCAAATGCTGGAGTTGTAGCTCTTTCGTGCATTCAAGGCCTGCTCTGGTTTGCGAGTCTTGTGGTAGGATTCAGCCTGTGGATAAATCCGTTGATTACTTCCAGATATTTGGATTGTAAGTCTCCCTCTCCATCGCGCTTATTCAGCTAATTTGTCGCTTCCAATTTTTTGGGAGCTTGATTGTTGTCTTCGAATTGGATTTCAGTTAGTCCTTGTGATAATTCGACTTCCTTCAGGATGTAATTCCAATCTAATTTACTTTTTGTCTGTTTTGGAGCTGAATTTCCATAGCTTGAGCTTATGCATGAACCTGATTTTGGTATGTTTATGTGCTGAGGGGTGTTTTACTTGTTTACCCTAGCTTTGTCTGTCTATACAGAGCCGTGCTTAGACAGATTAAGTTATGGTGGTGTGTTGGATTTGCATACTTGCTTGAAAAGATCAACTTCATGCTGTTATACTGAAGTGTTGTAAACCCAACGTTTGTGCAACAGTATAGATCACAAGTAGATTCAGCTTGGACTAGACAAGAGGAATTATTATAGATGATGCGTCTGTCGGTTTAAGCATACATACTTTCTGCAAACTATCCGAAGGCAATTCAACTGCCTACGAGTTTTGATGTTTTTGATTCAGTCTGTAGGAGTACATCACTTTAAAGGCAGAGAAGAATAGTACACCTGCTCCATCTGATATGCAGTCTTCCCTTAATTCAAGCACATATATTGCATGTGCTTAGATGTTTGCTGTGTTGTGCATGGCTATAAAATAGTCTAATCATCATTTGTTCTTGCCAATAGGGAAAAGAAGTATGATATTGAAGAGGGCAGCCTAAAAGGCAAGTTTCAGGATTGGCAGAAGAAACTGCACCCTGATTTAGTTCATTCCAAGCCTGAGGTGTGTCTCCATGGCTGTGAATACTGGATAGTCAAGTCATTTTGATGTTTAATTACATTCTTAGACACTCACGTTTATCTTTGTATTAAGAGGGAAAGGGAGTATGCGGCTGAACAATCTGCTCGTGTTATTGATGCATTGCGGACTCTGAACAATCCACTACTAAGAGCTATATATTTGGTGAGAATCTCCTTGATTTCAATATTCTCTTATTCAGATACATGCATATTACTTGTGTTACTTTTTCTTGGTGTTGATTATATGCAATAAGGAAGTTTGTTTTCTTCAAACAACCTTGTTATGTAAGCTGTAACCTTTTTTTTTGTCATTTTATTGTATGGCAGATGGAGCTACGAGGTGTATTTGTTGATGAGGAACAAACAATATTTGAACCAGAGTTGCTTGCAGAGGTAGAGAAATGTATTCTGTTTCCTATTTTCAATGTTGCTTGCAGAGTTGCTCAGGAATCAGGATTTAGTCATTTAGATATGTCAAAAAAGTCCCTCCAAGAGGCAAGTTTATGTGAAATCAGACGTTAAAAAAGGATGAGGGATTTAAATATGAGAATATGTGAGAATAATGTGAACCCATTCTTGAGATGTCTAAACAGCATATGGATACCCAGGGAAACGGATTGGAGTGGTAAATAGTTTATTACATGTCTTGAGAATATAAGAAGGCATTTGGCACTGCTGCACATGGTATTGATTGATGTTTACTTTGCCATTATTGCTGAAGTTCCGAACTATTCTTCTGATTATAGACTGCAGGTTCATGATTAGATTGCCATCTTGTGTATCTCCCTTTTATGATAGCAATACAAATGTGCTGCCCTCCTACTCTATTTGATACATGTTTCTCCTCTTTGTAATCTGTTTTGGCTGATAAAAAAAAAGTCACTGGTTTTGATTGGAATTGAAGTGAAATCCAAACAAAAACACACACACACACACACACATCCACAGGTTTCTCCTTGCGGCTTAACAAGTTTGGAAGCAAGCTATATGCTCTTCAAATGCAGAGCAATTGAATAATGTACGCGCTTGTAGTGAGTATGTGTATTGAAAGATTGTTACATGCTATTGCAGATTTTGGAAATCAGGGAAGCCGTTGAAGAAGCTACTGATACTCAAACATTGAAGCAGATGCATTCACAGGTATGTCACCATTTTGAAGTCCGTTGACCTGTGGTTGAGAGCAAGCTCTTTTTTGAAACCATTCCATGCTCACGTGCTAAATCCAGGAGAAACGGAAGCTTTAATTATCGTAACAAACTTTTATTCAGGTATTAGTTAAAGTGAAGCATTGGTCGAACAAGTTTGCAAGCGCATTTGAGAATCAGGATACTGAAGAAGCAGTGAACTCTATCCATAGACTGAAATACTACCAGCGTGTGAACGAGGAAATCGAGAACAAACTTCACAATGCCTAGGCATGGAATTCCGGTCAATGTCACCCATATCAGAATTTGCTCTCATGATAGGATACAGAGTTCTCTTCTACATTATTATGCAGATGTAGATAAATAAAATTTGGCCATTGTGTTTCCGAGCAATAAATGGTGTTGTGGGCTTGTGGTAATTGATTGAATACAGCCTATACAGGTATAGAAAAACCCTTTACAGAAGTTAGGCCTGGTCTTTTGTCCTCGTGTTTTCCCCTGAGATTTGTATATCACACGGTTACTTTTGTGATAGATACATTGTTCCTTACTGGCTAATAAGAAGCTTATAATATATGAAATTTCTGTAACTATTTGTATAAATAGCCGTTGAGCACTGGAGATGGTCAACAAATTTAAATAAACAATTGACTCCATTACAATATCAAACAAAATTTGAATACCACTTTCTACTAACTAAATTTTCAAAAGGGAACATGGTCGGTGAACCATATCCCTACACCAGCTAACTCCATTATTTGAATACAAACAAAAACAGATCTGGAAAAAACCCTTTCCCCGATCACAAGATCTGGTCGGAGAGCGACGGAAGGCGACGGAAAAAGTTGGCGGGGACTGACGGCATGTCGCCACGGAACCGAGGATGACGGAGATAGTACAATCCGAATCCGATAGCAAACGCCTTGAACGGCACCACATAGAACACCAGCGACGCCAAGAGGCAAACCACCACAAATATCCCGGTAGCTCTCGGATCCTTCCAGTTGTACAGAGCCTCGACCCGCTCCCATTGAGCCGCCATGTCACCCAAGAAAGACTGAGCCCTGCCCGCCAAAGCCCGGAGCCTGTCGTATCGGATTCGTATCACCTCAGCAGACCGTACGCTCGGGAACCCATCGAACTCCTCATCGAGCTCGTCTGGGCCCACGCTGTCCAAGCAGGACAGCCTCGGATCCATACTCAGCGGAATCTTCTGCCGGTACCTCACCCTCAAGGCCAATATCAAGAAAGCGTACATGAACACAGTTGGAAGTACAAGGCTTGGGCAAAGCACAACCGCCAGCAACGCCAGATGGACCAAGACAGTAGTCGACGGGTGGGCCCAAGTCCGAACCTCGTCAACCCACCGAGCCAACGATGCCACCTTCGAAAGCCCGCCTGCGACCCGAAACCAATTGACCTTGCTCTTCCTCATGCTAAACACATGGGTGTCCGTGTCCAGCATGAGCTGAACCACCTCCTGGCCCAAAGCAGGCTCGGACCGAGCCATCCTTGCTGTAACGATCCGCATTGCTGTTTGCCGTAAAATATCCTGCTGCGCCCTCCCCATCGGGCAAACGTAGTGCATCCTCGGCAGAACTGGACTCGAGTAGGCCTGCAACAGACTGATCCACGACGAGCAAGTGAACCGTATCCCGATCTCGATTTCTCCCATTCTCTTAGCCCCACCGGGCAACAACACCGTGAGCGCGTGCTTGCTAAAATAAGCCCGGTTCGTCTCTAACGTCGACAGCCTGATCCGAACCTTGCCGATTCTTGCATCTCTTCCAGGCTTGCCCGAACGCGAGTCCTCCGACTTGTAGTATCTTCCATTATCGAACACCCCTATGGTCAGGACCGTGCACGGATCATAAATGTCCCACGTATACTGCTCGTTCCACCTCGGGTTGAACCGGTCGAGTATCGTCCGCGTCCGGACCCACTTCGGCCCGTATTTCGCGACCACATAAGCGTCCGTCGTGCCACGCGTGCCGTCCTTGGTCTTAACCGGCAACAAATTGCTGGCCCCACGTATACCGACCTCCAACAAGCCCACCGGAGGCTTGGACAGCTGCTTCGCCGAGGGCTGGACGTCACTGGTCACGTGCGCGGCCTCATCAAGCACGTGATACCCGCCTTCAAGGCACACGCTGACGTGGATCCTGCCAGCGTAAGGCGCGTCGTCACCATGGCCCACCAGATTGAACCACCTCGATTTCGGATCCGCCCGATCGTCCGTCCGCTTGTCGATACTCGCCACGTTGACCTTCGCGTGGCCTACCGGCTTCCCAGCCGCCACGTCCTCAACGGTTATAACAAGGAACGGCTCAAACGGCTCGGCTGCCACGAAGATCAGATCCTCGTTCCACGTGGGGCCCGAGGAGCTTGTGGACGCGGGCCCCGCCGTCGTCCTTGACGTCTTGAAAATCTGCGCGCCGAGCTGAGCCTTCACGTACAGCTCAGCGGCTTGAAAAGCACGCGGAGAAGCCGCCGCCTGCAAGTCCTGAGTTTGGATAACCGTTAGCCTCAGATACCAAAGCTTCGGAGACAGATAAACTTTAGATCGGGTTTCCGGAATCAAGCCACCCGAATCCGACTGCCAAGCCTCCTGGAAAGCCTCGTCCGCTTGAGTCCCGATCCAGACGGCGACCATAACGTCAGTCAACGGCCCCGTTTTTTCTGGCGAGCCTTCTAGAGTGTACCACTGAGGCGCTAACGGACTGTCTGGTGGTACGCGTTTCGGCACTTCCTGAAGATCAAACGACACCGTTCCGAGGCAGCTCTCTGTGGTGACGGTTGTGGTGGTGGTCGAATTGTCTGCTTCCTCCTTCTTGATCTCCTCCTGTTTCTCCGTCCAGACCGAAACCTCCAGAGAGGTCGAATTCAAGCCTTCCTTGTCAAAGGCGAACACCTGATCCCAATCTCTGTTATCCGCCTGCGATTTCGTCGTCTTCACAGTGTGAGTTCCGATTAGGAGCTTGGCGAAGATGGAGGAGTCTGGATCTGGCGTCGGACGTTTCGCCTTCACCACTCGGACGTACAGAAACGGCATCCGATCGACCAGATCGTAGGCTCCGTGGCCGGATCGGAGGTCTAGATCGCTGCTGATTTTGCTACTGGTTGTGATAATCTCCTCTTTCGGCTTCTTCTCTGCTTGTTGAGCGATCGCCGGAAGCTCCTCTTGAGCCGGCGGAGGCGGTGGAGGTTGCGGTGTCTCCGCCGCCGGAACCTCCTCTTTTTTCGCCTCCTCCTCCGGCTTCTTCTCCGATTCCGACTCCTTCTTTTCGCCTTCTTCAGCCGGCTTTTCCGGCTCTGTTTTCTTCTCCTCATCAGCCTTCGGCTCAGATTCCGCCGATTTCTCCTGTTCTCCCTCCTTCGCCGGAGTAGAAGAAGCCTCCGCTTTCTTCTCACCATCTGCCTCCGGCGCCGGCGCCGGATCCTCGTACCAGACCTTGATCCCGATCTCTCCTTTCACCTGCGAGAAGACGCTCCTCTTCTCCAGAGGATAGTAAATCAGGGACTCGGATCCGGCGGGGGAGAAAACCGAGCCGGCGATCTTCACTCTGCCGAGGAAATTGCTCCTCCGACCTCCGGCGGCCGCCGCCTTGTCGTTGTAGATGTTGATCTCGAGCGTCTCGGCCGCCATGGCCGCCGAGTCCTGGAGAACGGCGAAATCGAGGCGCTCGTCCCACTTAGGGTTGAGGTCTTTGGAAACGGTTCTGGTACGGCGGCGCTGGCCGTCGTAGTCCACCATGACGTAAGCGCTCGCCGTCCCTTGGCCGTCTTTCGGCATCAGGTTCCGAGCATTGCAGATTTCCACCATCAGCTTTCTACTGCTGCTTTCCCCTGCCATTTTCCCCCCAATTTAATTACAGCTTTTTCTCCTCGAAAAAAATCTAGGTTTTCTTTGTCTGTGTATTTGGGGAGATTCAATTGTAAATGGAAGGAAACTGTTAATGTGGCCATGGGGAAGAAAGCTTGGGAAGTTTATAAAAGGAGAGGGAAAAAAGGGAGCGGTGGAATGCCGAGTCACCATATGACCGTTGGTGGTCACGTGAGAAGTACGTGCACTTTCTAATTGCACTGTTTATTGCCGGATCAAGAGAATCTCTGTCATATTAACTGCTCTCTTTTTTCTTTACACATTAATTTCTGCATTGAATCAGACTCGTAAAAGATTTAGTGCTAGTTTTGGATTCATGCCTGCCATTGCTCCCCACGTAGTGTATGGGCGTGGGCACTAATTGCTGATGCTCTTTCAGTTCCCTGAACCATCAAAATGTTTTTGCCTTGTGAAAGATTCCTCACTGCATTTACCTTCTGAACTCTGACTCTACGTTGGAACTGAATGTCTGGATGCTTATAAAAAAATACCCCAAGATCCGAAAATCAGGAGCCATTGTCTTAAACCATTTTTTGTAATGGCAAGGAATCAAACCTAGTGAACCAACCCGTTAAGTACTACAAAGCTTGATATGGACCATGAATCGGGTATCGGCTGCATCAACTAGTTCGACCCGATGGAAGACGGAAACTTAACATCAACCGAACTCGAAACTTCCCAACATCCGTTACTACTTACTAGGCAACCCCGAGGTAGTAGATTCCCTTACATCAACCGGCTCAACCCAATGGAAAAAGGGTGATAAACCTTTGATTTTGTCACTCAAATGAAGGTGTGGGTACTTAGAAACAATATTATTTGAAAATCCAGCAGAATTTTTTTATTTTTTTTTGAGCATTTCTTTTATTTTGAAATAACCAGAAAGGAAGAAATAGTTCTCAGAAATGTCATACTTGCCGTTAAGTTTCAAATCTTGGTAGGACAAGAAAGTGACATTGCCTACGTGTAGTACCGCTCATAATAGTACAACATTACAATTCAACAGGAGCTGCATTTCTGTTTATTATTTTTGCATGGTAAATTACACATCAGGAACATGATTTCATCAATTCACATCTAGGAACAAAAATTCCTATTTCTGCAAGAAGCTTGTCATTTTGTTGACATACTACGCTACTTTGATGGCGTTCTCTTACTAAGAAACCAGCCGTCCAGGAACGAGGTGTAAGCAACATATCTTCCACTTCTTTTGCTGCCCGTTTTTCCTTTGTTCACTACTTTTATCCTCATGTATTACTCCATTGGCTTTAATGCTTGAATTTGGTGTTCCCATACCCCCATTTTCCATCAAATCTGGATTAACTTGAGGGCTTGCATTTGAACTTGAAAGAATCAGTTCTGGTGATGCAAGCGCTAGTCTATTGGAGTTCACATCTTTTGCAGGTGGGTTTAGCCTGGAAGTGAAAAAACAATAATTGATCAACAGTCATGCCAAACATCAGGTTCTAACACAATTGCCGAGAAAAGATAAGAAGCGTTTGGATTACGTACTATAATGTGCATTATACTACAAAATCCAAACGCGCCCTAGATTCATACCTCAGATTGGCTATACTGCTCCTATTGCCGGAGTTTTGCAGACTTCTGTGCATAGTTTCTGTTTTTGGAGGTGTCAAAGGAGGGGTATTATTCAAGTGTCTCACACCATAATCTTCCATGGGCATGAGCTTGGCTTGAGCAATTTCCACTTTCAGAGAGTCTTGAGTAGAAAAGCGAACTGGTGTAGCAGTTGCAGAAAAACGACCTGGACTAGCAGTTGTAGAAAAGTGAGCTGGACTAGCAGTTGCAGAAAAACGACCTGGACTAGCGGTTGTAGAAAAGGGAGCTGGACTAGCAGTTGTAGAAAAGCGAGCTGGGCTAGCAGTTTGGCTTCTCGATCTTGCTTCTCTTACAACCGAAATAGCTTTGTCCAGAGTTCCCAGTGCTTTCTGAACTTGTGGACTTAAGCGAACGTTCTTATGATGGTCGAAATTACACTCTGTTGTGTAATTTGACTTGGGAAGATGATTAGTTGTCGCACTCTCAATCTCTGTGTTCTGTTGATTTACCACAACACAGTCCTCTGAATCCTTGATTTCTTGGATCTCTTCTTCCTCAATCTCATTACAAGGTTGCCAATCACTAGAGTCTATATACTCTGGTGAAGATTCAGAAACGCGGCCATTTAAAGGAACTTGATCATCATCGTGATTATCTTGTTCTTTGGGGCTTGATAGGGTATCGCCATGGTCAATTGCCATATTTGAAGTACTGTTTATTTCATTACTCTGATACAAAGCTTTTCTTATCCGAACGTAAAGAGGGTCATTCAATGCCTTGGCAATATGTTCATCATCTTTAGATTTTGTGGTAAGTATCTGCAAAAAAGTCCAGAGAAAAGGAAAAGTTTCCTCTCAGTATAAAAGATATAGCAATTACTCCATATTTGGAACCAGTGCCTATCAGTTTGCTGCACACAAAATTTACATCTCGGAATTTCACCTTCTTATAAAGCTTGAAACCTGTGCCTATTAGCTGCCTTGATATAAAATTAATCAGCCATGGAGGAACAAAATCCAGTTTCACATCCATATTTGCTATCGTCCTGTTAGAAATGTATAATTTGAATGTTAGGCATTACTGGTCAACTTATTAATTCATACAGCTAAAAGATCATTTTTGCTGCTGCTTCTAAAATGCACAGATCTCTCCCCATCAGAGACATGTAAAACCAAGCAAGCATTTACGCTGCAAGGCCTAATTTATCAAAATGCATTAAAATCTAAAACTTGTTTGGCAATTTTTTGGATCGCCGCAATTAATGCATTAAATCATGATGGACCTTTAGAATTATTTTAGAAACCACAGAAAGAAAGAAGCATTATTTAGCTGCAAACCCGTCTAAATTATTGACAAATTAAGAAATTAATCAGGAGTTCAGCTAGAAACGACATACCGAAAGTAGCTCCTCTCAGCAGTTACCTTCTGTAAAGCAAAACCTCCCACAACACCAACCCTAACAGTTTCCCCTGCTTCAGGTACATTGTCATCAGAGAAATCATGGATTTCCATCTGGATGCTCTCTACTTCGGGCTAACAGAATATCAAAAACTCAGATAAACTACTTAAAAATCGTAAGCACATAATCCCAACAGATTGATAAACACTGTAGCTAAGTCAAACATAATGAGGATCATCTTGTTAAGTAATTACCGTGTTTATCATGACGACGATTAGATCGTCCTGTAAGTACTCAAACTCAAAAAAGTGCATGAGAGCTTCTCTGTTGGATAAGGGCCATGAAAGCTTCATCCTTCCTTCCAAAGAATTATGGAGATATAGAATCAGAAAACAAAAATAATCCATGAAATTTATGAACTTATCGAGTATTTAGCCATGACCTGTACAAACCTCACTAAGGATATATTTTCTCCGACTCTTATCTTTCTGAGGCACTGAGCAAGTGTAACTTTAAAGGTAGGAACCTTGGTTTCAGGAACCCTGTAAACATTTTGGAAATAAGAAGGAAAATATTACCTTTTTTTATCAGCAGTAATATTGCAAGTATTTACTCCACAGATTGCACAATGCATCGCACCCTTACATAAGCTACTCAACTTGTTTGAAAGCAATTGTTTATGGATATTTACACCAAGCACATTGGTTGAAGTAAATGTCAGCTATATGGCTGTAGATACTACTTACTGGTACTTTTTTTCAAGGTTGGGTGTAAATCATACACCATAGTTACTAGTTTGCTAATTTTAACAATCTCAAAACAATATTGAATGTAATTTATCAAAAGGAACATTACATACTGAGAGTGGTAATATAAGATTTAGGTCATGAATGTTATAAGTAAACTCAAATATTTTACAGAATTAATAGTATGGACGTCACATAGGACATCGTGATAACAAGAAATTTGTTCTTCGAGGATCACATGGCTCTTACATGACTTCATCTTTCAGTTCACTTGCAAGAGATGACTGTTACTCTTCTAAAATTTATGTCTCTAAGTTACTATCTTCCCAAGAATATGATTTATGCATTAAATTTCCAAGAATACTTCTTTTCAGACCCTTACAAACATAGAGAGTAGAAAGAGGCGGGTAAGAATGGTCTTAAGGGGATTGGATGCTTAGGGCTATCAGTAGAAGCTATGAAAGACTATAATTGATATCTTCCTTCGAATACATAATTACTAGTATAAGGACAACACTAATTGATCACAAAGATTGAATAGACTGCTTTTAGAGTTGGTGCAGGAGATAGTTCGTACCAGCTAGGATAAAGAGCTGTTTCGACAGAGATACATAAACCTATTAAGAAGTACAAGCCAGAATTTGCAAGTTATTAGTTAAGTCAGAAAAACCATTAACAGGCTGGAAGTTGTGCAATTTAACAGATTGTGAGCAGAATAAACATGATTTAAACTTACAAGCATCTACTGGTGCATCAACATAACCTTCAACAAGTAAGGTATGATACGGAGAACCTTCCGGTCCCTCACGGTACATAACACGGAACTCTTCAGTATCCTGTTTCAACTGTTGAACAAGAATCACATTAGCCTTGCAAAACATTAGATGGGATCATTTCAGTACAAGAACACTAACAAAAGAAATTCCAACTATGTCAACAAAGGAACGCCTCAAGCGAGAATAAAAGGAGCATGCAGACACTTACTTTCCAAGAAGCATGAGATGTATCTTGTTGCGTTCCCTCATTGCTTTCAGATGGACTTCTCAGCATGCCAAGAATATTTGACAGCTCACTTGTCCTTTTATCTATAACATACTCCGAAGAATCTAGAATATACACATATGGCCACAGAAGTACTAGTTTAAAGACCACTTATAACCGCCAAACAGAAGCAGCAGCTGCTGCTACAGAAAGTACGAAGTTTAACTTTAAATACCAAAATCTCGACAGTTCTTAACTACCAACCTTGAGTTTCTTGCTCTTTTGAGCGTAGCATATGATCCTTCACAAGGGTTTTAAGAGTTTCTTCATCTGTGAGGTCATGAGATGCCAATGTTTTGTCCAACCTCTCTCGGTACTTGGCAACTTCTCCTTTCACAGTCATCTTCACATCTCCAATCAAGCTAATGCCAGCAGACGTAGCAGTTCACATGAATATTCACTCTCCAACTAATTATGCTTGCAATTGTCAAAATGCAAACAGATATAAACACTCATGATACATCAATCAAATCAGGTTCAGGCCATCTCTCTCGCTTTTTCTGGTTTCAATTAGGAAATAAGGTACAGGCCTGTGAGATAACATTTATAAGAGAAGCTCCACTTTTTGACACTAAGCTGTTCAAATTTCACTTTCAACTGATTCTTAGTTACCCCAATTTGGGAAACATTTCTAAGAGAGGCATGCGCTTAAAACCGCATTCAATTCCAAACACTATCCACTTATCAATTCTCTTACCAGTCCCAATCAACTGCCCAATCAGCCCTTATCAACACTGTTTACATGATCACTATCAAAATCTCTTACAAAACAAGCACTCAGAAATTAGAAAGATGTACTTTAGAATGCAATCAATGCACCTCTACTCACAACTTCGAATCCTTTCCCCCCGATATTCATTCATCAGCTCAAACCCCTGATCAATCACCAGCAAGATAGAAGCTTAATTCGTTCAAAACAAAGATAAACCCCATCAACACTACTACACACAGCTGTCAATAACTCATATTAGCACACTCAATATGCAGCCAACCAACAAAATCTATTGAAACCCAGCTGAGAAATTCAAACCAAACACATGTGCATATCAATTAGCAGCTCACCCACATCCAATCAAAGGGCATTAAAAAAGATAAGATAAAAACAAAACAAAAAAGTGGGGAAAGGGATTGCGAACCTAAAGAGGCAAAATCGGAGATACCCAGATGAAGAGAAGGCGAATATTCATGAGAAATCACACCAAGCTGTAATCTGAAGGCATAATATCAACGAAGTAGCACATGGATGTGTGTGAAATCGCATCGATAAGGGCCCTGAGGATGGCAGATCTCGACGAGAAGGCGTTGGGAGTTGGGAAGAATAAATACGGATGGGCTTAATTTAATGTCGCCGAGGCCAGAATCATATGGAGTTCATCGGTAAGCGGGGGAGGAGCTGAATCTATCGTCGTTGAGGAGTTAGAGTTTAGGGGCATGAAAGATGAAAGATTTGAGCGTGAAAATATGGAATTGAGGGGAATCGTATAAGAATATTAGAGGTGGTCAGCGATCTAGTCTCAGACTTTTCAAACATTACCGTCCTAGTAAACAAAAGTTGGTTCTAGCAAAAATTGAGTCGGTTAGGTTAGGTATGTAGTGGATCGTCATTAATTTTTTTTTTTGGGGTAGAAATCATTAATTCATTATCACCACATTATTCACAACACTTCTCTTTCCTTTTTTCTTTGGTTACGAGAGGTCCACAAGATATTTTCCAATGCCAAAAATGTGTCAAAAGATATGATATTTAGTGTTCTTATGGGCAATAATTTTAAATGCAAACGGACCCATTAAATTAAATTGTTTGTTGTGATGATTAATGACGGGGCGGATCTAGCTGTGTGCTAGGGTCGGATTCAAGCCACTCTAAAAAAATAAAAAAATAAAAAATTAGTGTAAATTTAATACTATAAAATTAGTAAAAATTAAGGTAAATTTAGTATAGATAGTAAAATTTATAGTAAATTTAGCCCACTAAAAAAATTGACAAAAATATAGTAATTTAGCCCACCTAATTTTTTTTATGAGTCCACTCATGATTAATGATTATTTAATTCCTTACCATGGATTCAAAATTTTGGTGTTATATTATATGAATGAACTTAGATTTAGATTTGAATCTTTAATGGAATACCATTTTTTATTCTAAAATAAACTTAATTAAACTTTGCAATGCATATGAACTTGGATTCATCCTTGTATATATCTTAATTTGTCATAGATGAGTCTTCTATTATTGAATTTGTGAGATGTAAAGACGATGATTTGAGAGATCCTTGCAAGTTGTGTGACCATATGTCTTAGAAATGAGAGTAAAGTTTTACTCAATAAATATCATTCTCGATTTTAATTTGATTGAAGGTGAATGTATATCGCAGAAACCTTATAAACTTTTACGTGAATCTTACAGTGTGCTCGTTGCAAGGTGTTTTACAGCCGTTTGTTGTATATGATTTGCAACGGTTTTACTAGTTCATTTTGTTATTGGTGTAGTTAATGTGATATGATATTGTCAATGTAGACAGTGACGAACGCATAACGGATTTAAAGCGGGGGCACACCTTGTGTAGGAGATCCAATTCTTCAAGAATAATCGATAAATTTAGTTGCTCGATACTCTTAAATAGTAAAAAAATAGGTACTTATTTCCCAAAAAAAATATAGTATGTATAAAATCTAACTTATGCAATAAATATTTACTTTGTAAACAAAAATTGAAGATGAATGCATTAAATTTGAATAAAAAAGCAAAATGGTGCTATGGGGAATTGAACCTTGGTGGAATTAAAACAAAATTAAGCATCAAACCATCTAGACTAGTTGATTTTCATGTCATATTAGTACAAATTTAATTAAAATATACTTATATTTTCTCGAAAATTACATATATATACCGTTAATTAACCCGACGGGAGGGGGGCACGGGCCCACTCATGCCCCCCTAGGTTCGCCTATGAATGTAGATCAGCATCCCTTTTTTCATGAATCGTTGATAGTGCATTGTTATATTGCACTTCACTTATTGGTGTATATGATTTTTGCTCATTTACGCTCATTTGTTCCCGGATCTAAATCCTTTGTCCCACTCCCACGTTTCATTTCTGTGTTCATGCCTTCTTATTGATGAAAAATATTTATTTTGGTAAAATTAAAGGGAAAATATCGGGAGACGCCCGTACTTTCGGCCAATAAACACACAAGGACAAGAAAGTGGGACGGAAATTGGGGATCGGGAACTAGATCCTTTGTTCCCTACAACTTTGCCTTTTTGTTTATATTTTGTGCACACTTCCTCACAATTTATTTATTTTCATAGGTTCTATTACAACGATTTTTAAAGCCTAAACTTATTTTGAGCTCCAATAGAAGTCCGGAAGAAGATGGGTTCTTAGAGCATCCACAACACTTGGTCAAAATTTTGATCATAAATTAAAAAAATATCAAAAAGGAAGAAAGTACATGAAAATGAGAGAGAATATGGTTTTAGTTGCAATGATGACCAAAACTTTACGAGCTTTTGGTTGTATAGAAGACGAGCAAAATATAAAGTATAAAAAGGGTATTAATATTTTAATTCTATGGTCAAAATTTTTGAGCCAGCATTGAATATACTCTTTTGCTTTCTTGTATAAGAAGATGAGTTTTTTTGGTCATTTTGTACTATTTTACTTTGTAAGGGTTGTTTCATGCAAAGGGATCTAATTTAAGGCTAGTTTTGTGTAATTTGCTCATTAACAATCGGTCGAGAGTTCGAGACCGAATGACCCAATTTCGAATAACCAAAACCTTGATTATAAGCAGATCGGCGTTAGAAAAAAAACACTCTTTTTTTATAACACTCAACGAACAAAGTGAATTTACACAGCGTGGGGGTGAGGAAACAAGAACAAGATCACTGTTCTTCTCTCGCTTACATTTCCTAGTGTTGGGGCTTTGCTCGGATCTGCAGACTACGAGCCTCTCTCTTCTTTCAATCCGCCAAATCTAAATGCAGTTTCTTCGGGTGCTATGAATTATGACTGGTAAGAAAGATTCCCCTTTTCTTTCTCTATTGAGAATGGGGATTTGAGTGATAGATTGTGTTATATTATATTATTCTGGATGAATTTCGATTTGACTGAATCTATTCTATTATTGGTTTCAATCTTCGCCTATTTTTTAAGGCTTCTGTGTCGGTAGATAACTGTCTATCACGCCAGCGTTTCAATTTAGATAAAAGATCTGTTGATTTCAGGTGTTTTTGCTGTTCAACTTAGAGCTGTATATCAGGCATCTTCGTTTTGTGTTGTGATAGATCTGTGAGTTTTGGTTGTTCGTGAAGTGGGTTTTGGAGTGCCCACCACTTGTTTGCTGTTTTGCCTCATTGGGATTTTTTCTTCTTTTTTTTGGCTTTCATATTTGCAATGATTTTGTTGGTTTTCAAGATGATTTAGCGGGATTCACCATATGAACTAAGCACAGTAGGAATCAATGGAGTGTCTTTTGATCCGGATGGTAAAAAACTTAGATAGGCATCAAGGGGACCCTAATAATTCTGTCAGGATGAGCTTAGGAACGGGGTGGACGGCTTTCAGAGAGAGCAATCATTCGGAAATACGAAATTTCTATCTACTCAGAGTTAGAATTGTTTCACAAATTGCTAAAACTTTTGGTGTATGAGCTATCATAGACCGATTCATGCTTTGTCCATTGAAAACTGATTTGCATTATACTCCTTTCATCCCATCGCGTTTCTTCTCCTTGCACCCTTTGCATATGTTGTGAAGTAGAAGTGATAGTAGTCTGTTGCTTGGGTATGCCTGTTTGTGCCACTTTTGTATGCCCCCTGTAATGTGTCTTGGCTGTCAAACAAATGTCAGCACTGCATCTGATAATTACCTTTCTTGGGCAGCTAAGGTTGTACCTATAAAGTAGGATTTTCATAGAACGATGAGGTGTTGCTGTGCACAATGATGGAGAACGACTGTCAGCGATCAATTTCCCTACGTGTAATTCGTAGGGGAGACCATAATGCACAAAATCAACAAACCAAAGGTTAGTGTGGGTTCTTGCAAAAATAAACTGCTGGAATGAATGGCTTAGAAAAGTCTCTCATGGAAGATGTGTTTGTTGATGTAGAAGAGGAAAGTGGTCTTCTGTCAACTAGAAGGCAGTATTCGGATTCTCCATTGAACATCGTGTGGAAGAAGGGTTTCATTAGGTTGGTTCTTGTAGGTGGAATGATATGGATGCTGCTCATCTTAACTGCTCTATCATTTCATATATGGTCCTGCCAGTCTTCTCTAGCATTTTTTTCAGGTATCAAATCTGCAGCTGTCAAATACCAACCGAGTTCTGTAATGTCTAATGCACCTGTGTATTTTCTTTATGTACATGCACGTTCTCACTGACCTATTTAGCTTCTCTCATGAAACAAACACCTATGTTCTATACTTCAATGGCTTTTGTATCTGTGCTTAAAGAAACATGTTCCGAAAATAGGAAATTGATAATTTGGTGGTATAGGTATTCCTGCCCGAGGGTTAAGAAACTCATGCGTCTTGGACGTTTTATATTATTAGTGCTGTTCTTGCATTAGTGAATAGGGGAGGAATGCCTAGTGTGGCAAATAAAGCCGACGTTGAACGAACATTCTCTCTTCCTTTTAAGTTCCCATGATCTGTTTATTTTAGTTGTTCTCTGCAGTTGTCTATCTTTGATTGGGACAGTCTAGCACCGTGCTCCTCGTTTCATGTTAGAGCTAGCTCTTTGATAATGTTACTTAGAATGACTGAAACTGTAAAATGAGAAATGTCCAAGCTTGCAATGGAGTAGGAGTGTTCATGTTGATTTTATATTTACTGTGTTACATGGCCTTACCATGCTGTGCCTTGAGCTTCCCATGGTTTATATTGTGACCCTATTTTTGTTTTCTAAATTGCAGCTATTTGTAATCGAGAAAGCAGAGTATTTATTGTATTAGATTCCCTTGGGTTTGTACCTAAACCACCACACCGTAAGCTTCTAGCTCTTTTCTTTCATGAAGGCTTATGTTATCTTACCATAAACTGACCAATGATAGTCATGCTCTTTCATGTGTAGGCTGTTCAATCCCCTTGAGCGATGATCCTGATGCAGTTGTTATCCCACCTGAAAGAACACCTGATGTACTTGTGAAAAACTTAACCTATATTTTGGAGGATGAGGAAGCAAATAAGGAATCTCAATCAACCCCTTTATTTGGAGGGTATATAAGCTGGAAGCAAAGAGAAGAAAGCTTCAAGTTGAAGCCAACAATGAAGGTAAACAGAACAGTCTGCTTAAAAAACCCTTTATGCATTTGGAACTGCATTGTCTGACTCTGACTCCCACTAGAGACAATAGCATTTTTGTATAGCATATTGTTTGTATGTCTGTAAAATTCTATGGTTTTGCAAAGTTCCATGAGAAATTCCTTTCTTTTTCTTCCTTTTGGAGATAACACTCACATAGTTGAATTGGAGGTTTAATGAATTTTGTGTGTCAGGTCCATTGTGGGTTTCTGCACAATGGTGGTGATGATATGGATCCCAAGGACGTGGAATATGTGAAGAGATGTAGTTTTGTAGTTGCATCTGGTATCTTTGATGGATACGACACACCACATCAGCCATCAAATATAAGCGTTCGGTCCCAGAAACTCTTCTGTTTCCTTATGGTAGTCGATGAGAAGTCCTTTGACTTCATGAAGAATAATGTCACAGTTAGAGTGGATAAAGATGGGGGTCATTGGGTGGGAATATGGCGCCTAATCCCTCTGAAAGATCAACCATATGACGAGCCTAGGAGAAACGGGAAGGTCCCAAAGATATTAGTCCATAGATTGTTTCCTCAAGCAAAGTACAGTATTTGGATTGATGGTAAAATGGAGCTTATTGTGGACCCCTTGCTTATGTTAGAAAGGTACGTACATCCCATAAACCAGATTAACTTGGACAATCACCTTCAGTCACTTCCTCTTTTGACAAACTATAATTTTGAAGAAGCAATTGCTTGTTACGTACAAAGTCTGTCTGTTTCGGTTGGCGAGAGTGAGTTTAAATGGAACATTCCTGCACAGAATCCTGAAATCAATGCAGAATTACTACTTTTATTATGTGATCCGGAGTTTCAACTTATTTCCTTATTTGAATCTGAATAGTGTTCATTGCAAGCTTATGTATGGTTTGTAGGTGCAGATGAATGAGCGGTTTAGCTGATTTTGATTGTTCACTTTTCAGATACCTGTGGCGTGGGAAATACACATACGCAATTGCTCAGCACAAGCATCATCGTAATATATACGAGGAGGCTGATTCAAATAAACGCAGGAAACGGTATGCAAGGCCTCTTATTGATCTTCACATGAAAATATACCGTTATGAAGGATTAGAGCCCTGGACTCCTATGAAAAGTTCCAAGAGTGGTAAGAGATCTCATCCTTGAATTTCATTATAATTCTATCGAAAATAGCTCTTTGTATGTTTTCTCTCAAGTTTTTGTGATATAAACCTGCTTTGTTCTTAACGTTTATATGCAGATGTGCCTGAGGGAGCTATTATTATCCGGGAGCACACCGCGTTGAACAATCTCTTCAGCTGCCTATGGTTTAACGAGGTTCACCTCTTTACTCCAAGAGATCAACTGAGCTTTGGATACGTCATGTACAGGCTCAAGGGCCAATTCAAATTCTACATGTTCCCAAACTGCGAATACAACTCTCTTTTCATGTTGCATCCGCACAATAGAGAGCACTCGTCCAAGGTGGAGTGGGTGAAGTCGTTGGACGAGTTCAAGAAGAACAGTAATTTAAGAGAAAGTAGGGGAGGATTAGGGTTGTGGACTCCTTACCCCGGGGATCTTGACAAGGTTGTCATACCACCTATTGTAAGAACATCAAAAGCTGGATGATGTTTTGTAGCAGTACTTTTGGCAATTCTATACTCCATTTCTTTTGATCAAGAATTTTATACAATGCATACAAGTTGTGGTCATGGGATCTTGACAAGGTTGTCATACCACCTATTGTAATATCTATTGCTTTTGTGTTTGATTTTGGACTGTATTCCCTACACTTAGCATGTGCTTAGTTTTTATGTACAATGCCGATAGACTAAATGAAACATGTAAGAAAGATAAGGTAGTAAGGTACTAATTTAAAACAGTAATCCTTTTCTAGGATTTGTAATCTACCAAAATGCAAATACATAATGAAATCAATTGTCACACTAGAAATTCACTATAATAGAAAATCTTCAACACTTAAATTCCACTTCAGCACTACCATGACTAGCTGATTGCAAGTTTACCATGACTAGCTGCTATACAAGTTTGTCATACATCGAATCACTTTCCCTATTAAACAGAAATATATACATACCCAATAAGGGCCTATTGGATTTGTGTGGCAGGAATCTATCATGATTTCCCTTGGTCTAACCGTGGGTTAACCACTAACTACTCCGAGTCCCCGACAAGCTTTGACAATAGGTCAAGATCAGGCTCAATCCAGATTTGAGCGGGTTGGGCAGACTCCTTGGAAGGAGGAATCATTAGTGCCATTGTTGCAATTCCTTCTGTTGCTAGGTCAAAACTAATATCCTGCAAAGAAAATTGAGAATAATATAAAAACTTGATTTCTAAGTTTTAACAGTTCAATAGTCAACGATCTTGTGTAGAGTCATGCTACTAAAGTGCCATCTCCAGACTCGGCAACTTTCACAAGATATGTGCCACTTCTTCTTGAATCACAACTGACTAAAGACGGAGGCCTTACAACAAATGTGATTTACATTTTGTGCCATAAAGAAAAGCTAGCAATTGGTAGCTCTCTATCAAAAGGATTTAAGAAACTTACCTCTTTTTCTCATTCATGAAACTTTAAAAGCCCCTGCAAAATTCCTGCACATATGTATGGCCTAGTTAGTTCATACTTCATACTCAAATGAAAGAAACAGTATAGCAAATTTTAGAAAACGCATTAGAAATAATTCTTGCACATATGTACGGTGTACTTACCACATAATATTCTCACAACGGCTTCTTGATATCTAGTTTGCCACAAGATTGGAGATCATGAAGACATTTAGGGAGACTTTCATCGTTTGGAATTTCATCAAGTGATAATACACGGAGGTTGGGGAGGGATTCCCAAACCACACGCTTGTTTTCTTCCCATAGCACCAATTGTGGACAAGATTGAATCTTCAATTCTTCAATCACATTGCATTGCGGAGGCGCCAACTCTAGATGTCGCAAGTTGTTGCAGTACTTAAGATCAAGAAACTGAAGAGAGGTAAAATCTTCACTGGGAAAACTCTTGAGCCGGTCACAAGCCCAGATTACTATACTTTTCAATGATGGAGTGGGACGAAACAGATACTGTTGCATCAAATTTTCATTTATTTTTTCCAGTTTTAGTGCTTGAAGGCATGGGGATAATGGCATGGATTTGAGATTTTCACAATGTTGAATTTTCACATCAAAAAGCTCAGGAAATGAAGGCATTTGATGTGGAGGATGAAGTAAATTGGGCATCCTATTTCTGGCTATTGCTACCTCCACTACCCTTGACCAACCCATCAAATTTGGCAAGTCACACAATTTGAGTTCTTTCAATGTTGGAAGGGATATTATAGGAGGTTCTACTACTGCTACGTCACCCTCCTCTTCTATGTATTCCAATTGCTCCAAATCAGAAAGTTCAAGAACCTTTAGATGAGGAAGGGAATTGAAAGGCGGGAGAATTTTTAGTGTTCGACTACTCACAACTTGTAGTTTACAAATCGTGGAAGAAGTGCTTCCTTGTAGCTGGCCCCAATGTGGCATTCTCATTCCTGGATACTCCTCGATTGCAAGAACTTGTATAGTTGATGGTAATTGCCAGCATGTATCTCCATTCCAACCCTGTATCTTATCATCAAAACTGATCATCAATTCTCCCATGAGCTCCAATCCAGAAAATGCATCAAGCCAACTGCATTTCCTACCACTATTTGCTTCACCAACCTTGAAATAACTCAAGTTGCGGAGGGAACGCAATTCCCCAAACCGTGGTGGCATATGCCTCAACATCGTACATTGTTTGTTATCCAAATGCACGAGATTGATCAATTTTCTGAAATCAGTAGGCAAGACTAGAAGTTGGTCACAACAGCTGATATCTAGAGTATGCAAATTCACCAACTTTGTCATGGAATCCGGAAGATCTGTGAATTTGTTTCTTGAAAGGTTAAGGTATCTTACGTGCTTTAACTCTCCGATAGACTTAGAAACCTTCTCAATTTTCTGATGCCCCAAATTCAGTGCTCTCAAGAACTTATACTTCGATGGTAGCCTTTCAAGAAGTAATGAGTCAAGTGAACCTTCATACTTGAAGAGAGACGAACGTAGTCTCCTACATTCAAGCAATGGCTGTGGAATGTTCCATGACACATCTATCCCATAGCCAACACTTAAATGCCGAAGACTGTTGTAAGATGATCTTGATGTTTCAGGTTGAGTGAGAACAATACATTCCTCTCCAGCCACACGTTGAGCCAAATCATGCATTAAGCTATGCATTTTACAGCTAACAATCTCACCTACATGCTTATCCAGTTTTGCCTCTTGAAAAAAAGACATTCTAAGTAATTCCTTGAAACAAGCATCACCTGCCTTCTCAATAGTTGTGTAACTTTCCTGCTTGACATATCCTTGGGCAATCCAAAGATATATTAATTCATCTTTGCAGAATATGTAATTTTTTGGAAACAAGTAGCAGTAAGCAAAGCATTGTTTCAAGTGAGACGGAAGGTGATCATAGCTCAATTTAAGCGCTGATATAATGGAATCATGTGTTAGCTGTATGTCGGAGAGGTGTTTGCCTTCAATTTGTCTCCAATCTTCAATGTCTTTTTTAAAAAGAAGACTAGCTATGCTCTTAACGGCCAAGGGGACATTTGCACACTTCTGTATGATCTTTTCACCAAGATCCTTGAATTCTGAAGCAATATTCTCACACCCTTGAGTAAAGGCCAAGTTCTTAAAGAGTTGCCACGATGCCTCCTGTGACATGCCACCTAGATCATAAATTCGATTTGCTTCCATAGCGTCTGCAACAGATCTAGATCTTGTAGTGACAAGTATCTTGCTCCCCTTTGCCCTATCACTACTTAATAAAGACCTCAAAATTTTCCCACTAGCATGATCTTCTATCCACAAATTATCTAAAACAAGAAGAAACCTCTCATCTGTAGTTGTGCATTCCCCATACATGCTTGCGGATTCATCATCTATACCTAGGAATTCCTTAATGAGGGTTTGGATTTCGCTCAATGGTAAGTTAGGACGGAGATCCCCAGTCACAGATTGGTAGATCTTCTCAATGACTTCTGTTTCATCAATTGTCTTAGGAATCCATGCCCACCACCTCTTTTCATATCTTCTCTGGATTGTTAAATCATTGTAAAGTAGCTGAGCAAGAGTAGTCTTGCCCATCCCCCCTATCCCCACTATTGCAACAACCGAAACATCTATGTCAGCAGTCGACTCATCTAAAAGATATCCCCTAATGGCTTCCTGTTCACTCTCTCTACCAAAGACTTCTTTTAAATTCACACGCCATCCGGACTCCACACCTCTCGTACCACCTTTATTACCTCTCTCATATTCACATTCCGCAAACCTGAACGGTCCCATATCCGTATGGATCTGAGCTAATTTCTTCCTAATAGCCTTCACTTTCTGAGCAATGGAGTCGTTAGAATAGATTGGATTCAACTTGGAGACAGAAGTTTGTACCTTCCCCACGACGCCACTGCCCTTGCGCTGCTTAAGCAGATCGGTGGTGGTCACCTCATCAAGCAAATCATCAGCTTCGTACAACACCTCCTTGGTCCTCTCAATCCAATCCCTCACTTCAAGGGAGGATTCCGCCCTCTTCTCAGCTTCACTAAGTGAGGCTTGAATTGTTCGCACAGTTCTCCTGAGACTTTCCAGGTCTTTGCTTGCATCCCAAATGGAAAGTATCCTTTCATAAGCCTTCTTGAATGTTGGTTTCGCAAGGATTGACAAGAGCGAGACAGTGAGGCTAAACACAATTGCTGCAACCATCGATTTTGCTTGGGAGGGATTGATACGGTTTTTGCAGAATGCGCTGAATTGACAAGGGTGCACTTGCCTGCAGCTTGGGGATGTCCACACTCCTTACTGGTTCTATCATTACAGTCCCCAAAGAACATTGCGCGTGGTCACCTACTCCGTCAAAATATTGCTCCTTCCGTTTCACAATAATAAGTGTTGTTTTAGCCCTTTTTAAGAAAAGCAATCATTCACTTTAAAACTTATAATTTTTACTTAATCTTATTACTCATTATATTTTTTATGAATGAACAACTTTAGTCAACAAATACACATTCTAATAAAAATTATCATTACTCACCCCTAATAAATCACTTTAAAAACCTAAAACGACACATAATATGAAACAAATTTTAAGTACTAAAACAACAACGGAGGGAGTAAAAATATGATTGTTGCCTAGATCTAGATCTGTTAATCAAGTTCTATATTGCATCATTTCCATGTGCTCACCTACTCCTTTGAGTAACCGAGGAAAAGCCAATGCTAATTAATACACCCGGTGGAGAGTTTAAGGCACCGCTTGTCAGATATCTTTTAATTTTTTTGATAAAAATATACTGTATATGTTGTTCAGGAAGTATATGAAAGTGAATTGTTCAGTTGATACTTAAGTCTACATTATATGCAAACTCAAATGTGGGAATGAAGGAATACATAAATGAAAAGTTTAATAAATTTTTTATTTCTATATTTTTTTTATCTGATACGGTGACAATTAGGATCTCGTCTCAGGGCGGGATTCCTAGGGCATTCTTTCGGATGAGAGCTTAAACCATGAACTAGTTTAACCCCCATATCATGTATAGACAACAGTAACAAATTTATTAGACATGATAAGAAAAATATTTTATCTACAAAGTACACTTATTTGAACCAAGAATTAATTAAAATAATTTATAAAATATTATACATATATCTATATATATGGTCTAAAGTCTAAACTATCAATATATATATAAGATTTTAATTAATAAATTTTATTAGATAAGGTAAAATCTTTTAAATTAATCATTTAAAATTTACATAACTTAATTTATAAGACCATGTTTAATTAGTATGGATATAGATTCTTAGATAGAAAATCTTATACATGTAGATATAGTCTAGATTTAGTGACGGACCGAGGCGGGGGAATGTGGGGGCACGTGCCCCCACTCCCCTCCTGGTTGTAATTTATCATTTTTATTTTTAAAGTTTTTTTGTAAAATATATAATTATTTTTTTTTAAATAACTTATATAAAAGTTAGTTGATTTAATCTAAATTTTTGCTCCAAAGAAGTCTAGTGTTCAAATTTCATCGATTCATTTAATTTTTTATCGGACATTCAGTTATCATTATTCTAAAAATCTTGTCTAAACCTCACCTAGGTACTAAACTACTTCTTTCCGCTAGGTGTTAGGTAGCCCCTATTTACGTAACGATCTTATAGCATTTTCCAAAGCATTAATAAGATTAATAACTTATATATGTCTTCCATCTCTACCATGCTAATAATACAATTTTAAAAGGTATCCTGTAAACTAAAGACTATTTTAACAAATTGTAAAATTTATAAGATTTAAAATTTGTTATTAATAATAAAAAATGAAAATTAAAGAAATAAATAACAAGAACAATATCATTATCATCGATCGACGACAATTTTACAATTTTTACTTAAGTCAAAAAATATAATTAAGCTGTGCCCCCACTATTATAAAGTTCTGCGTCCGTCACTGTCTAGTCTATTTGTTTAAAAAATCTGAACTATATTTTAAAATGTATTATATTTGTTAAAAAAGAATTTTAGGATTATCTATTAGAAATTACTTTTCAATTTTATCTTGATAAGGGGCGTTAACGCGAAGACATTTTTGTTTAAATGGAAAGATCATGTTTTATTAAGTTAGATAGAAAATCTTTTATATATATATAGTCTAGATTTTTTATTATACAAAAAACCAAATTATATATAGAAATTATAGAAAATATGAATTATATTTCAAACATATATTATATTTTTCAAAAAATAATTTTAGAATTATGTTTTAGAAATTACTTTTTGATTTTATCTTGATTTTATTTTTGAGTGAAAAGATCATATTTTATGAAAGAATAATAAATTATTAGCAGATTGCAGCTTATATAAAGGATGATCCAATGAATTATCTTATTATAGAAATGACATATGATAAAAACATTTGTAAAGACCTTGACTCCGCTTTATAGTATAGTAGTATAGACCAAATCGAAACAAACATATTTCATCAATGAAGCCGAAATATCATACATAGTAGAAATAAAAGTACATAACAAGATGGATGAAACTAAATTAACAAAATGAAATACATGAAATGACATACGTAATGTTAGTCATAATTAACATACATGAGTTAGTTTAAATAACGGTTAAATATGTGTTCGTTTACTCTAATCTAATCTTAAATACTGATTTGATTTAAACAATCCAAACTTGTACAAACTTAGTCTCTATGGATAGATAATAAAAAATTATGAACCATAGTATCGTTTATAATTAATTTGTTTAAGTTAAAATGGACCAAAAAAGCTAATTAGATTTTAATGTAACTAAATAATGTTAGGAATTGATACATGTGGAGTGGTGGGGCCCAAAAACCTCCCACTTGAAACTAGACCCGATAAAAAGTGATCCGAACGTGAAATCCGAACCGAATTCAAAATTGGACCCGAACAATGAAAATGAACAATTAAATTCGAACATGACCCAGACCCGATCTGAATCCGACCCGAACCGAAATGACCCGAATAAAATGTAATCCGAACTGACCCGAACCGAACTGACCCGAAATCACCTGATCTGAAATGACCCGATCCAAAAAGACTCGAACTAAATCTGACCCAAAAAAATCACAAAGATTAAATTTATATGTTTTTTTATCTTGTGTTGTATATATATCAATTCTTTTTTAATCAAAAACATCGTGTTGATGAATAGATAAAACCAAAATAAGAATATTAAAACCAATAAGATGAATAATAAATCAAAAAATTCAAGAACCAACTATACAATGTTAGAGGAATGTTAGGATTCGAAACTATTTTTTTAGTTGAGAGATACAATTCGAGAACCAACTACACAACAATAGAGGAGTTTTAGAATCCGAAACTAAATTTTTTAGTTGGGAGATACTATATGAGCTTAATAATTTTTTTATTTTTATAAAACAAAAATTAAAAATAAGGGCAAAAATGTCATTTATATTTTAGAGCATACCATTTTTTGTCAAATGGGTCGTTAAATGCAACAATTTACAAATAAGGGGTGGTTAAATGTAGAAAAAAAATATAAAGGGTGGTTAAATGCAACAAGTGTAAAATAAGGGGTGGCTAGATGCAAATTTCCCTAAAAATTATTGAAATAAGTCATAATTAACTTAATTTTTGATTTCTATCATCATATAAAATTCTTATTAATTATAAAAGTATATATGTTGATAAAATATTTAACTCAAGATTTCATATCATATCACATATAATTTTCTTAATTAATCAATATATTTTGAAATAGTATGATACTCCCTCCGTTTCACAATAAGTGTCGTTTTAGCTCTTAACACAGTTTTTAAGAAAAGCAATCATTCACTTTAAAACTTACAACTTTTTCTTAATCTTACCACTCATTACATTTTTTTGGCCAATGAATAAACAAATTTAGTCAACAAATACACATTCCAATAAAATTATCATTATTCACCCCTAATAAAGCACTTTGAAAACCTAAAACGACACATATTATGAAACAAATTTTAAGGGCTAAAACGACACTTATTGTGAAACGGAGGGAGTAATATTTTATCTTTACTTTTTTTATTTAAGTCATATGATACAAAGTTTAAATTTAAGTTTATTCTTAACATCAAATCACGATTTTGATTAACAAAATAGTGTAACGATTTCTAATAAAAAAGACGATATCGATATCTAATTTTTTATAATATTATTATTCATTTCTTTATTAATTGAATAATAAATCAAAAATTATTATTGATTGTGTCCCCACGGGTGATAGACACATATTAGGTAGTGTTTTAGGACATGTTTAGTTAGGATTTTTATGGTTTTTGGTATAGTTTTAGTTAGTTTTGCTAGTTTTGTTAGTTTGTAGAAAGATTCGGATATCTACACTTTGTTGTGGTTTTTAATTGTAGATGTGAAGACAATAAGTGGAGAGGAGGTGAAGCCAAAGCATTGGAGAAAGCAATAAGAGAGCCAAGCTATGAGATTAGCCCAAGAAGTGATGGGAAAAGCACACTTGGATCCGGACTATGTATTGGAGTTGTTGTTTCGACACCTCTTGCTTGTAAGGGCTAGATCTGGATCTATGGTGGTCGGATCGAGCTGATTTTGGTGTCATTGGAAAGCTAACTCGAAGAGCTACATTTCATCTTTTTACTCCGAGTCCAAATTCCAACTCGAAGTGGGTCAAAACAGCCTCTGAAGTGATACGTGACGTCCAGTGTTGAAAACGCGGGCAGGAGGTTCGAAAACGCGCCCGCGCTTTAGAGGTGTACCCCGCGCTTCGACACCTGAGCATCTGGCGTGAAAACTCGGGCAAGCAAGTCAAAGCGCGCCCGCGCTTCAGTTCCAGGCGGCGTTTCTCCCCGCGTCCGCGAAGACGAGATTTTGTATGGGCTTGGGCTTTTGGGTTGAAACTTGTTTTGGATAATATTTTTAGAAACCTCGTCGATATATTTTTGGATATTAGTTTCTAGGTTTATATTCTCAAAACACTTGTCTTGGAGGATTATTATTGGAGCTTGAGAAGAACAAGAATCCTTTGGAAGAATTGTAAGCTTTTCAATGTCTTTGAACAACTAAACCTCTTTTGCTTAACTAGTTAATTGAAGTCGTGAATTAAATTGCATGTTATTTAGATGTTTGGTTGCTCTGAATGCATGTTTCTATTGATACTTGAATCTTAATATTGTTGTCAAGTTGAGTCTAGGAGGTCTCCTAGGTTATTTGATAATTAGGGTTGTTAGTATCGGTCGGGCTAATAGCTAGAATTGAAGTAGGATTAATAATTCCATGAAGTTGGGTTATTAGCATTCCGCAATAGATTGGTCAAGGTAAAAAGAGAATTTTGATAATCAATGATCAATAATCAAGTTCACAATGGATGTTAACTAGTTGAGCATACTTCTCTCATATTTGATAAATCAATCTTAAGTTTTGCATGTTTAATTTTGATAGTTATTAGAATCACACATAACCCCCCCCCTTTTCTAACTTTGAGTAGCATAACAATAAACATTGAAAACCTGAGTCTCTGTGGGATCGACCCTTACTTCCCTACTACATTAGTTGGGTTGTTCGGATTACTTTGATAGGTATTAAGACGACTAAAATACCTCTATCAACGGGGTACGCACAAGAATCTATACTATATATTAAAGTCGAGACTTTTCGATCTCCATGTTAATTCTGGTCCCACTCCATTTAAAAAAATAAAAATTAGAAAAATAATTTTAAAGTCTTTTCTTATTCTAATAAATTGTCTATCATCTATCTTTTTTTTTTATCTAATTTCTATCTTTTTCAACTATTTGCTTAAATATTTTTTGTTAAATATTTTTTTAAAATTATAATTATAATTATTTTTTAAAACTTATTTGTAATTCTAAACTTTTATTTTTAGTGTATTTTTGTAATCATACACGGTTTGTCAATCCTTTTTAGGCGTATGATTACGTATATAATACGGCCCCTCTATGTAACACCCCGTCTTTCTGACAAGGCGTTACTCGGTAGTAGACCTCACGAGGCACTACCAAGCTGGTTCGACAATGGACATTCGGATCTTGCAACGCGGGCACGGCGAGAAAACATAGAAAACATCCAACTCGTATTTTATAAAAATAATAATTCAAATGAAATATTATGAACCCAACCCATATAACAGCTTAACAATAACAAAGTTCCCACAACCCGACAATAGTTCATCAATAGAACATTCCATCAACCGCATCAACACTTAAGAACATAAGATAAGACAGATAAAGAAAGCAGATCGAGACAACCCCCAACACCCGACTATCTATGACACGCGCGTCCTTACTTTACACCACCATTCTGTCGAGGCTTGATCACGGCATCCTGATTATCTGGACTGAAAAAAAAATAGTTCCCCGAAGGGTCAGATCCTATCCTATCAAGTCAGAATAAACATGGCAATTACAAGATGTTTCAAAACAGTTTTTCTAAGGTCAGCAAACAAGTCCGCAATCACACACATATCTCTAGTCCAGTCCTAGGTCCAGTTAGTCACTCAATCAATTCCACATAAAACACGCAATCAGAGGCTCTACCTATGGTATGGGCACTGCATCAACATCACATACCTTACTCAACCTATGCTGCAGCTCTGCATCAACATTGCAAGCGACAACCGTCCATTCCATCACAACCATCCACAATAAACCATTCATCCTCATTCCAACCGTCCATCCCATCACAACCATCCACAATCAGCCTCCACTGGCCACTGGAGCGCTGCCCAACATAGAGAAAACAACGACGAAAATATGCGTATATAGATAACAACTTTCAAAAACAGGTTTTCAAAATCATTTACACATAGCACACATATCAAAACATTTTAAAAGATCGATCGGGACTAGTTCCCAAAACCAATCTCATAACTACCACGCAACCCTAACAGGCTAGAACAAGACTGAGCAAGTCGAAAATCGACTTATCTCTAGTATGACGATGATTTTCCTCGCTATGCCGAAAGCTAAGAAATTGAGCAGGAAGGATTCCCTGGACAGTTTTTAACGAGTGCAATTAATCAGAGGACTAGACAAATCTTTACCCGTACATATATACTAAATGCTAAAGTAAGAGCTAAGGTTTGATCAGTTAATTACACCTATTAAACCTATCAACCTCAAAACCCAATCCACTCACAACTCCGACTCTAATTAATTTATGATTACCCTAACATGCACAACCTCAACTAATTACGTACGGTTGAAGACCCTGACACAAATGTACCCTTGCCTTCACTAATTACTCAAAACAGGAGGAATTGGTTTCACTATATAATACGTAATCATCGACCACCCCAGATCAAAATACAAATCAATTTCCTAAACTTGCACTCGGTTAACCACACTAGTTAGTCGATTAAACCCAGACATCTATATCTAGCATGATCAGCCCACAATTTACTATATATATTGCCCCTCCCACTAAAACCCTAGGCAAATAAACTCCAATTCCCTTCCTTAGAACTTTTGATGGCTTAACTAATTCAACTCATGCTTTTACGTACTTCCCCTGATCATCCATATTCCTAAACTAACCCAACCTTGCAGACCCAACTTACAAGGCTACAACGATAATTACAATTGCCCCCGACCTACCCCTGACTAAATCTAAAGACTTCCCACTAGGAAAGGACACAAAGAACGTAGACTAGAGAGAAGTAGGCCTTTACAACTCCCATCCCCACATCGAATGACCTCGCCGATCCCTAGCCCGACTAACCCGACGGCAACCACCTTGACTGGCCGGAAAAGAAGGGGTGGAGGCTACTTACCGGAAAGAAACAAAGCACGGAGACGGGGACGACACGACTCGGCGATATGAAGGCGACGGAATCCAATGACGATGGAGGCGGCGAAGGGTACGGCGCTGAATGGTCTGGCTTGAACGAGGGCGGAAGGTTTAAGGTTGAAACTTATAACCCTACTTTCTTAATCCCCTGACCCCTCCTTAATTATATAAAAGAAATTCTTATCTTTCGTAAAAGATAAGAGAATGGGTTTACAAGATGAGCTAGTTATAACCCCGGACCTTTCCCGTGACTTTTTCAAATAAATTTAAAATATACTGATTTATGTATGGTATAAGTTTTATAAATTAAATACATATTTTATTTGATTCCGATAAGTATTATGAAAGCTAAAACACTTAGAATCGGTTAATTGGTTAATTTTAGCGACATAATCCCATGTAATGTAGAGCAAACTCGAATTTGATGTTGTGAAATCTCATCTTTTATTTATAGGTTTATTCTAGATATATATTTTTATGGGATTTTAATAATAGTAGTTTTATAGATCATTATAATTTATAAATGAATATTATAACACAAATTTAGTTTATATATTTTTAAGATATTTTAAGATATTGATAGAGGTATTTTAGTCGCCTTAATACCTATCAAAATAATCCAAACAACCCAACTAATGTAGTAGGGAAGTAAGGGTCGATCCCACAGAGACTCAGGTTTCAGTGTTTATTGTTACGCTACTCAGAGTAAAAAGGGGGGTTTTGAATGTGATTCTAACAACTATCAAAACTAAACATGCAAAACTAAGATTGAGTTATCAAATATGAGAGAAGTATGCTCAACTAGTTAACATCCATTGTGAACTTGATTATTGATCATTGATTATCAAAATTCTCTTTTTACCTTGACCAATCTATTGCGGAATACTAATAACCCAATTTCATGGAATTATTAATCCTACTTCAATTCTAGTTATTAGCCCGACCGGTACTAACAACCCTAATTATCAAATAACCTAAGAGACCTCCTAGATTCAACTTGACAACAGCTTTAAGATTCAAGTATCAATAGAAACATGCATTCAGAGCTACCAGACATCCAAATAACACGCGATTGAATTCTCTTCTCTAATCAATTAGTCCTACCAGTCCTAGATTGATTAAAGGTTCTACTTATGATCTAATTAACACCGACCGGTAATTAGAAAGATCTAGTTGTAATTCAACCTAGAGATCATATTAGGTGATCAAGCTAATAAAACCCTAGATCAAACTTATTCAATCAAGCATAGAGAAAACAATCTAGTCAAGGGAAATTAAGAACAATCAAATCTCACAATAATACTTAATTCACAACTTCAATTAACTAGTCAAGCAAAAGGAATTTAGCTACTGAAAGACATTGAAAAGCTTACAAAGTTTCTCATAGGGTTCTTGTTCTCCAAATCTCCAATAACCAATCCTCAAAGTCAAGAATATGAAGATAATAAAACCTAGAAACTAATATCCAAAAATATATCTAAGAGGTTTCTAAAAATATATCTAAAAAGATAACCCAAAAGGCCCAAAAAGAATCCCATAAAAATCTCGTACACAACTAGGACACGGGTGAAAACTCGGGCAAGCACCCAGAAACGCGGTCGCGTTTTCGATGCCTTGCCCGCGCTTTCACGGCAGAGACTCAGGTCTCGAAACGCGGGATGAACCCCTAAAGCGCGGGCGCGCTTTCGGACCTCCTGCCCGCGCTTTAAACACTGGTCGTCACGTATCACTTTAGAGGCTGTTTTGACCCACTTCGAGTTGGAATTTGGACTCGGAGTAAAAAGATGAATTGTAGCTCTTCGAGTTAGCTTTCCAATGACACCAAAATCAGCTCGATCCGACCACCATATCTCCAGATCCATCCTTTGCAAGCAAGAGGTGTCGAAACAACAACTCCAATACATAGTCCGGACCCAAGTGTGCTTTTCCCATCACCTCTTGGGCTAATCTCATAGCTTGGCTCTCTTCTTGCCTCCTCTAATGCTTCGGCTTCACCTCCTCTACATTTGTTGTCTTCACATCTACAATCAAAAGGCACAACAAAGTGTAGATATCCGAATCTTTCTACAAACTAACAAAACTAGCAAAACTAACTAAAACTTACCAAAACCCATAAAAATCCTAAACAAACATGCTCTAAAACACTACCTAACATGTGCCTATCGATATATATAGTTTAAATTATAAATTTATGGGACAAAAAAAGATTGACAAAGAAATATGGAGAATGTAATAAAAACAAAAATTAAGAGTGACAAATAAGTTTAACAAATTAATTATAATCTTTTTTTCTTTTTCTTTTTTTAATTTTGAAGATATTTTTATTGTTTTAGCAAATAGGTGAAAAATCTAGAAATTTAGAAAAAGAAAAAAGATAGATGATAGACAATTAATAAGAATAAGAAGACCTTAAAATTATTTTTCTGAATTTTATTTTCTTAAATGAAGTAGAGCTAGATTAACTTGGAGGCTCGAAATTCCTCAAATTTAATATATAGTATAGATATAAATAGAATAAATTTGAACATATATATTTACTCCAAATATAATATAAATCTTTTAAAAAAATCCCAAAATAAAAAACTCTAGAAAACCATACTAAATATGAATTATTTTATCTTATACTCTTAAAATATAAGATAGAAAATGTACATGTCAGTGTTTAGTTGTTCATTGTAAAGTGTAAACCAAAAGCTTGGAAATAATATCCTAAATCCTATGCGCGTACGCATATCGATCAAGGTTTATTAATTAGTTAAGAAAGATGGTTCTTAATTATAACGCCAAGTTAATCGGGCAGTAAGTAGTGCCTTAAAAATAATATATGTAAATATCTACCCGTGATCTGTTAAATCTATTAGATATAAACGGATAGAAAATCTATATATATACATAAAAGTTAGGTGGTGTCCCCATTAAATGCTTCATTTAGTCTACTTTGCAATCTTCCCTATATAATAAACACTGTGCAATCATAATCAAACAAACAACAATGACATAGTTGTAAACCCTTTCTCTAGTTACCCAAAGGTTTTGGGTTCAAACCTCTCTAGTAACATTTTTGTGTTGTTTGCATATGTTCTTAATGTGTATTTTTTTAACGTAAATCACAAAATATGTAAATACCATAAATCATAAAATATGTGTATTTCTTTAACCTAAATCACAAAATATATTTAAACCCTAAATCATAATATATGTGTATTTTTTAAACGTGTTTTGTGTGTATTTGTTGTATTATTTGTATATATGATTCAAGTATATAAATAAATAAATAAATAATTTTTTAAAACGTAAATCACAAAATATGTTTATACCCTAAATCATAAAATATGTTTTTTTTAAACGTATTATGTGGGTATTTGTTGTATTATGTGTATATATGAATATTTTCTTAACGTATATTTCTTAAACGTAAATAACAAAATATGTGAATATCATAAATCATAAAATATGTGTATTTTTTTAACGAAAATCACATAATGTATTTATACCCTAAATCATAAAATATGGGTACTTCTATAGTTTCCATGTATATAAAAATATTTTGAATAACCAACAATATTATTTTAATCTATCATATGCTTTCTATAGATTTCTATATCTTTCAATGTTTGTAATTGCATTTAGATGCAAATAAGGATTGTTTCTCTCGCAAGTGAATTATTTCTCATGAAATATTTATTTATTATATACTTAATATAATCTATTATAGTTTATATTATCATACCTTGATTCATTTTTCACATTCATGCAACTTTTCAATTAAAGTTGATTAATAAAGCTTCAAAATAGGTTTTAACTGCTTCAGGTTTAGAAGTATACTAGCAGATGACCCGTACCTTGTACGGGGGTGTTATTTATTTATTTATTACTTTGTATAATAAATTTACTATAACATTTACAAATATTATGCATACTTTGTTTTAAAATGATGCTTATTTTTTGGAATTAAAATGATATAATACTTGTGTATTATCAAATATATATATGTATATATTTATATATAGATACTTTTTATACATACCTAAACATATATTTAACTAATTGAAGAAGAATGACATAAGATAAGATGCATTATCACAATTTATTAAAAATTGATAAAAATATTTTGGTATTTAAATTAAATTATGTAAACTAACTTATATAATCAAATCAATAATTGAAAAAAAAACTCGGATTAATATGTTATTACATTAAAGATATAGATAATGATTAATAAGATAAAATAGAAATCCAAATTATCTCATATATATGTTATTATTTTTTGAAAAAAATATTAAAAAATAAATATATAAATATGTAATAAAAATGATAACGAATCATTATCTGAATTATCTCATATATTCTTTTTATTGAGATTTTTAATATGATATGATAGTAAAAAAAATGTATTTAATATATTATTTTAGTAGAATGAATACTTATCTTAAATATAGTGATAAAATTTGCTACCATTGATGAATTCAATTAATACCATAATAAAATTACGAAAATAATTTATAACTAATATGCTATTTAATGAAATGGGTAAAATATTCATGATTTATACATTACGACTAAAATATATTTTTTAAATAATTTTTTTATGATAGATGAATGTATTAATTAAATGGGTATAATGATAAGATACAGATTTATGTATTTGGATAAAATTATTAGTTAAACAATTCAAATTCTAAGATAGAATTAATATCTTATATAAGTATGTATAAGATTATGATAAAATAAAGATGTAATAAGATAAATTTTTAAATAAGGAGGGTGATGTGGCGCAATATTGTGGCAGAATTTGCTTCCGCTTTAGTATATAGTAATAGATAGATATTGATTGATTAATTAAGTTGAGCATCAATATATACTTTTAAACCTGAAGCAGTTAAGGGCAGTTTTGTCATTAAGATTTTATAAGCCAATCACCCTATTTTTAATAACTAAGTTTTATGCTAATTTTCTATCCATTTATAAGTAATAAATTTAATATATTGTAATAAATATTTATGTAGTAATTTCTATATTGAATTTCTAAATAAAAAATTAAATTCATACATAAATATGTGATTTCTATCAATTTATACATAATATATATTTAATAGATTGCAAAAGATCCATATATACGAAATATATCTTATTTATGTAGCAAAAGATCCATCTATACCAAATATCTATTTGCAAAAGATTTTTTCATATAAACAAAATCTATACGTAGTATGTATATAATTTGTTCTATCTACATATGAAATAGGCAAAAGATTCATATGGAGATATGATTGTTATCTATACGTACGTGAATTCCGTATGAGTCAAAAGATTCATATCTATACGTACGTGAATTCCGTATGAATCATGATATTTATTTTGTTTATATATATATTATTTTAATTTGTAAAATTAATAAAGATATATGATTGTTAAAATATAATTAATTTAATATGAGGTGGAGTCAGGATTAATGTGGAGGCTCGAAAGGTCTCGACTTTAATATATAGTATAGATTCATATGTAAAGTGAGTCGAAAAATTATGATTTTCATAATATCTTTCTGGTTTAGTTATTTGTTTGACCTATTGATATTTAGGGTTTGGTATATATTCGGATTTATTCTACATAGACTATGTCACTAAAATTTACGAGTTAATTGGTTCTAAGTATTGTTGACCTATTTATTTTCGAGTCATGTTTTTGGGTTTGTTTTACTTAGGTTTACGTCATTAAAGTTTATACGTTAATTGAGGTGAAAAGTTGTTTTCACAATATCATTCGGGTTTAGTTCTTCGTTTGACATGTTAATTTTTGGGTCAGGTTTTTGAGTTCGCTCTACATAATCCCGTATAATAACATGTCGTTACCTGATCCAACTTGACCCGTAATACGATTGACCCGAACCCTCACTCAATCAGAAATGACTAAACCTAGCCAAATCACCAAGCCGACCCGGTTGACAAGTCTAAATTATGAAAAATATTTATACATTAAAATTATTTACAAATTGAAGTAATATTTTTAACATGCAAATATTTAATTACACAAAATAATCTTAATTTCTTAATCCTAAATATGCACATTTAATCATAATAATCAAAAATATCGAAAATGTATGGAGATGATTCTACAATCTAATTTTTTAATAAAAAATATCAATGTATCAGAAAACAACTATTAATTGAGTCATTTTTTTGAGTTGATCATTTTGAATTTGGATAAGTACAAGGTTGGAATATTATATATGGAGAATAAATCTATAGATGGGGTTGATTGTAAGTTGGTCATTTTGAGTTTGAATTGAGTACTGGACTATTATGTATGAAGAATAAACCAATTAATAGGGTCAGCTCTATAGGTTGGTCATTTGAGTTCAAAGTGAGTATAAGTTTGGGCTAATATATGTGGAGAATAAACCTCTTTATGGATCAGTACTATACGTTGGTTATTTTGAGTTCGGATTCAGTACAAGTTTGGTCTATTATATAGGGAGAATAAAGCTATCAGTATGGTAGGTTCGATAGGTTGGCCATTTTGAATTTAGATTGGGTACAAGTTTGAGTTGTTATATATACGAAAAATAAACCTATTAGGAAAGTTGTTTGATAGGTTGGTCATTTTGAGTTTGGATTGAGTACATGTTTGAGATGTTATATATATGGAGAGTATATCCATTAATAAAGTCGGTTTAGTAGGTTGTTCATTTGAATTTGGGCTAAGTACAAGCTTAAGTTGTTAAAACTTACATGTCGATTAGTTAGGGTCTTTGCAAGTTTGGTTCAGTTGGGTTCGGGTCAGTCAGTTTGGTTCGAGATTAAGTATAGGTTCATGTCGTTAATTTTATAGGTTAGCTGAGTTAAAGTCATTATGGTTGTCTAAATAATAGATGTATGTTTATATTTAAATAACTTTATATATGCAATTTTAAAGTGAGAAATATGACATTAATTAAGTTATAGTATTCATAGATCATATGTAATTACTATATTACTTTTTTATTAAAAAAGTCGGGTCATTAACTAGGTTCACACCATCAAATTCGAGTTTGTTCTACATGGGTTCGCATCACTAACATTAACTAATTGACCGATTCTAAATTTGCAGTTTTCACGATATTTACCGGATTCAAATAAATTATGTTTTTAATTATGATACTTACATCATATGTAATTTAATATATTTTAAATTTTATTCAAAAAAACCCCGGGCAAGGCCCGGGTTATAAATAGTTTTATTATTATTTTCTTAAAAGAAATTTTTATTATTATTTTATTATAGGAAGGCTTTTAATTAATTTGAGCATTTTGTTATTGACTTATGGATTAATTTTTATGATCGTCTCACTTGAATAGCAAGACTCAGAGTTACTTGGTGTCAACACATGGGACTGAAACGGGACCGAATATTACACTCTAGATGTCATGATACGAATAATTTAAGTTTTTGGGGTTGGGATAAAAATTACCCCACATTGCTTGAAGGGATAGAGAGCTGAGAGAGGTACGCATCCCACAGATCCCACATCCCACATCCCACATCCCACATCCCACAGAGAGAGGTAACTATGGCGGAAGGTACCCTGTTCAGCATCGCTTCCGGGCTCCTCTCACAGATCGACTCCCAACCACGTATTACCCCGTTCAGCATCGCTTCCGGAACCTTTTCTCGCAGGGAAGATCTCAAAAGGATCCGCGGAAGGATCGAAAAGATACAAGCTGTTCTACTCGATGCCGAGGAGCGTGGAGTGCAATCGCCTGATGTGGATGCTTGGCTAACAGAGGTACGTGACGTGTTGTACAGAGCAGATGATCTGCTTGATGAGCTTGATATCGTTGATTTGTCTTTCAGGCGGCAGATGGAGGCAGTCCTTGCCCCCTTTCGTCTATATAGACTCATCAAGCCAAAATGGGCTATACCGAAGAGGTTGAAAAAGGTTTGCAAAGACGCCGCAAATTTCAGCTTTGCAGTACGTCCATATGAGGAACCAACATCCCGCATCAGAAAAGGGGTAGGTACTGGGTGGTCCATGGGCCAAGATTTAGTCGTTGATAGAAGTCGGGATTTGGAATCCATCCTAGGGTTTCTTTTCGATGCGGGAAGTGCTCAGGATGATGTTTCAATCGTTTACATAGTTGGGGAAGCCGGGATAGGAAAAACAGCACTTGCCCACCATGTTTACAACACTGCTGCGGTTCAAAACAAGTTTGAAGCAAGGTGGTGGGCAAGCGTTTCTGGTATGTTTGATGAGGTACAAATCGTTACCAGCGTCTTTCAATCCGCAAGTAGGGAATCTTCTCATGGTTTGAGCTTGATCCAGTTAAAGGAACGCATTAGCGAATCCCCAACTATGATACTGAAGTTTCTCCTCGTAATAGATGCTCTGGAGGCAGAAGCTGATTTTGCTGTGCAGAATTTGAGATCTTTACTGACTGGTTATACAGGAGGGAGCAAAATCCTTGTGACTACGAGCCATAAAAATGCTGCAAGTGTTATTAAGGTGGATACCATTCATCATTTGAACGCCTTGTCATGGAATGCATCATGGGACCTCTTCAAAAGAATAGCATTTACTCGAGACCAAGAGAATGATCCCAGATGGTGCAATCTTGGCAGAAAGATTCTAAACAAGTGTGGATATCTCCCCTTATCCATAAAGATTTTATCTAGCCTTCTTTATACAAAAAACACTTTGCAAGAATGGCATTCCTGTTTGGAATCTTTGCAGACGGAAGTATTTGATTGCCCTGTTAGCCGTACACTGAAATTGAGTTATGATTACCTGCCACCAGGCTTGAAGCGTTGCTTTGCTTATTGTTCATTGTTTCCAAAAGATTATAAATTAAGCAAAGATGACTTGATACGTCTGTGGATTGCCCAAGGATTTGTCACTCCGAAAAATGATGAAACTTGTGAAGAGGCAGGTGATGCAATTTTCAAGCAGTTGTTAAGTAGGTTCTATTTTGAAGAAGGAAAGGAAGATGGAGGTGGTGAAGTTATTTACTACAAAATGCATGCTTTAGTTCATGGTTTGGCACAATTTGTGGCTAAACAAGAGAGCTTTGTACTTTTATCAAAAAGAGAACAAGAGAGCTTTGTAATCACTAAAGAGTCCCGTGGGTTAAACGGGTCAATTCAACATTTGAGCGTTGGTTATAGGATACCTAGTGATGGGGAAATTCCATCATCTGTGCCTGCTAGTCTGCGTTCAGTTCTATTCTTGTGTGGAGGTTTACTATCTCCGCTCGTTCTTAAACAACTGTTGAGAAGGTTTAAGCTTTTGCGTGCAATTGATTTGCAGCATCTAGATCTTGAGGAGCTTCCAAACTCTATTGGGGAGCTATTACACTTGAGGTACCTTAATCTTTCTGGGAACAAATTCAGAAATCTTCCAAATTCCATCACAAAGCTACTGAATTTGCTCTCCCTAGATGTCAGTTCGTGTGTGCAACTTGAAGCACTGCCTGTTAAGTTTTCCAAATTGATCAATCTCAGGCATTTGAATAGCAAAAAATGTGATGGTTTGAGGTATATGCCACCGCAGTTTGAGGCCTTGACCTCTCTTCAACAGCTCAGCTATTTCAAGATGGGTAAAGTAACCAGTGGTGTAAACAGCAGTAGGCTTGATGCCTTAGGTGGATTGAAGCTTCAAGGACAGTTGCAGATCATGTGTGACAGTGAAATTGCTAATTGGGATGAAGATGAATGCTGGAGCCTACCTACAACTCTCCAAGAGATCAAGATATGTTCTTACCCAGGCATGAGATTACCACTTTGGGTGCCGAAAAAAGTAGTTAGCCCTTCCTTGCTGCCTAAGCTTTTGAGGGTGCACATCCATGACTCATCTACAATAAAATATCTCTCACCTTTGAGGTCTCTTCCTTACCTCAAGACTCTCCACCTTTCAAGTTTGATGCAATTAACATACGTTGAAGAAGAGGAAGATGAGCGTGAGAGTGGGCAGTTAGCAGCAAGATATTCCATGCTATTCTTTCCTTCTCTGGAGGAGCTTGTGCTTACTGACTTGCCAAGATTAGTGGAATGGTCAAGGGAAGTAGAAGCTGTAACAACGGGAAAATACATTGCAGCAGAGAAGCATTCCTCTAGCAGAGACCCTCCTGATCAGATGCCTTCATTTCCTCTTCTTTCAAACTTGAAAATTGAAAATTGTACAATGCTCAGGTCCGTGCCTCCATCTTCATGCCTGCAAACACTAGAATTGCAAACAACGAGTGAGAAGCTGATACAATATCTATTGTCCACATGTTCCCACTCCCTAGAAACTATAGCAATACGTCAATGTGATTCACTTGATAGTTTTCCTGGTGAAACATTGACCTCTCTTCAACATCTTGAACTTTCATCCTGCCGTGAGGTGAAGAATCTGTACTTGCCACAACACAATGTCCTTGAGGAATTAGTGATTGGGTCATGTCCACAGTTGAAGTTGCAAGAATTAAAGGAGGGAGGTGTGGATTGGGATTCTCTCATCAACCTCAAGGTACTTTCCCTTGATGAAATACCAGATGCAGAGAGGCTTTCAGTTTACCTTCGCAAACGCACTAATATTGGCAAATTGCAGATCAAGGAGATCTCGTGAGTACGCAATATCCTCTTTAAGTTAGCATACAGATTAACTTGATGGTGGACTGACTAGCTTTTATTTTCAGGAGTAAATCACAAAGCCTTTAGACAAGTTGTGGATTTCCTCTCTACTCTTGTACTGTAGATGACAGGTGATGCTATGTAGTTATTTTTTGATTTTATTGCAGGTTCTTGCTTTATGCATACTTGAAGCCTGTCAACTAACAACTGCTTGTGCATTTATGCAGAAAACTTCTTTTGTTTGGCTGCAAATCTCTGGGTATGGGGCTTGAAAGGCCAGCCAGCTTGGGATTAGTGAGTCCGCAAAAGTTGGGCCTGATAATCACGAAATTCCAAAACTTGTGGAATAGCTAGATAGTTTGGCTGACTTGTCGGTTATTTTGGTACGTTTTGTAATAATTCTTCAATTGTGCTTTGTGTGTTTTTGTCCAGCACTCCAGATTTGATTATGATTGGATTGACATGTTGAAACTTGATGTTACCATAATGTCATTGTTGATGTATCTGATTTTTCTTTTCTGAAAATTTGTTGGTCAAGGATTGTGAAGTCATTTGGTAGGGATGTATGTATTCTCCTTGCTCTGAGAAAGAAAGAGATTGTGTGTGGAGAATTAGATATTAGGAACCTTTCTATGGCATTCTCAGAGTATGTTCTTACCACCTTCTCATTTGTTAATATACATAGCAATAAAATCAAAAAATAACTACATAGCAATAAAATCAAAAAATAACTACATAGCATCACCCTCTAGTAGAATGAAATTTGATGTCTGGGTTTGGGTGATCTCAGACTGTAGTGCAGTTTCTCAATGATGATGAGAAATTATACTTTGGGACCGAGTTGATCTTTTGAAAAGCAAAGGATTTGCAATAAAAGGACTTGAATACTTCATCAAATTACCGAACTGAAATACTTGAATTGAAGGTGTTCTTAATGGACTTATAAATAAATAGTTGTGAGTCGGGAACTGTTACTTCATTTATGGTTTGAATATTGGTCTTTATCTATGATTTAACGAGTTTCACCTCTCTACTCCAAGAGATCAACTGTGCTTTGGATACGTTGTAGCAGTACTTTTGGCAGTTCTACTCCATTTCATTTGATCAAGAATGTTATACAATGCATTCAAGTTGTGGTCATCGAATATATGATGATCAAACTTCACCTATAGTTTTTAACCTTTTGTTCTTGTTCTGATTTGGTCTTGCTTTTGTGTTTGATTTTGGACTGTATTCCCTACATTTAGCATGTGCTTAGTTTTTGTGTACAATGCTGATGGACTAAATGAAACATGTAAGAAAGACCAGGTACTAATTTAAAACAGTAATCTTTTTGTAGGATTCGTAATCGACCAAAATGCAAATACATAACTAAATCAATTGTCACACTTGAAGTTCACCATAACAGAAAATCTTCACCACTCAAACTCCACTTCAGCAGTGCCATGACTAGCTGATTGCAAAGGCGCCAATGCCATTTTATGTTCTCATGAGCCCTCTCAATATACAAGTTTGCCATACATTGAATCACTTTCCCTTGGTCTAACCTTGGTTTAACCACTTAGTACTCCCGAGTCCCCGACAAGCTTTGATTCGGGTCAAGATCAGGCTCAATCCAGATTTGAGCGGGTTGGGCAGGCTCCTTGGAAGGAGGTATCATTATTTTCATTGTTGCAATTCCTTCTGTTGCTAGGTCAAAAATAATACCCTGCAAGTAATAATATAAAAACTTGATTTCTAAGTTTTAACAGTTCAAAGTTAACGATCTTGTATAGAGTCATGCTTACTAAACTACCATCTCCAGACTTGGAAACTTTCACAAGATATGTGCCATTTCTTCTTGAATCATAACTCATTGCTTGCCTTTGTGGATTAAAGACTTGATCGTGAAGCACCACGAAACCTTACAACGAATATTGTGATTCAAATTTTGTCCCATAAGCGAATGCTAGCAATTGGTAGTTCTTTATCAAAAGGAATTAAGAAACTTACTTCTTTTTCTCATTCACGAAACTTTAAAAGCCCCCGTGAATGTGCAAATATGTATGACCTTGTTAGTTCATACTTCGTACCAAACTAGTTTAACCCTCGTATCATGTACGGGTAATGTAATTATAAACCCGATATTTAATATAGATATGTTTCATGAAGCTCTTCGATAGGAAATAATATAGGTATATTGTTATATGGAAATTAATCCTATAGATATAGATATAAATATGGCTTCAAAGATTATTACATGATTTTATCTTCATTGGTTGTTTGGAAAGATAAGAAATTAAAATTTAGTAGGTAGGAAATTAGGAAATATAGATATAGTCTATTTTTTCTAAATCCAAATTTTATTTTAAAATTATAAAAAAAAGTCCGAAAAAATAATCTTAGAATTGTATTTCCCGTCTATCTAACAACATATATATTAATAAATTCATTAACAAAGAATGATTTCATAGTACACATTGTACTTTGATTTATCTAAATTCAGATATTACCTTTTATATATTATAAGATCTTTATATAACAAAGTTGCAAGCTTTTCAATTATTACCTTACATAAGTTCATGTAATTAAATATAAAATAATTTGACTATTATTTCCTTACTTAAGTTTGGTAATTAATATGGTAAGATATAGTCAAATTGCCACACTCTTATTTTTTTTGTATTTATTAAAAAAATGATTTTAAAATACATTTTACCTAAAATTTATCTTAGTTCTCAAAACTTACATTTCTTAAAACATTCTGTATATAGTTTTGAAAAAACCGAAAAATAATCTAAAACTGAACCAAAAAAATACCTATGTAGTACATAATCTATTATACTTTGGTATGTAAGCTTACGTAAGTTTATGTTATTCTTTGGTCTTTTCAATTAATATTCTATGTAATTAAATTTTAATTTTTCCTTGAAGTTTATGGTAGAGTAAGTTTTCATATGTCAAACTTTAGAAAGTTAAGATTCAGACAACTCCTTTATAAAAAGAGTAAATGGCCCTGTATATACTCCAAAAAAATCATCATCTTCTATACTTAAATTGTTAAAATTATAGTGATTGATTAATTTTATGATAAGTTTTTCACCTACAATTAGGTGTATATATACACTTAACAATTTCGAGTTTCAAAAATATAAATATATTTATAATCTACCCTACTATAGTATAAAGCAAGGTCAATATCTTTACAAAAACATTTTGCCACATAGCATATATATAATAAAATAATCTACTGAACTCTCATTTTTACCATAAGTTGTAATCTTATAATAAATATTATCATTTAATATTAATTTGCACTTATCATATCTTTTAGATAATAGAAAATTATTTTTCTAGCAACCATTTACGTGTATAGAAGTGAATGATCTTTTAGATGGATAAAAACAAATGTTTATACATTAGATATTGTGAAGATCTTTAAGATAGATTGGATTTACATATCTATATTAAACACAAGTGCTAAACATCACATCAAAATTTCATATCCTTCACACTTTTTCATTTTTTTGTCCATAAAGCCCTTAAGTTAATTATGGAAAATTCTTTACCTAGATAACCAAATTATTTGTATAGTTGAACAAAATCTTCACACTAAAATAATCACTTCCTTTATTTAGTGAGACTTTTTTTTTCTATTTCAACAACTCTAAAAAACATTAAAAATATGTTTTGAGGAAAATACATTAAGATATTGTAACTTTTACTTAGACATTACTGTATCATTTTTATTTAGAGAAGTTTCTTATAAATAATCATCTTATAAATAACCATGATCCAAAATTTTAAATTTTAAGTTAAACAATTTAACACAAATATCTAATCAAATACCCTTTAAGAATGAGAGTTGATTAAAAAAGCTTGTAAAGTTACTACGTAGAGGACAATATGTTGTTTTACCTTCAACGTTAGATTAATTAGTGCTTGTTGGTAATGATTTTTATAAGCATATTGAAACTACTAATCAAGTAGTTAGGGATGCCTCACTCCTTAACGAGTTTACATATCATGAAAGTGCAATTGAATGTTAATGACTTTTTTTGGTACAGTGGCCAATTGGGTTAATATATAAATAGATATATTTAAATCAAATTGATATAGAAGGAATGTTAAATAGAATAGGATTAGTTAAGGCATAGAATCCTACAAATCTTAATATATATTTTGTTGTTTAACCTTTTTTTTACAAAGGCTATTAAGGTAAATTTGTAATGTGATGTATAGTAAAAGTGTGTGATGTATAACACCTCCCATATTAAATCGGGTTTATAATCACCATTACTTGTATATGGTACGGGGGATTTAAATTATATTTCCTTTGTAGATATGTCACGCCATGAGGCCAATGATCATGTTAAAGTTATAGGGTCATATATGTTTATCTTCGTATTGTGATTAGTGTTTTTTTTTTATCAATGATCGTAAATCAACTCATAATATAAATAAGTTGGAGTTGTTCAAAAATTACTTTATGATAAATATCACATTTTAGTAAATAATAATATTATTAGAAGATTACAACTAATTCTTGGTAAGAAAGAGTTCAAATTTTTTGGGATAATTCATGATTTTTGGTAATTTTTAAACATTTTTTACGAGATAAGATTATACGAGATTCTAACTACCCAGCTGAAATAAAACGTGGCGTACATTTTGTGAAGACATTAACTCCGCTTTATACTATAGTAATGAGAAAGAGTCATGTAAGAAAGAGTCTTGGTGTAAGAAATAAGAATAGATCTTGACCGTCCAAAAAAAATCAAGAATAGATCTCGACCATCCAAAAAACACGCTGATTTGGAAGCCCTCTTCCTCCCTAATCCGCGTTTCACAAAATCTGCAAAACGAGATCCGATCTCGTCCTCCACCAATCCTTCTCCGGAGAAGGCTCGATCTCGATCTGCGATCTGCGATCTGCGATCTGCGATTTACGATCTGCGAGTGGCTTCGCTCATGAGGAATCGATCTCGTCCTCCACCTCCTTCTCCGGAGCCTTCTTCTTCTTCTTCTTCTTCTTCTGCTTCCTCTTCATCCCGAACCAGATCGGGAAAACCGAGGTCTTAAGCAGGTATCCGCCTCCACTGTCAAAGCTTCTACTCTTCGGAATCGCCTTCTTCTTCCTCTTCCTCAGATCCGCCATTAGAACATGCCTCTTCTCATCATCCGACTCCGTGGAGTCCCGATCCGGAAGCAGACAGATCTGGTTCGAGGAATCCTGCTCCACGATGTCTCTGAGCGAGAGCTCGTAGAGCGACTCCGGCAAGTCGTCCTTTATCATCTCCATCAGCTCTCTTTGGCCTCGCTCGATCGCCTCCGCTCTCGAGTTCGGAGAAACCGACTCCGGCGTCTTCCACAGCCGAGGCGACGAAGCGTCAGGATCGGTGCAATCGCCTTTTGCTCTGAAAACGAATGTCAACGGAAACGATCCGCCATCGTCGCCGTTGGAAGATGATCAGGTGGACTGTCTCGCTACAATTCTGCGACTCATGCTCAATATGAAGTGCGTGTGGTTGATATCGGTAGGTGGAGCTGCTTAATCAAAACTGTGTATGATTGCTTAGTAAATTAGGATTTAGTTTAATGCATGGTTGTTATTTTAGTTCCAAATCGGTTTCTGGCAAGAAAGTTAACAAAGTTGCTTTGGCCTGAGCTATTGAGTGGTGCTTAATCAATTTTGCAACTAAGAGTATAGATAGATTTCGAATTCATGAACGAAGGAATTGTCATACATAAGTACTATTATGTGATGTCTGCTTATGAAATTTGTGTTCTTGGTTATATTTGTTTCACCAGGCCTCTTTGAAGACAGAAAGGGAGAAGAAGAGGGAGGTGTATTTCCCCATGAGGAAGTTCGCAATCAAGGTCTAAGATTGAAGTTTTACTATTTATGTTGGATAAGAGTGTTGATTTAGAATTTGATTCCACTTTCGACAAAAAAAAGATTTTTTTTTTTTTTTTTTTTTTTTTGAAAAGGTAAGAATTCGAAATACCGGACAAGCCCAGTAGATCGAGAGACCGAGACAAGGCTCGGTAGCCGGACAAACCGACATGAAAAACAAGCACAAGAAAAACGAAACAAAAAAAACAAAAGCAAGAACAGAAACAAACAAAAAATACAAGCACCCAAACACCCAAACACCCAGCCAAGAAACTGAAGAGCTTGCGACGAAGTAGGAGAAAGGCAATTCCGCGGGTTAGATGAGGATCTAACACAGGCGTGTAGAGCCGCCGGAGAGCAAGACAGCAAGAAGCCGACTTGAGGAGGTGTGACAAGACGCCTGAAAAGGAAACACACCTCCCGGACAACAACCGAAACATTATCTCGAACCACAGTCAGAAACTCAAGCAACCGGCTAGATCTTGAAACCTGCAAGAAACGCAAAAAAACTTGCATCGCAAGATTGATAAAAAAGAGGGTTAAAACCTCCATGTTCTTTTTTTTTGGTAGAAAAAAACCTCCATGTTCTTGCCTTGACTTGCAAGGAAAAATTTTAATTTTTCATTCTTTTTTCTTAATCTCAATCTTATACTTTTTCCTTTTTCTTTTTACATTTCTAAATAAAATAATCTTCATTCCTTGCAAGACAAGGATTATTCTTCCATTGCTACTGTAGCAACACATAAGAATTGGCTTCCCCAGCCCTTGAAACCAAAACATCATTGGTCAAATTCCAGAAAGAATTTCATGCGATCATCCAAAACATTAATCTATAGTGGGAGACCAAAATCAGAACGGAAGCTTCTACTTCCGAAGGTTGTTCAAAGAATTGGCAGTTGTTTGTGAGCACAGAGCAAAAATGGGTTTCTCACCCATTTTTGCTTTTGTTCAATTTGCTCAAAGAGCAGTTTTTCTACAAGATTGTTTTCAAAAATTTGTCTTTAGGTTTGCACTCCAGTGCACCGCTCCAACCTTCCTCCGAGCTTGGTGAGCGTGAACTCCATCCACTTACACCAGATTGTTTTCCTGTTATAATCATATTACACACAAAGCAAAAGATCACTGATTTATAATAATAAACATGATTCAATTGATTGGTATCAAACTTAAAAGGGTTCTCCTTTGGCATAGCTATTTTACAAGAATCCCATCCTATTTCATGATTTAGTTCATACAGGTTCATAGAACCAACATTCCAGTCAATCTTCAGTTCTTCATTCCTCTTGTTGTTTATGTTACCAGAAGTTCCAACACCATTGTCAACTGGATTAGCAACACTACTTAGGGCCTTCTCGACCATAGTGTGCAATGATTCAGGCATGGTATGTTTCAAAGTGGGTCGTTGTTCAAAGTTTGGTTTCTTTCCCAAGCAAATTATAGAGTTAAAGGATTTCATATCCCCGATTCTTTGTTCATAGGCCAAGCCTATGCAGTTAAGCAATTGTTCAGGATTAATAACCATATAAAAACAGTTGAAGGAAGGAGTACACCTCAAACCCGCCACAGGAAGAGGGACGAGATCCTCCAGCGAGGTTGAAACATCCTCCATCTTGTTCCAGCAGACATCATAGCAGGAAACGTGGAAGAGCCGCTCTTCCTCCATCCTCCTCAGCCTGCTCCTTCTTCCCTCCGAGCGGATCGAACTTTCCCGATCTAGGGTTAGGCCAAGAACAGCACACCCTTGTAAATCCCCCCTTCTAGGATGGATTTTGGGGCTCGACCACCTCATCGTTTTTCCTCTCCCTTCATAGCTATGGTGAAGGGGATCATTATCCCTCATGTTGCAGATCTGATTTGGTTTATTTTCAAGAACAAACAACCCCGAAAACGGGTCAAAGCCGGGCTGACAGAGATTGATTTTTTCAAGGGGGGGATTTCGCAAGGAAAAGATTTAGGGGAGGAAGAGATTTGTTCACTTAGTTGAATGCTTGTTTTATATTGTAAATCTTTTTGGTTTCTCTTCTTTGGTTCCTATACAGTCAACTATTCACGTTGAAGTTACATGCATTTTGGTACCTCTATAAAGAGCTGTATGTGTGTGGTAGTGTTTGGCATGTATATCCAGTCCAAATTTGACCATTGAGTTGCATAAATTTGACTATTGAGTTGCACAAATTTGACCATAGAGTTGCACAAATTTGACTATTGAGTTGCACAAATATTGATGAATAAATTGACCATAGAATTCAACACATTGGCAATAGAGTTGAACAAATATGAATGAACAAATTGACCATTGAGTTGCACAAATTTGACCATTGAGTTGCACAAATTTGACCATTGAGTTGCACAAATATTGATGAACAAATTGACCATTGAATTCAACACATTGACAATAGAGTTGAACAAATATGAATGAACAAATTGACCATTGAGTTGCACAAACTTGACCATTGAGTTGCACAAATTTGACCATTGAGTTGCACAAATTTGACCATTGAGTTGCACAAATATTGATGAACAAATTGACCATAGAATTCAACACATTGGCAATAGAGTTGAACAAATATGAATGAACAAATTGACCATTGAGTTGCACAAACTTGACCATTGAGTTGCACAAATTTGACCACTGAGTTGCACAAATATTGATGAACAAATTGACCATAGAATTCAACACATTGACAATAGACTTGCACAAATTGCTAAAGCAAAACAAACTATACGAACTTCGACTGCTATAAAATATGACATGAATGCAAAATTGATCATAGAGTTGCACAAATAATTAAGCAATAGAGTTGCACAAATATGGTTGCACAAATCGGCCATAGAGTTGCACAAATACGGTTGCACAAATAGGCCATACGGTTGCACAAATCTGGACGCCCGTGCCGTTTTCCGAAAAATACGCCCGTGCCGTTTTTTTCCCTTTTTTTTCTTGAGCCCTTGATCTCTCCCCATCCAATGGCTATGATTCATTCCTATTTCCTACCATAATAATCATTCCTACCGGATCCGGACCCCTATAGTAATATAGATGAAATATACAATAATACTAATTTTAGAAAGCATAATGGAAAATTTAGTGAACCCCAGTATAAAATGAAGAAATATTCATATCTTATCTATATAACCTTTGATCTCAGTAAGAAGGGTTTACTATTTTGTGAAAAAAATCAGATTTGTTTTTTTAAGTTATTGTTTCGATTATCATATATATATATATATATATGGTGTACTTATTACATAATCTTCTCACAACAGCTTCTTGATATCTAGTTTGTCATAGGATTATGAAGGCATATAAGGAGGCTTTTATTGTTTGGAATTTCATCAAGTGATAATACACGGAGGTTGGGGAGGGATACCCAAACCACACGCTTGTTTTGTCCCCATAGCACCAATTGTGGACAAGATTGAATCTTCGATTCTTCAATCCTATTGCATTGAGGAGGCGCCAACTCTTAATGTCGCAAGTTATTGCAATACTTAAGGTCAAGAAACTAAAGAGAGGTTAAAGCATCACCGGAAAATTGCTTGAGCCCACAGGCCCAAATTACTATACTTTTTAATGGAGTGGGTGGAAACAGAAATTGTTGCATCAAATTCTCATTTATCACCTCCAGTTCTAGTGCTTCAAGGCATGGGAATAACGACAAGGATTTCAGATTCTGACAACGTTGAATTTTTATGTCAACAAGGGAAGAAAATGAAGGCATTTGATGTGGAGGATGAAGGCAATTGGGCAATGGAAATTTATCTTCTCATTTTTATGATGTCATTTGGCTTTTTGGAAGCTATTATGAGTTGTAACCTTGTTAAACCTCTTTTTTTTCCAATCATGATGTGATTTCCATGAACTATAGATTTACCTTTACCTTATTACTCCATTCTATATATACTGAAAAGTTCTATACCGAAGTCCAAGAAAAGATATTGACTAGATTCAATAAAAATTTTGATCGGTCACTCAAGGCAAAGATGATGGGAATGAAGGCAATAGAGGTTGCTAGAGTCTTTGTGGAAGAGACTAGAATTAGCGAGTATTTGTCTATTGAAGACTTTCGTGCGGAACGAGAGGCAATGCTCCAAGACTGGTTTCCCACAAGTAAGTTGGTAATACGTACTCATCAAACCTAGTTGGTTCAGCTTTTTCAAGCCTCACATATTTTGATTATAATACCATTATCTTATCATTTTGTTGTAGGAGTTACTCATCTTATCGTACATTTACATGAAAAAGGAATTCCCATTTGTGTGGCTACTCGGTATGATGTATGTTTTCTTTTTGCCCTTGCTTGTTTTGTCAATTAGTGAGAACAACTCACAGTGTTTTTGCGTCTTCAACTCAAAATACCTTTTATGAGACCTTTTATCACCATAATATAAGAGTTAATCTCAACATATCAACTCATATAAAGGCTAAACTGGCAAGCCAACAACTCCAAATTAAAAAATTGCTCAATAGCACATTCAGCCAAGACATTATGATCACTTATGAATAAAGTTTCTTAAAGTGAAAAGCATTTCTACACATTTATTAGACGTGAAAACATATGAGCCTTTAAGAAAACTACTTTTGATGGTATATAAAGTTAAAAACAAGAACTTAAAGTGTTCTCTATAATTGACAAAACAAGCAAGGACCAAAGGAAAATATAAATCATACTCATTAGCCACACAAATGGGAATTCCTTTTTCATATAAATGTACGATAAGACGAGTAACTCCTGCAACAAAATGATAAGATATATATTATAATCAAAATATTTGAGGCTTGAATAAGCTGACCAACTAGGTTTGATGAGTACCTATCATCAACTTACTTGTGGGAAACAAGTCTTGGAGCATTGCCTCTCATTCCGCAAGAAAGTCCTCAATAAACAAATACTCGCTAATTCCAGTCTCTTTCATAATGACTCTAGCAACCTCTATTGCCTTCATTCCCATCATCTTTTCCTTGAGTGACCAATCAAATATTTTATTGAATCTAGCTAGTATCCTTGCTTGAACTTCGGCATAAAACTTTTTAGTATCTATATAATGGAATAATAAGGTAGAGTTAAATCTAGAATCTATGGCATCATAACAAAGAGAAGATAAATTTTAGTGAGCTCTTTTGTTTGCATATTCTAATCAAAGTACGTATTTAATCGGAGTAAATTACAGGTAATTTGCAAGCAAAAGACATCTCAATCCCCATGACAAGTTTGTTAAATCTTTCGCACCTTATTAATTAATTCAACTATTAGATCAGAATGCATCTAACAACTACCAATTTAACACCAATAATTACAATTAACAATGTCTACTAAACTAGATTAATTGTGTTTTTGACCTTCATTCCTTAAGTTTGTTTTGATGGAGTGCGCAATAAAAAAAGGAGTGCGCAAATAAATAGCGCATCATATAATATATACTGGTTTTGGGGAAATTTATTGTGATAACCATTTTTTTATATGTAAGGAAAGGATTTAGGGCAACCACTCGACAGGGAAACAAGCAAATTGTGGTGGCATATGCCTCAACCTCTTACATTCTATGTTATTCAAAAAGAAAATAGATATAGAGTTATCCTACAAAATTAATGGATAAAATAAAATGTAAAGTTAAATCATAATATAAATGTTGTTTAAATGATTGAGGGTAAAAATAGATTTTTTGTTGATAAAAAATTGATATTCTACTATAATGTGTTTATATTGATTTAAAATATTAAGTATAATCTAGTTGCTTTGATATATAGAAATAAATAGAGATTATGTATATAGCTAAGTAGTTGTCAGTAGGGGGTATAGATATCGTAGTCTCAGATCCCTCGCTCGCTCAGCCATCGTCTTCCCAGTGTGCACGCACCGACTCTCAGATCCCCGATCTGACGCAGACTCATTTGGACGAGCTGCACGTTGAGTCTGATACTGCTCCTCCTGCTTCTCCTCAGTTGACTGATACTGCTCCTACTGAGGCCGTAGCTCCTTAGCCGAAAGATACCGATCCTGCTGAGCAGGTTGAGAATGACCTATATGGGCTGAACGATAGCTCCGTTTTAGTTGATTTTGCTACACACATCGGACATGCTATTTGGGGGAGCCCTGGTCTTGTTAGGCGATTGAAGTGTCAGTCCCGACCCAATGAGCTTGCTGGATGGAGGAGACACATACGTCGGCCAGAGGCTGATGCTGCAGAGGGTTCATGGTTGTGGATCATTCGCCAGACCGGATTGAGTAGACTACTAGACTTTGATTTTGGCAAGTTGAGCACTCCCTTTTGTCTGCCTTTGTAGAACATTGGCATCCAGAGACGAGCAATTTTCACTTCCATTGGGGTGAGATCACTATTACACTGCACGATGTCACCATTCTGATGGGTCTGCCGATCGAGGGACACGAGGTTGCGCATTCGTTCACAGCTGAGGAGTGCAAGGACCAGTTTGAGTACTTATTCGGCTGTGAGACGAACGTACAGTTACTGTGCAATGTTGAGGACATGACCAAGTTTGTAAATAAGGGTCGGATCCACAGTAAGGAGTTCTTTCATCATGTGATGTGCATGATTGCAGATCGCGACGCTCCGGAGAGTATAGCTACCGGTTTTCTGTGGCATGCTATGTCCACTAGCTTGTTCGTGGATAAATCCACGAACCACATACGCACTCGAATGTTGCCTCTATTCGACGACTATGGACGGGTTGCTGAGACTGCTTGGGGGACTGGCACGTTGGCATTCCTATACCGTAACCTCGGAGAGGCTTCATGTCGCGGGGTCATGCAGATGGCGGGTTGCACGTATCTGCTTGGGGGACTAACCGGTTCGATGCCTAGTTGAGAAACATTCCCAACGGAAGAATCCGATGACCCCGACGAATACTACGATCTGCTGTAGGATGACGTCTCTGTACTATCGCTACTTGATGTCGACATTTCAATGAAAAATCGAATTAAATATCGCCTCTTGATATGTGTGAATTATCCTCTCTCGGTATGTGTGAATTATCGCTTCTCTCGATATGTATAGTGTGAATTATCGTACGTCGAACGGAATTAAATACGCGGCGCAGATCATGACTGCTCTTGCGCGGATCTGGGATCCGCACAAGATGCAGAGCCCTAGATTTGTGCGGCTTGAGGGTGCGCACAAGAGGGACTTCCCCAGGCATGGACCCACCATGTTTTCTGGGCGGTATTGGGTATTCAACTTGTGCGTATGGGCCGGTTTTTTCCGGAACCGCTCATCCTCACATGTGCGGGTTGTCCATCCGCACATGGTTCACGTTAAACCGGGCTTAACATGTGCGGAACCGCGATCCGCACAAGTCGGTGTGCAAACATTAAAAAACAGTGTGCGCAACGGAATGACCTTACATTATTAAATCCGAAACTTCCTTTTGTAATATCTCAACAAAAAAATCATGTTCCGATTTGAATCAAAAGAGCTCAGTACAAATCACAAAATATAAGATCTCTTTCATGTATGGATAATCTCGATAAAAATTACAAATCGCGGTTATTAAAGACGAGAAATTATTACATTGGTTCAATATTGTATTAAAGTGAAGCCAAAAATAATTTGTAAAATTAAAAAGTTATAGCTACCAAGAAAATAGAAACTTTACCAAAATCAAAATAATTTGTATCAAAGTTATATTTTTTGCCTAGAATCAATACCAAAATCCCACGTCCTAATCTAGCAATTTTCGAGCAAATGTTGAGTCAATTTCATTCCGTCGACGTCAACAGCTTGGTTTGCAAAATCAAACATAATTCCACTTCAGTGAAAATACAAAATTACAAGCAAAAGAATCATTAAATTGCTTAACCATAAAATTTAAGAGGTTGGACAAAGTCACGGGAAGGTATTATGTACTTTAGATGCAGATCTGTAAGCATCAGTTGGGGGAATTTTCACTTTCTCAAACCTATCTTTACTGTAAGGTCAAAATTAGGGCACTCACTCTACAATTAACAAGCCCTATCAAGAGAGAACCTAAACTGGTATATAATTCGGGTCGGTTTCAAATATCCGAAACCCTCTGGTAGAAAAGAACATAGGCAGCTTGAGTTATTATGCTATCTTCACTCACTTGATCAACACTGCTGTCGTCAAACTCATACCACCTATTTCCATGCTGTTACAAAATGATGCATTAGCCACACTTTCAGGATAAGCAAATCAAAACAATATATCACAAACGATAAAGAAATTAGCCTCATATCAACTCTCTTCTCTTAACAGATTGTCATTTTAGCCCTCTAATAATAAAAAATGGTGGGAAATAAAGAAAACTTACTAAGCCCAGAGCAGTGTAATGACCTCCACCCATGCCTCCATAATGGTTGCTAATAGCATACAGCTTGTAACAGCTTGAAATTGAGCTATTCTTGTGGCCAATAATGTCAGCTATATTTAGGTTATTGATAGGGAAATCCACATGTGTTTCAAGCTTGTTTTTCAGGAAACGGCTGTAGGAGAATCTCTTTAGATGAATTACCAAGACCTCAGGCAACCTCCACAGATCCAGCTTCTTACTCGCCTGTCGATGCTTCTTGCAATTAGGACAAAACCTTTAACAGGCAAGACTAAATGTTAGAGATTTAATAGAGCAAACGAGTAAGGCTTATACATGTGATAATCTTAAATTACTTGAAGTATAAATTCTACATCCAATCCACAAAGGTAGGTCAAGGTATCCATAAAGAAGAGTTCTACATACTACTTCGAGAACAATTAAAGTTTGAGCACTAAACATGATTCCAAATTACGCCTAGAAGTATCTAAGGGTTAATACAGTGAGTAAATCAACAGAACGAAACAAAAGTACTTAGCAGGTTGCAACCAGCAAATCAACAAGTAATTATATCTCAAACTTCATAAAGCATAGATCAATAAAGCAGTTAAACGTATCATACTTACCACATGTCTTCGGGACCTAATGGCTCCTCCTTTAAGAAGGCTTCAAGGCATTTGTCCAATGAGACCGATTCATGAGGACACTTAGCAGAGAACCCATGCTGAAATACCTCAGGCAACGACCTCAGACAATCGGTATTGTACTTTTTCAACATATGATTTGGCCAGGACACGACAACATTAAGGCTTTTAACAGTACCAGATACGCTAAATGGTTTCCTTATCTCACCCTCAACTGCTATATGAAATTGGAAATCATTACCCAACTGTGACTGAACTTTTTCGTCGTCGGAGCTAGAATCATCAACGGAAAATGGATTAGCTTCTTCCATCTTTGTATCTTCATTATCTGAACTCCCTGTATCAATATGATCATCGACCTCATCTCCATGCAGTCTATATGGGCTTATTAATTTCAAGAACTCCTTACGAATACAGGATTCACTTGAAATACTAGACATCAGTGTTAATAATGGAACACCAAACATTTTCATAAGGCTCCCGGGAAAGTAAGATGTGCAAAGGAACCTATCATCATATGTAGGAGTGATAGTAAGCAAACAAAATAATAGCAATTGTGAAGCTCATATCTGTTAATATTTCGCTTAGAAACCTGAGAAAGTGACAGGAATGAAGTAAGCAAATCACACAAGTGAAGCTGCCCCTCGCATGAGTACTAATACTAATATTACCCTTCCCCAAAGAAGAAAAAGGGAAAATTGTGAAGTTATTGAGATTCCAACAGCCCCAAACAGGAGCCTTTTATCCACTCTAACTCCATCTTAAATTAAATTATAGAGGAAACCTCAAAAAGATACTAGCTAATGATTCCCTAAAAAAGCCATATACACCTTATGTCTCCTAAGAAAGAACAACACCAAAATATATCTTTTAGTATTAGCATACAATGTCTTTGTCAGATTCCATGTAAAGGTCTTCTAAAAATATAGAAAAGATCAGCGAAGTCGTTTCTCCTTTTATCTTTCAATAAACTTGGACCTTCAGAGAAGTAAAGAGCTGCATTTATCCTTTCTTCTTATACATAAAAAAAAGAAAGTACCTTTCTTCTTGCTGATGCTCATAAACAACCAACTGAGCACTCTCAATACCCTTTGGTAACCGATATGCGACAAGGCAGTCACTATCCCTTATCAGGGCTAATGAACCAGAGAGATCATCCAAAAATTGAAGAATGCGGCTATTGTACACCTGGAAAGGAAGAATAAAACATATTTTCTCAAGCTCAAATATATTTATACACATGTAATGATACATTCTTGTAGCTATGTAGGCTCGCCCGAGTATGAGCAGATGCCAAATAGCTTCCAGTTTATTTGTTGCTTCACCATTGCAATTTCAAGATTGTTAGTTCAGTAAGCGTCAGCACAAATCATGTAAGAAAGTATGCCTACATCTGATAGGATCATAGGACATTCCAAGACGCATATGGGCACAAACAGTTGCACAAATGAGAAGGAAAGCATGTCTACATCCCCTTAATATACACCGTCACCTATCTTTTCCCAGACCAGGCATTAGAAGTATACTTGAGTTGAATTGTGTAAAAATGTGCTTTTCATTGAATCACTTAACTAACTATTGCATAATCGAAAAAAACAAGGCCAATGCTTGTACTCATCCAACAAGGTCTAGGATTTGGAAAAACTAATATAAGCATCACAAATCAAGATGTAGTTCATACTCTGATTTTTTGTGCTGCTTTAGTACTACAATCTATACCTATCCAAGACACTAGCAATACTACTTGCAAATTTAAAATTTAGGGCAACATACCTCAGCCAATAATAGGATTTCGTCTTCCCCCAAACAACATGCTTTGCTCAAGGCTTGAATAAGATCCTTGCATCTTCCACATTGAGGCACAGTTACAGTGAGTGCTGATGGCAGCGTCATTCCATCGTTGCTAACCACTGTAACAGTCATAGTCCGCATTGTTGTTGAAGGTAAAGGAAGGGACAAATACATAAATGGATCAAATGTGACGGAGACATGGTTGCACATTGGACAAGTCAATCTTGATCGGTATTGACCCTATGAACAAACAGTGTATAGTAGATTAGTAAGTTATCACAGGAATCATGTAGCTACACGTTTGTAGCCCATCTTATCAAACCAATACAAACAAATTTGCATGGTACAAATGGTTGAGCTTAATCATATATAATGGTGCAATATCACCAACTTCATAAGTGCCTCCACCAATATGCTTAAGCTTTCATGTATTCTAGCAGTACCAGAAGTCTAGAAGTCAACAGGACAGTCCTACTAACTAGAAATCACCTGAAATAAGTCGACTATTATGGAGTTATTTCGAGCTAGATGGTTCTGCCAATATTCATCTGCTACTTCGTCATCTGGACGCCCATCAGCATCACTGACCTCTTTATAAGGCTTATCTTTCACACGATTCAAATCTTCATGAAGACCGTCCAAAAGGAAAGCTAGAAATTCCTGCAAAAGCAAAAGAAGTATTACAGCCTGGTTCTTTATAAAGGCTCAGTGATATTAGTGAAGGACATATCCACTTACCTGAGAATCATGTTGGTTATATCCACTGAACTGAGGAGCAAAGCAAGCTAGGGTTGACTTGAATGCTCTTGGAGCGATAGCAGGACCACCAGGTCTCCAGAGCATCCTCAATAGGTCACCAAATGCCAATGCAAGTTGACCCTGACAAGATCAACAAATTCTTATTAGTGAATGGCGAAAAGATTAAAGACGCACATTATCCAAGACCATGATAGGATCTCCACAAAAAGATAAAACAAGTCACTTACATTCAAGCCTAACGGATTACTATAACTGATTTCCTTCTTGTAATCCGCAAGGAAAAAATCAACAAGTTTGGGAGTATGCACCAAGCATTGAATGGCACTATTCATAAAGCAAGTATTCCCAAGGTTCAACAATCCAGTCAAACCAAGTAAGTCAACTTTTCCATGTCTTCTGCCTAACGGGTCTTTACAAGATGAAGACTTCTTTTCACTTCTAACATCACCATTCATTTCAAGATAGTCGAGATCTGATGATTGATAAATATGCAGCTCCAGTTGAACCTATGCAACAAAAGAGGACAATTTTGATCAGTAAGGAGCTAGTTGAGCAAAAGAAGCTACTTAAAGTGGAACGTTTCTAAAGGCGGAAAAAGGTGTGTCCTGCCTCTCAAACAATTAAGATAGCTATGCAGTGAAAAACAAAACCCAAATGCGTCACCATATCACAGTTCAAGTATTAATAAGACTTTTACCTCTCCATGTACTCCGGATACATCATCAGGTGGCACTGTATTGTCAACCTTTAGTAGCTTGGTCATCTGTGCAGAGAAGTCACATATCTGTACCTGTACACATATGGAGTGAAAATATTAATTAGCCATCTAACACGCCTGGTGTAAAACACAAATGCCTTGGTTAATTACCGCACTGGACTGATGACCAAACAGTTTGCAGGCTCTTCTGTAATTTTGGTACATATTATCCTGTGGAAAGGAATATGTTATTCTGTCAGACACAGGAATAACTCACTTGAGAATCATATGAAGTCAGAGAAATTCTAGTCAACCAAATAAACAACACCAACCCAGTGTGGGCTTGCCTCGAGCAGAGTAAATAAAATTATGTTCCTATCCTCAATGGCCTTCTATTATTAAATCCACTCACCCATACTCTTCCATTTGATTCTCTATTGACACTACTGAAATGAAGTTCTAGAAATGCTATCTAATGCAAAGTTAAGGAGTCTAAAGTACATCTACACCCTTAACAAGCATTAAACTGCTCAAGCATTGCATTTGAACCAACGTAGAAAAACTTTTCAATCTATCATAGATACTTCAAAACTATTCAAATTAGCTTATTGGAATCAGGTTTAGGGATTTACTATACCTACGAGTTAAGGTTCGTGTGATGAGATCACCATCTTCAGGTTTAGGAATTTATATTCTAAACACTAAAGCTATTTCACCCTTTATGTCTTTGACAATTATCTTCTCGGTACTACTGGATGATTTTAGAAACACTGATTCGCACAGTTTATGTGATGATACAGCTTGTCCAAAAAAATCCTATTTTTCCTATAATATTTCTATAAAAGAACCCTTAAAATACACCCACATACTTGATATTTGTTTACTCACTAGGATATAATAAGTGAATAAGGCAAACCACAGAACTAACCATTTGGCATATCTTCACAATTACAGAACCAGTTTGCCACACCACTGAGAGTCTAATTTGAACAGGAAAAAGATCCCACGAATCCCCTTCTGCAGCCAAACAACATCCAAGATCCTTATTTGCTGTCCTATAATCACTATGCCTGTAGGAAAGCAATATGATTCATACACAAAATAGACAACATTGCATGTGGATGACTAAAAATGGAAAGATATATCTAATAAATGTATGCACGGATAGGATGAAGTAGCAACATACAAGATGAGAGGATTAGATACGAAGGTAATAAGTATAAATCTATAAAAACAACACTAATAAGGGCGAGTCTAGTCTGCTGGCAAGTGGCAAAATTCACCAGCCATAGAAACATAGTAACTGAAGTTGTTCAACATTAGAAAACAAAAACATTCACCAGCTATTGTACACAGTCCACATTAAAATGCAAACAAAAACAATATTTAGCTGCAAACTTTCTGCACATACTACTAACAATACGACCTATATGATTCACGTATTCACATTACATCGTGAGCCTGGTATAAGCATCTAGTTTTTTATATGGAAACGAAACCAGTAAATGTCTAGGGGCATACCCTAATCCGAGACCTTTACAAGAAATTGTCAGGGTGAGGTCCTTCCTTAAATTTCAAGTTCGGTCAGATTTTAAAATTCAAATTAGGGCTTTTAGAGCTTGTCCCACCACTGCCACCATGACCACCAAACCACCTCCAGCCATGGCAACAAACCTATGCACAAAGCCATGGCAAAGGACAATGACCATTTCAAATCCCCTATGTCCCTCCTCCTTCTCTACTGAAACTTCCCTCCTTCTCAAACCACCCGCATCACAAATTCACAGGTACAATTAGACTGGAAATTATACAACAGCAAAGATTAGATTGTTGATTGGCATTGATACTCTTGGTTTAAGGCAATGTGCTAATCACAGCACTAATACTCATTCAGCAAAAGAGAAAATCACATATGCAGACTCAAAATTGATGTGTTTGATTAAAAGAACAATCCACTCACCACATAAGCGCCTTAAACCACAAAGTTTCAGGAAGCAAAGCAAGTTTGCAGTCCGAACCGAGGTCTTCCCCGCCCTCCGAATCGCCTAGTTCCTTTCTTAACAAACTGAAACTCACTTCCCAGTTCAAACCACTTCCTCCCACCCCATTCGAGTCTGAATGATCATGCAAACTCGACGGAGACTCATAGACATCGCCTCTAATCTCGTCCAAATCACGGTAGGACTCCTTCCTGGCATCCTCCCACCACCTGCAACCAAAACAAATCAATTCTTTTTTCCGTTATTTGTTTCTTCTCCAGACCGGAACCCTAGGAAAGAGAAACCGGAAGAAGGAAGAATGCCAAAACCCTAACCAGAAGGGGACGAGGTAGAGCCGCTCCTCGGCGGCGGAGAACTCGTGACTAGGACGGCGATCACGGCGAGGAAGGACGAATTCGGCGTCGTCAACGGCATTGGAGGCGGTGAAGAAGTTATCGTCTTCGGGGAAGAGATCGTCCATGGAGGAGGCGAAAACGGAGAGGGAACGAGAGAGGAGGGATTTGAGGAGAGAGAGGAAGGCGACGGCGAGATGGAGGAGAGAGAATCGGCGTTGAGGGGGACTCGAAGACGACGGAGGAGAAGAGGGCATGAGAGAGGGGAGAGAAGTTGATCGGCGAGTGGGGGAGCGTGGCTGGTTAAATCTTGGCCGGGTTTTTACTTTGTAGGGCTTCGATGGCTCGCGGTGTGTTGCACGCGCCAACGGTGAGCGTGGGAATGAGGCTCTGGAGGGTTCGCGAGGAGTCCGTTGGTGTGATATTGAAACCGCTTTGGAGGTCAGGCGAGACGCACGTGACGGGGGCGTGCACAATCGGTGTGAAAAAATAGAAGGCCTTGACTAAAAAAGCAGAAAACGCTCCCAACTAATGAAACCCCAACTCTTTGCCCCCCGACCCCAGCCCCAATTTCAAAACCCTAGGTTTCAATCAAGAGAGAAATTTGGCCTAATCTTGTGCTTGTTGATCCCCCAATTTGTCTTTAATAAATCTGTAAGAAGCCCAGATGATGAAAGTAGTGGTGTGGCGCACAAAACCCCCGAAATTCCTCGAGGTGTCAAAGGAGGCGCCGAACAACGCCGGTTTGGAATCGCAACCTTAGAGGCGGCGGGGATGGCTGGTCTCTTTACCACTGTGCCTAGAAGAGTGCTAACGAGGAAGGTTGGGCTATTTATCAAGGAACCAGAGTCAAATCGGAGTCTAGGGTCAGTAACTACCATTCTCTGTATAAACCGAGTCATCCATGGAAGGGTGGGGGTGGAGAAGCGGCTTCCCTCTCAAGTGGTTTCACAAATCCTTCCATCTGCTAAAGAAAACGGGAGGGGTTTCTCTCCTTCTCTAAAGAGTTTTAAAAAGCTCCAAGACATCAGGTTCTACTTCTCCAACTTACTCTGTTCGGAACCTGTCTGTAAATCGAGTTGTGGGATCGAATTTTTCGCTTCTTGTTCATCTCACTGCCAATTTCAGAACCTAGTATTACTTCTTGATAGTCTGCCAAAACGTTTAAACGCTGTGATAATGGAGAACGATAACTGCACCTTTAAGAAGGTTCTATGTGCGAACTACTCTGTCCCTGAAGAACAACCCTCGCTTCCTGAGGATAAGAATAAAGAAACCTTTGATGAAACCTCTACCATGGCCATTGAGGCCTTAAAGGGTAGTGTTTTCAAGGAACATATGGAGGCTGAAATTTCTGAATTTAAGAAAGAAAAGAGAAAGAACAAAGTAAAGGTTATAGTCCTTAGCATAAATAAGCAATTTTTTGATAAGAGTATCATGTGGTGTTTCAGTATAATGCATGAGTGTTATGCTGGCTTTATTAGTAACATGGTAATCGACATAGTTTTCTTCTCCTTCTTCGTGTTGTTATGGCATAAGGACAACTTAAACTTTGAATTAGAAGAAAGCAAAGTGATAGAATGTTTAAGTGATTATATGAGAAACCAGGAACTTATGATACATCTTAACCTTAACTATCTTAAGTGGAAATGCAATTATTATTTACTGCATAAGGATCCTGTAACTTCCCACTTTGGTTTTTATGCCACAGGTCATATTACAAAGGGAAAACTTGGCCTCCTAGGAGGATGTTTGGGGGCCAGGAAAATCATTCACAATGTTAAAGAAACCCCTCGATATGCCTCTGTATTGAATAATTCCAGGAATGTCACAAAACTAGAAATCAAAACTATGGACTATCCTTGTTTGGTGTATGTTGTTGTTGCTTGTTACCTGATGGCCTACAAGAGAAAGGTGAAGATGTCTAAGAATCCGATTGAGGAATTATACTTGAGCTACTATACGCTTGTGCTTGGTTGTTGGGATGTCTATGTTAGTTATCATATGATTTGTATAGTAATACTCCAATATTGGTATCTAAAGCTGCTTCTTGGCCTGCTTACGTTGGTTCTATCATTGTTAATAGACAAACAAAAGTCTAAAGAAGTTAACAATGAGACAAAAACAATACATGAACAAGTGGGTGGTTTGAGGATAAGCTATAGAATTGTTACTCGTTTAAATGTGTTCGTTCCAATAGTTGCACATGCTGTCGAGAACAAATTGCATTCAGACAAGAAAAATGCTGATCGAATTAATTGGCTGATTTTTCTAGTCAAGCGTGGAAACTATTGGATTGGATCGATTTCTCAGTCAACAAATCTGTTTGATTTTAGATGGTTGCCATATCATAGCCCGTCAATAAGAGAATCTCGTAAGTATTTGATAGAAGGAATATTTGGGAATCAAATAAGAATAAGGTTTGCCATAATGAGCACATATTGCAACCAACTCAGGGGAGTTGTTGGTCACTCTTATAAAACAAGGTATAAATGAAAGTCGCTTTATGGAATAGTAGAGGAATGGGAAGAAAATCGTTCTGGCCTGAAATTGATTCGTTCTGTAAAATTGAGCAAGTCCAAATTATGGCTATTGTAGAAACAAAAACGGACAAGCTTCCGAGTGATCAAGTATGGAGACGCGCAGGATTTGATAATATAGCATGGTCCCCGGCTGAAGGTAGGGCTGGTGGCATATGTGTAATGTGGAAAGAACACCAGTTCTCCAGTGAAAATGTAGAAATTCTGATCCACAAACCAAGATATATTATTATGAAACACATTAATCTCCTAACGGGGTGGGTGATTGCGATATGCTTTATGTATGCTCCACCGAACGAGACCCAGAAAGATAGTTTCTGGACAGAGTTTATTAACTGTGTACTCGAAATCGACATGCCCATGATTATTATAGGAGATTTAAATGAAATTCAAGAAATCAACGATAAAAAAGGAGGATGTATACCTTCAACGAGTAGATTCGAACGCCTTCGACACTTGAAAGACGTTTGTGATCTACGTGACATACCTACCACAGGAAATAGGTTCACTTGGAGAAAGAACAAAACAGAAATCGACAACATTTACGAAAAATTGGATCGAGTAATGGTTAGTGACAGTATACTACAATGGTTCCCAGGAATTCGAACTCATAACCATGCTTTCACGTCTTCTGATCATTGTAAAATATCAGTTGACATTACAAATAATAGATTAAGTAAAGCCGCACCGTTCAAGATGGAGAAGATGTGGCTTTTGAGAAAGGATTATCGGAATGTGGTTAAACAAGCTTGGAGGGCCTGTTTTCAGGGGTCCTTCATGTTCCAGCTCATGAAGAAAACTCAGCTCCTCAAAGCACACACGAAGCAATGGAAAAGGAAAACGTTTGGGAATACATTTGAACAATTACGGGAAATCGAGGACACTCTCCTTGATTTGCAACAAAAGATTGTTGAATCCCCGCAACCAGTACTCGTCCAAAAACAACTACGGTTTTTGCGAAAGAAGGAATGCATTCTACAGTTCCACAAAGCGTATTGGAAGCAAAGGGCGAAGACAAAACACGTAAAACTGACTGACTCGAATTCAGGATACTTCCACAAGATAGCAACGGGGAGGCGAAACCATAAAACTATAAGAACAATCGCGTTGAGCGATGGCACCCAAATCGTGGGAGAAGAAAACATCTGTCGAGAAATCATAAACGACTTTTGTAAACGGTACAAAAAAGAACGGATAAATACCACTATCCTTGAGGAATACTTGACACTTATAGACAAGGAAATAACAGATGAAGACAATATGAGTCTAATAAGGTCAGTAACGAATGAAGAAATAAAAAACGTTGTTTTTCAACTTGGTTCAGACAAATCTCCAGGACCAGATGGCATGACATCGGAATTCTATAAGAAGTATTGGGACATTGTCGGCCCCACAACAATAAGAGCAGTAAAAGGTTTCTTCCATTCGGGAAAAATCCTAAAACAAAGTAACCATACGTTCATTTCGTTACTACCGAAAAATGATAATCCATCGACGACTAACCACTATAGACCTATTAGCTTGTGTACAACGATATATAAAATAATAGCTAAGATCTTAACGGAAAGACTAAAGAAGGTTATGCCTAAAATTATCCATCCGCTTCAAGGAGCCTTTGTTGCTGGAAGGACAATACAAGATAACGTGCTCATAGCGCATGAAATTTTTCACTCCTTTAGAGGAAGCCAAGCTAAGGAAGGATGGATGGCTGTAAAATTGGATATGGAAAAAGCATATGATAGGGTAGACAAGGAATTCCTTTTTCGTATCCTTAACCAATTTGGTTTTGACGAGAAGTTTGTGGGATGGATTCGGGAGTGTGTATGTACCGTGTCTTTTTCAGTCTTGGTCAACAACGGACCTACTGAGCCATTTGTGCCAGAACGGGGAATCAGACAAGGAGATCCATTATCGCCATATCTGTTTGTAATTGGAGCAGAAATACTTGCTCGCAAACTTCAGAGGGTTAGTGAGTGCCTAAAGCCTCTAATAGGGTTTCCGATAGCTAGAGGAGGCAAGAGAGTACCATTCTTGGCATTTGCGGATGATATTATCATCTTTGCGAAAGGAAATCAGAACGCATGTAACCAGATGAAGAAGATTATCGAAGAATATTGCGCAGCTAGTGGACAAAAGGTAAATTATCATAAATCAGCATTTCACACCATGAGAAAGTGGCTAGCCAGCAGAAACAAAGCATTAAGCAGACAATGGGAATAAGTACGATGGAAAATTTAGAAAAATATCTGGGGTGTCCGATCATTAACGGAATAGTGAACAAAGAAAGCTTTCATGACACAATTGGAAATGCCCAACGGCAGTTAGCAAAATGGAAAGCCAATATGCTATCTCAAGAAGGACGAACAGTTTTAATTAGGTCGACTTTATCTACAAAACCGAACTACCTAATGCAAAGTTTCATGCTGCCAAAACATGTACATGATGAAATTGATGCTATAAATAGAACTTTCTTCTGGAATAAAGACAGACAACATAAGCCACTTATCGGTTGGGACCGAATATGCAAACCAAAGGCATATGGGGGGCTAGGTATTAGGAAAGCAGAGAATATAAATAAGGCGCTTCAAATGAAGCTTCTTTGGAAAATTCTTACTGAGCAAGATAACGTTTGGGTGCAAGTGATTAGTGAAAAATACTTAAGGGGAAGCTCACTCTCGGATTATAAAATAAAGTCTAACAGTTCATGGCAATGGAAGCAATTGATGAAATTGAAGCCAGAATTGAGAAAGGCTTGAGATGGCAATTAGGAAATGGTCGGGTTATCAACTTTTGGAAGGATAGATGGCTCACAGATGAACCACTTGTAGAGTGGGCAGTTACAAATGATGGTGTTAACATGACAACTAAAGTCGAGCACTTCATCTCTGCGGACAAAAAATAGAAAATAAGTGAACTCCTACAGGTGATCCCTGACGAAGTGGTAGAGAAAATAATAAGAATCCCAATCCCAGAAAATGATATTGACGATAAATTAATCTGGACCCCAAGCAGGAATGGATGGTACTCCACACACTCAGCGATAAGCCTAATAACCAAGGAAGAAAGCATGCTCCTAAACCCAAATGCATGGATTTGGAAGTTGGATATATATCCAAAGGTAAAGAATTTTCTCTGGAAAATTGACATGAACGGGTTGCCCACTAAACAAAGGCTTACTGAAAAACACGTTGTTGTGCCTCAAGGGTGTCTCATGTGCAATGCTACACATGAGGACTCAATACATCTATTGCTTGAATGTCCACATACGTTGGAAATAATAAAAAGCATAAATGCCAATACAGAACGTGTACTTAGAGAACATAACCCATCACAAATGAATCCTCGAAATGTGTTATTCGAGTTGCATAGCAAACTAAGGAAAAAAGACTTCACTGAGTTAGCAGTGGCCTGGTGGGGTATCTGGCACCAGAGAAATAAGTTACTTTTTCAAGAAACTCCTAACGACCTCATACAAGACCTTAGCCTTTATATCCGTAATCAGTTGATGCAGTGGAAACAAGCGAACGAATGGCATGAGGACGAAGAGAAGAGTCTGAATAAGAGCGTCCGACCAAGTGGTCGGGCACGAGATAAACCACGAGGATGGAAAAAACCATCTCAGAGTTATGCAAAATTAAATTTTGATGGATCCAAGCTTAGTAATGGTAATGCGTCGGGAGGATCGATTATAAGGGATGAGAATGGAAACCCAATTGACGGGACAGTCAGAACATATGGAAAAGTATCGATCTTAATGGCAGAATCAATAGCATTATGGGATGGAGTGAAGAAGGCCAAACAGATGAATATACGAAAGCTTGAGATAGAAGGAGATAATATAGTAGTTATAAAAGCTGTCACAGGGCAAATTCGTTGTCCATGGGAAATAGAAAGAATTATTACAGACATTCTTGAATCTCTTCGGAGTTTCGAGTCAGTCCGTTTTTATCATGGGAGTAGGCAATGCAACTCTGTGGCCGATAAAATAGCTTTCTTGGGCCACAGTCTCTCATGGGAAACCATTTGGAACTACCACGAGCTCTTAGCTCTCATCCGACAGGATGCCCTAGGAACCCCGCCCTAAGGCGAGGTCCTAATTTTCACCGGTTCAAAAAAAAAAAAAAAATAGAAGGCCTTGACTTGCTTTTTATTTTGCCCCTAGAAAGGTGTTATTGATAGGATAAGGATAATTAATACTCACTTGTCTATTTCATCTATCTTTCGACCCAAAAAAATAATCTATCTACTAGTATAAGGTATAGTTTAACCAATTTAATATAGATATATAATGTCAATGATCATGTTAAAATTATAGGATCGTATATATTTATCTTCGTATTATGATTAGTGTTTTTTTACCAATAGTAAATCAACTCACAATATAAATAATTAAGTTGGATTTGTTTAAAAATCACTTTATGATAAGTATCACGTTTTATTAAATAGTAATATTTATGGGAAGATTATAACTAATTCTTGGTAAGTGATAATTTATAATTTTTAGGATAATTCATAATTTTTGGTAAACTTTAATCAATTTTTACGGGATAAGATTATATGAGATTCTAACTACCTAATTTGTATAAAGGAGGGCCCGACTGATTATTTTATTATTGAAATGACACGTGGCGCAAATTTTTGTGAAGACATTATCTCCGCTTTATACTATAGGTAATATAGATTACAGTATAAAGCAGAACTCATGTCTGTGTAAAAAATTGTGTCACCTCATCGACACTGTATAAAAAATGTTATTAATGCCACATAATCTAAGTTGCATAAAAAAATACACCAAATATCCCGAAAATGCTTCTACATGCACAATTTAGGTAGTTAGAATCTCATATAATCTTATCCCGTAAAAATGATTTTAAAATATCGAAAATTATAAATTATCTCTTACCAAGAGATCTCATATAATTAAAGATCTCCAAAAACAATGTATGGCTAAAAACAACTAATATACAATGTACCATATTAGGTAGTTAGATCCACATAATGTGAAGCTTAATTGACATCTCTACCATACTCATAAATATGAATCATCAATCAATAAACTTACAAACTAAAACATACGTATGACGTAATCAATATATATTATAAAACGCGACTTTTTTTTAACCACCACGTTGATTCTTGTCTCAGTTTATTACAATTTTATATATTTTGTTTTTCTTAAATATCTAATTTTTAATTTACCTTTTTTCTTACTTATTGAATATATATCTTTAAAGTCATATTATTCATCTTTAAAATTTCCTTAATTATTTACTCTTTAATTTTATCATTTTTCTTACTCATCTAATATGCATCTTTGAAGCAATATTATCTATTTTTACAATTTCCCTTTATAAAAAATACATGTTAATTACATTATCTTTTTAATTACCTTTCTAATCTATTTATGTGAAAAGTAATTCAAAAAATTCGAATTTAAATAATTTTAAAATGAAATCCCGTTTTAATTATTATTTTTATCTTTCATATAAATCAATTTATATTTATTAAATTTTACTTAACTTATATCATTATGTTCATAATAACTTAGCCTTTATTTCTCAAGTTTAAACAATTATTTTTTATCCATTTTATTTTAATTAAATGTAATTACATTCTTTATTATCAATTTATGTAAAAGATATTTTGAGAATTTTGAAAAGATATTCTATAATTTTTATATATTAGTTATCTTTTTAATCTCTTTATCTAACAAGTAATTTAATAATTTTTTTAATTTTTTATAATATATTTTATCAATAAAATATAAAAATCTTTTAGTATCAAATAATATTACTTGATTAAAATATTATTTTATAATATTTTCAGTCACACTACATTGCCGTTAACTTTTTTACTGAACAGAGCTAGGGTCACTCTTACATGATTGATTAGTAGAGGCGTAGAGCTGTCAAAACTTAATCGAACCTGCTAAGTCGACCCAAACCGACCGAAAAATTTTAGGGTTACATCCCGAAAATTTGAACCCAAACCCTAAAATGAACCGAACCCGTTTTAACCCGAACCTGAATGGATTGAAATCCGAAACCCGTTAGGTTTACCGATATAGTATATTTAAAGAATGTATAAAAATTATCTTTAAAATTGTAATATATTTTATTTTTAAAAGACAATACTAATAATTTATTATTAAATATTATTATTTATTTAAAACATTTCAGTCGCATAAGATTGGCGTGTAATATATTGTAATATATTTTTTATCTATGTAGATACTATATATTTTTAAAATCTTAAATTACTACCTAACATTTGAATTATTGATATTTTACTCTAATTTTGATTTTAAAAATGTAACATTGTATTACTAAATAATATTTAATATTTTAGAGTTTAAGTATTGATATAAATGTAATATTCTTAAACAAAAATTTTATCCTATTTTTGATATTCCTATTTTCATTTATAAAATCGGTAATTTATAACAAAAAAAATGTTTATTTTCAAAAAATTATTCAAATTTTTACTAATAAAAAGGAGATTATTTAGACCCATGTAGGACACCGGAATTACACTAGTATAATATTAAGGAAGGAAGGAAGCGTTTGAAACCGATTTATGAAATGCTATAGATAGATATATACTATACACGAATTAAGTTCTTGATCGATAACACCAACTGACGCCTTGACCAGTTTGTTGTAGACTTATTGATAAAGTTTTGAGGTATTTATGCAAGTGACTTGGAGCATGTTTATCAATAGGTCTCAAACATCTTTCTTTTTACTCACTTTTTCACTCTCTCTCTCATCCACATCATCCAAGTATCCCATATCCATTTTACCATTTTATCAATCAACCTTCAAGCATCTTAATTTCTTCATATAAAATTACAAATATGACATTTTATTTCATATGAAATTATAAATATACCCATCCTATCAATTGAAAACAATAACACTTGATAAAAATACCCTAAAATAACAACATTTGACTAATTTTGGAGGTAAATAGACCCTAAATTATCCAAAATTTTAGAGAGATTGGGGTGGAGAGGGTGGTTTGAGAGTGATTTTGGATGGGTTAGGCTAAGGGAAAAAAAAATGAAGTAAGTAGGCTAAACTCAAAATATAAAACCCCCTCACTCTCTCATTTTCTCTCTCCTCCTCATTTTTTTTTCCCTCCTTCCTCTCTCCTTCCCCTCACTCTCTCCCTCTCCTACACTCCCTCCCTCTCTTTCCTCCCTCTCATCTCCTACACTCCCTCCCTCTCCTTCCTCCCTCTCATCTCCGTCGTCCGCCCGCCTACCGACGCCCGCCCGCCCGCCGACGCCCACCCGCCCTCACTCTCCGTCGCCGCCCTCCCTCTTCGTCACCGCCGTCGCCCGCCCTCAGGTTCGTCCGCCATCTCTCTCTCTCTCCATTCTCTCCCTCTCTTCCTTCTCTCCTAGATCCGGGCTTGTTGGAGCCAAATCCGGGCTCCTACGAGCCAGATCCGGGCTCCTACGAGCCAGATCCGGGCTCCTACGAGCCAGATCTAGGCTCGAACGAGCTGGATCTAGCCTGATCTGGGCTCGAACGAGCCGGATCCAGCCGGATCTGGGCTCGTACGAGCCGGATCCAACCGGTTGGATTTTTGGGATTTTTGGGTTTTTGGACTTTTGAGGGTTTTCGATTTTTTGGATGACAAGTTTGTTTTTCGGATTTAAGTGATGACAAGTATTTTTTTGTGGGTTTAGGGTTTTTGAGTTTGTGGTTTTTTGGATGACAAGTTGAGTTTAGGGTTTTTGAAACGATTTTGTGTTTTGGGGTGATGACAAGTGATTTTTTATGAGTTTTGAGCAATTTAAAACAAACCGATGACAAGTGCGTTTTAAGGTTCTGGGTGATGACAAGTTGTGTTATATGGTTCTGGGTGATGACAAGTTCATTTTTAGGGGTTTTGCGATGACAAGTCCGATTTTAATGTGTTTTGGCGATGACAAGTTGTTTTACGGTTCTGGGGGTGATGACAGGTTTGTTTTAGGGTTTTTTGGATGATTTTATGGGTATGGATATGTTTTTGGATTTTTTGGATGACAACTTTGTGTTTCGGATTTAAGTGATGACAAGTTTTGTTGTAGGTATAGGGGTTTTGAGTTTGTGGGTTTTTTGGATGACAAGTTCATTTTAGTGTTTTTGGGACGATTTTATGATTTAGGGTGATGACAAGTGATTTTTTATGAGTTTTGAGAAATTTAAGTTTGTTCTACGGATCTGACTGATGACAACTGTGTTTTAAGGTTCTGGGTGATGACAAGTTGTTTTTATGGTTTTGGGTGATGACAAGTCCGTTTTTATGGTTTTTGGCGATGACAAGTCCTTTTTTAATGTGTTTTGGTGATGACAAGTTGGTTTACGGATCTAGGGGTGATGACAAGTCTGTTTGATGTTTTTTGGATGATTTTATGGGTTTTGGTATGTTAGATTTGTATATATATTACTTATAATTATGGCCTATTAGCTCAAATGGTAGAGCAATGTGCTTGATGCACAATAATGTGGGTTCAAATCCCACATAGGTCAATTTCGTAACTGGTCATCACTGATGACACGTTTTTTGTGTGAATGATGGGTTTTACCTCGACTTGTCATCAGATGACAAGTTGAGTACGTGAACGGAATGACAAGTTTTCTGCGCGTGGACTGATGAAAAGTGACTTGTCATCTGATGACAAGTTACTTGTCATCACTAATGACAACGCCGGTCAACGCCTATAGTGGTAAGGGGTGCTGACGTCATCATATGCCATTGATGACGTCATGTTGTAAATTTAAAAAAAAGATAGGGGCAAAATTGAAAAAAAGCCTATGGGGCACATTTTTTTTCCTTGTAGCCTATTTGCTTCAATATTTGTCTCCCATAGGTTACTTACCCATTTTCGTCAAAATTTTATAAAACATGTCAAATATAGTCAATATGGATGTCTACGAATAGAGAAAAAAAAAATCTAGAATTATGTTAATTGTTTTTTAACTATAAAAAGCCGTAAATGGCATATTTAATTTTATAAAACACTACACATTGCCCAATCAAAGGGCGACATGTGGCGCCAACTTGAAACTTCCCCTTTGGCTTCTCTTATCCATTGGAACGATGCGTTTTGATTACAATTTGGCTGAAAAAGCATTAGCTTTTAGTTGGGGTCCTACTTAAAATCATGCAAGCATCGATGCTTGCTTTTAAATTCCAAGCAGCACATCTTCAATCTTCCTCACAATTTTGAATATAAAATTAATATAATCTAAGCATCTCTACCAAAAATTACATGCTCTTAGTATAAGTACATCAGCTATAAAGGGGTTTGCACTGCGCTTGTCGCATTAGCTCACTGGTTGAGCACTTATGGTAGTATCATGAGGTCTCGGGTTCGAGACTCCAAGGCGGCGGTTTACCCTATTTCCTTTAGAGCTGGTTAGTAACCAGTTCTCATCCCTTGTGGATGTTCTAGGCGAGCCCAAGTAGTGCTTGCGGCAACCCTAATCCTTACCTTATCAAAAAAAGGGGGGGGGGGGGTGCACTAGCAAAACGTAAACAAACTACTAAGTAACAATAAAATAGAGATGTGGAAGACAATACTTCCCACATTGGAAAATGAAAGTGAAACCACCCATAATATAAGTACATGAGTTACTCCCCCTATTGTCAATTGATTTTAGGGTGAAACCTCATGTGCTTATGTGTCGGACCTACCGCGCATATGTACACGAACCGACATGATCATATATGACCTACCAGAGATAAATAGATATTTTCTAAGGAGTAGCTTAACAAGCTAACAACATCTTCTAGTTAATTATCTAAATACCGTTATCAAGAACAAAACTACTTGTGCATGATAGTTTTATAGCTAGTAGGTGGTGAGCAATGAGATTCGAGTGTTTAACTGATCGAGTAGGTGAGCAATGAGCTTCTTATGCTTAACCCTATTTGGTGTATATATACGCATGCCCTGATGCCCATCACTCTTCACCTCTTCCCGTTGAACCTCCTCCGCTCAATAGGCGATCCATCATATCACTTCAACCTGAAGGCGTCGTTGAAACACCACTTTCCGCCGGACAATCCGGCTGCCGGCCACCACATCTTGCCGGACTGATTGTTGCACTATCGTCTACATAAATACTACTATTGTGGCCTCTTAGGTGATTTCTTACAGTTGCTTACATTTACTCATCATAACTATATACAGTACTAAATAAAATTTGTTAGTGTAGTTAGGATTTTATTGCATAAAATTTGTTAGGATTTTGAGATTTTTTTACATCAAATTATATTAGTAATCTGTATACTAAAGCGGATGTTAAAAATAATATTTAGCTCGACACGTATCAACTTTTTATTGGACCACATCACTCATCAACTTATTAAAAAAATTTAATTTGTTTAATTGGTTGAAATTTCATTGTAGACCCCACATTATAACTTTTTTTATCTACTGATTTTCATTTTAATTTTATTTTCAAAAAAATAAATTAAACTTTAAATTTTATATATAACTTTTCTCGAAATCTTCTTATCTACTAATTTCAATTTCAATGTTAATTTACTTATCTAATGCTTTATTTAGTTAAACTAAGGTTCGAATTTATTATGCTAGAAGGTCACCGGTCAAACCGGTCACCAATTATATCACCTTGTGGTACTGTAAATGTATTCAGTACACGTTTAACGTAGTTATTGGTGGTAGTGTGTACCGACTTAAACTGTACGTATGCTCTCCCTTATGTGCAACTAGCGTCTTTTAGCTGAAGAGAGATAGCTGAACTATATTCCGTATTCGCAAACCTCTGATTTTCTACCTACAATGGCGAATGCGTCTGATGCTAAGCGCTCCATCACTCATGTGATCTTCGACATGGACGGTCTACTGCCAGGTTCGTTCGAATTCCCTCCCTCTCTTCTTATCTTCTAAGATCTTGAATTAGGGTTTAGAATCTTGATTATCTTCTGTTTGAGTGTATAGAGAAGATTCAAATCTGCTTGTTTGAAATGCGATTTTGTTGGCCCGAGCTAGCGATTGAGATAGGAATTAGCAATCTAAACACGTAGTGATGTCAAATTCGTAAAAAACTAGCATGTTCAAGTTCTATGCTCATCTTGAAGTGCTTGGTTTTGCCAAAGGGAAGTCTCATAAATGTGCAACTTTAAGACCTAATCTGAGTGTAATAGAGATATGATGTTTACGTGGTTGAAATATTTCACTAAGTTTTACTATATACAAGTCTATTGTGTCATATAGCAGCCATAGGAAGTACTGTATAAAGTTCTAAGGTTGGTTGACTTGTCCAACCTCGAGTGGATGAGTGGCCACTCGAGGTTGGACAAGATTAAAAATGAAGATATCAGAAGCAAGTTGGGGGTGGCTAGTATAGGAGACAAACTTCGGGAAGCAAGGCTTCGTTGGTTTGGCCACGTCCAGAGACGGGCCCCAGACGCTATAGTGAGGAGGTGCGAGCACTTAGATTTTGGGGATTGCCGGAGGGGTAGAGGCCGCCCGAAAAAACGCTGGATGGACAACGTTAAACAAGATATCGGTTTGTTAGGGATTTTAGTGGAGTTGGCTCAGTGCAGAGAAAGATGGAGGGAGAGGATCAGAGTGGTGGATAGCTAGTAGAGGGGTTGGCGGAGCAGTCTTCCTTAGCCGGAAGGATCAAGCCTTGGGTAGCTAGTTTAAATTTCATGATCCTTTCTTTTAATTTGAGTCTATTTCAGTTTTAGCTTGGAGTCTCTTAGCTTGTTGTTTGTAGTTGTTAGGTGGTTTGAACGTTTGTCTTGGGTTGTTTCGGGCGTATTCCATCTAGGTCCGGGATACCCCCATCTTGACCCCCCAGATCCCGCATCTGCGGGAATACCTGGGTAAATGTTGTTGTTGTTGTTGTTGTTGGTTGACTTGTGTTGATGAACACCGGAATACAACACTAACTTGTTATGCAATCGAAATATCAACTATGTTAATGTAAAGTTCGATTGAAATTACACGCTGTGTGTGAATGAAGAACTTGTTTGTTATCTAGAGGAAACATACATGAAAAACTTGGTAGTAATAATCGGAAATGGTGAGGATACTCTTCCATGCTAGAAGAGAACCAAGCCCAACGAACCAACAGCAAACAGTAGCAATATGCTTTCCCTTGTCATCAGCTCAATAACATGTAATTAAGAAGACAACACACATAATCAAAGACTTAAGCTTGAAACTTGCAGTCAACTTCCAAAGGGAACCGAAAACAAAACAAACCTGTAATGGTTGGGATATTCTTTGATTTGGAATAGACATGTTTGACTAAATTGCTCATAAATCCTTTGCCTTAGACAAACTAAAAGAACCGAATTTGGAAGGAAGCATGTATACATATGTAAGTACACAATATACCTCAACGAATCTGGTGTGTGGGATTTACCCACCTAGGAAAAAGAGCAAACAATAGATATCACAAAAGAGCAAACATCCGTAGGTTCCGAAACATTATCAAGAAGGGTATCAGTCTATCAGAAGCACATTGACCGTTAACTATCAAATGAAGTCAGTCTCAGAAAACAAGCAAAAACATTTAAATTGTGACTCATAGTCCGTTTGGCAAGGACTTTTTAAAGACTTATAAGCACATTTTTGCTTATAAGCACAAAATAAGCAAATGAGTTTTACCAAACGCGTTTTTTTTAAGTGTTTATAAGCACTTTTTTGCTTATAAACAACCCAAAAAAAAAGCATGGGGGACCTGCTTATCCAAATAAGCACCTAATTATAAGCAATTGCTTATACCCTCCTTCCCCCATTACCCTTCTCTTACCCCTGACTGCACATTCTCTACCACGACCTGTGCTGTGCTTCTCTCCGGCGTTCTCGACCTTCTCCTGCGGATTTCCGGCGTCTTCCTCCAATCGATTGCTGCCCTCGACCTCATGGAATTTAGATCTGTTAGGGTTCACTTTTGGGTTATGCTTAAGGAATTTTTAGTGATTATTAGAATCCATGGTTTTGATACAGAGAATGGTGAAACTCCCGCCATTAAAGGCTCTCTCCCTCTTCAACGACTCCGTTCAATCCGAGCTTCAACATACACCGGAGTCTTGTCTTTCGCTCTCCACCTACTTATGTCGAGCAATCTAGAAATCGAAACGGAAGCTCTCATCCTCCAACTGTTTTCCGGCCGATTTAGAGCGAGTTCCTTCAACCCGCCATCTCTGCTCCGTTCTTTCACCAAGTCCTACCCCAATTCATGTTGGCTTCTTTGCGAAGCCACAATCAAAGCCTCTGTCCTCGATTAACTGTTTGCGAAGCCCCAATTCATTTCACCAAGTTCCATCAACTGTTTGCAAAGGCTTGGTGGGTGTTCACTGGTTTTGAGGCCAAAATTGAATTGGATGCCTACAGTTTCGGGATAATGGTGAAAGGCTGCTGTGAGGCGAACGATTTGGGTAGGGCTTTCGAGGTTATTCAGATCTGGACGTGGTGAGCTTGAACGGGACGACGGCTAGAGGTTCACGCGATATAAGGGTTCCACTTCCCCGATCTGTCTTTTTTTTGTTTTTAGTTTAATTAGGGGCAAAATAGTAATTACATTAGTTTTACATACAAAATCAGCAAACCGTCTTACCAAACATCCCATTGCTTATCTAAGAAATAAGTTTTCAATTTCAGCAACACATATCAGCATCAACAATCGATCAGCATCAACATCAGCAATGATTTGCCAAACGGACTCTCAGTCTCAAAAGAAAAAACAAAAGCAAAGATCACATGAAGTCATTACAATACTTAGTCTTGAAAAACAAAAGGAAATGTTGTGTAACACTCTAACCCATTCAGAAGCGTTTTAAAAGGTCTTTTCTCTCAAAGGGTTGAATGGTACCACACATCACAAGTTAGAAAGCAAAGATCTCCCACCATCTTCAAAAGGAGGCAAAACCCACTGTATAGGCTTAAAATCAAGCAGAGATTTCAACACTTGATCTATAACACCATGGAATTTGCTATCCAGCCCCGGGTCAGGAACCATAGCAACAAACCTACATTGAAATGAATTACCAATTAAGAATACGGTATAGAATTTTAAGGAGACAACTGTTATTCGTAGTTGACTGTACTGATACTCACATTCCAGCATTTTTTGCAGCACCAACACTAGATGGAGCATCTTTGAAAACAAGACAATATTTGGGATCTATGGGCCCATCTGGTCAGACAAACGTTTTCTTGTCTTCGAAGACGCTCTATCTGGTGTTGTTGCTTTAAACAATGCTGGAATGTGAGTATCATTACAGTCAATTACGAATAACAACCATCTCCTTAAAATTCTATACCGTATTCGTAATTGGTATTTCATTTCAATGCAAGTTTGTTGCTATGGCTCCTAACCGAGGCTGGATAGCAAATTCCATGGTGTTGTAGATCAAGTGCTGAAATCTCTGCTTTATTTTAGGCCTACATAGTGGGGTTTGCCCCCTTTTGAAGATGGTGGAGGATTTTTGATTTCTAACCTGTGATGCGTGGTACCATTCAGCCCTCTGAGAGAAAATAACTTCTAAAATGCTTCTAAATGGGTTGGAGTGTTGGACAACTTTTTTGTTTATTTTTCAAGACTGAGTTCTTGTAATTAGGGTGGGCAAAATCCGGTCCGGAGGATCCATGAAAATGGACTTTCCCGATCCCGGTCCGGTCCGAATCGGATGTTTATAAAATTTAAACAAAAAATATATTTAAACAAAAATTATATTAATTTTAATATTATATAGTTTAATTTGATATTTAAGTTTCACATTTATATTATATACTTAACAATATAGTTTTTTCATTAATCATATATGATTTCTCTAACTATATTATAATTTTTTTATATAAAAAAATTATTTTTAAAAAATAAAAATAAATATGTGGTCCAAAACCGGACCGAATCGGGACTGGTCCACGGTCCATATTTTTCCACATTACTGGCCCCGGTCCGGTCCGGGTCTAGACCAGTGCCCAACCCTACTTGTAATGACTTCATGTGATCTTTGCTTCTGTTTTGTCTTTTGAGACTAAGTCACAATTTAAATGTTTCTGGACTTCATTTGATAGTTAACTGTCAATGTGCTTCTGATACCCTTCTTTTTTTTTTTTTTGAGGTGATAATATTTTGGAACCTACGAATGTTTGCTCTTTTGTGGTATTTGTTGTTTGCTCTTTTTCCTAGGTGGGTACGTAGATCCCACACACTAGATTCATTGAGTTCTATTGTGTACTTACATATATACCTGCTTCTTTCCAAATTCGGTTCTTTCAGTTTGTCTAAGGCTAAGGATTTTTGAGCAATTTAGTCAAACATGCCGATTTCAAATCAAAGAACATCCGGTTCCCTTTAGAAGTTGACTGTAAGTTTTAAACTCAAGTCTTTGATTGTGTGCTTGTCTTCTTAATTACATGTTACTAGGCTGATCACAGGGGAAAGCATATTGCTACCATTTGTTGTTGGTTTCTTGGGCTTGGCTCTCTTCTGGCATGAAACAGTATCCTCACCATTTCCGATTATTACTACCAAGTTTTTCCTGTATGTTTCTTCTAGATAACAAACAAGTTCTTCATTCACACACAACGTGCAATTTCGATCGAACTTTACATTAACATATTTGATATTTCGATTGTATAACAAGTTAGTAGTGTGGTATTCAATTGTGTAGAGATATCATCCTTCAAGAATCCTTTCACTAACACACCTGCCATGTGCCGTTGCTACTATGGTATATCTGGCTTGGAATGAGTCAAGAATCGGTACCCGAAACCCAAACATTGGAGGATTCGCCCTTTTTGCTACAAGCAGCTGATAGTTGTAAGTATTTGGTATGTATAACTTGCTATGTTGGAAACTTACTGTATGCGCCTCTAAGCCAAAGAGGTTGACTTTAGTTTAATTGATCACTTGTAGTTGGATTTGGCGTCTCACGGCAAAGGGCATGTAAAAGATTATGTCCTCCTCTGTCTCCTGCGGTTCTTTAGTTTAACTCATCCTATCCTATTTATTACCTCACAAATTCCTCTCCCTCTTCCTTTTATTCTATTTTCACTCACAACAAAGAGGATCATTTGCTATCCTCTCTTCAAATTTTTTTATACATATATTTTACCACATATTCATACTATCAATTTATTTTAGATTTATTTTCTCAAAATCATGATAATGATTTTATTTAGTTAATTAATTAATTTAATAATTAATAAAAAGTCATATTATTTATGATAATATAAATTGATTACTAATAATTATAAAATCTTGATTAACATTAACATAATACAAACAACAACATAAAATAAGATGTAAAATGAAAACATTAAGCATATATAACAACATTATTGTCATAAGAATTTGGGATTATAATGAATATTTGGATCAAAAGAGGGTGTAGTATATTTGGTTTATGGATTATTTTGCAAGATTGGACCAAAAGAGGGTGTAGTATATTTCTACAATTTTTGTTTGTAATTTGTTAATGCTTAAGTGTAATGAAAATAAATGAATGTGATAGATGAAAAATGTATGCAATATTAGGTTTAATTTATAGATTAAAAAAAGTTATAGGAACTATTTATTTTTTAAAATATCATATTTTTAATATTTGTGTTTGTAATTTGTTAATGCTTAATTGTAATGAAAATAAAAGAAGGTGGTTGGTAGATGAACACACATGGCAATACTTGATTGGATGAACATGGAGAGGAATGCACAAGAGCCTATGCATGGATTCCTCTACCTGTAGAGGAATTCTCTCATTCCTCCCCAAGAGAGTAATCCTTTCTTATATTCTACATCCAAGGGGATCCCCTTTTAGAGCAAAAAGTGAGCAAAGGGGAGAAGTAATCCCTTCAGAGTGCATGCTCTGATTTCGCGATACACCCCTCTCATAAACTGCTTGAGGATCAGGTTGAGAAAGGTACTATTGGGAGCGTCCCTAGCTCGAGCCCTCTTCGTCCCGGCCTTCTACTTCACTGCCAAGTACGGCGACCAAGGCTGGATGATAATGCTCATCTCATTGCTCGGGCTCACCCACGGCCATAAAACCGTGTGCGTTATGATGGCCTATCCCCAAGGCTACAAGGTTAGCTAGCTAGCTAAAGATCCATCACCCTTTCTTATAACTTGGACACTATTTAGTGCATCTAAATTTTCCATCCCTAATGCATACAGCATACTAACTAATCGAATGATTTTCGCCTCACGGACCCGAGCAAAACGCACTCGGAAACGCACTCTATTTCTTTCTTCTTTCCGGATTATTCTCCGTTGTCGCTTTCGGTTGCCTATGGATCATTGGCAATGGAAGCTTCTAAAGGGAATTGTTAATTTGCACACTGTTAATCCTTATAAACTTGAATTGCATTGGAAGAATTCGAACTATGAACAAAATTGTGAATCAATCGATATACTGAATGATAAGAGAAGTTCAAGAATGAAAAGCGTACCGTGTAACAGAGAAGACAAGCTACCAACAGGAGATCTAGTTCATGGGCGGAATTGCAGATTGTGATTGTGAAGCTAATAGGAAATAGTGAAAAAGGATACCGGTGAATATATATAGAGTTGGAAATAGAAGATCGTGGGTTGATGAAACACAATGTCCCGTTTAGCCTCTCCAACGTGAAAAAAAAACAGGTCGGATAACAATATTTCCCGCTAATGAAACACAAAGCACACACGAAAGTCACGCAAGTGAACAAACTCTCACCTAATCTGACCACACAATAAGCATTGATGCCTGAGCATTCCGTTAGTGGGAAGGAGGTTAGTTGTCATTAAAAAGAATTTAAAGACGTTCAACCATCAAAACTTAAATGGAGAGTAAATAAATCTAATATATGCTACCAAAAAAAATCTAATTTATATCATTATCATTATACATCAATCAAAAATTTATTCTTGCCTTTCGATCACCTTATTTTCCATACAAAAATATGTATTTTCCTAATTGACACACCAATATTATAAGGAGTAGTTAAATCTGTCAAACGGGTTGTTTGAATTGGACTTGGATCAAATCATTTGGATCGGATTCAATTCGTTCGGCTCAAGTAGTTATTTCGGGCTGTGTTTGGATCGGTTCTAATTCGGATATTGTTCGGATCTAGTTCGGTCTGGATCAGGTCGAATTCAGATGTTGTTTGGTTTTGGGTCTAGTTTGGTTCGGGTTCTCTTCAGATTTCTTCAAATTGGATCAATTTGAATTCAAGTGTTATTTGGATTCAAGTTTTTTTTAGATTATAATACTTCATTTCGGATTGGGTCTATTCGATTTTTTGGATGATAAACATGACTCTTATTATTAGACTTTAAATTTATATTGAAATCTTACAACATTAATACTATAATTTTGAAAACCAAGTATAGTTTAAACACTTTAAATAAAAAATACATATGAATTAACTGCTAAAATAATAATTAGTCAAACATATATAATATGACACATAATGAGACTAGATTCGTTTTCCTACTATTTTCGTTTTCATCGTTGCAATGCAAACCAAACAAAGAGTTAGCTATCTTAAAATGAAAAACTTGTTCAATCTTCATCAAAAGTAGTTTGTTAGGAACAAACTAACATGTTTTAATTACCTAAATATACGTTTGAGAGATTCATATGTGGATAAAATTCTGATAATCTAACATTATGCTATATTATTTATAATGAACATACTGTATATGTAGAGACACTAAACCTTTAATTGTACTAACATATCCTATTATCCTTAGTTGAATGTTTACTTTTTGCGGTGAATTGGACACACGTATTAAGAGCATTTTAAATTGTACCAATAGACTCCGGATCACTTGTGAGAAAACCTTCCCGTGTTGTATGAGAAGAGCTATGGGCCGTTTGATTTACCGGATCGATAGAGAAGATTAAATCTCCATTTCTTTTAAAATTTAGGTACAAATGTTACACTCTGACAATTTTTGTAATTTTATTGAAATTTATACCCCTGCTTTAACGTAACAAAAAAATAACAAAAATCTAATTGTCTTCAACCTACGTTTGCAGATCTTGCGATTTCTCTTTGTTCACCTTCAACCTTGTACCCCATCCTCCACCGGCGATTTCTCTACGATCACAAACTAGCTTCACCGGCGTTCCCAAGTACGATCCAGAGTCGTGTTTGACTTCCTCTCTATTAGTGTGGTCTTTGGTTGCTTGAAATGTCGCCCAAAACAACAACAAAAACCCTAAAAAAGGTACATCCCTCCACAACTTGTTTGTGAAATTGCACCGGTGAAGTTTCTCTCTCAGCCCTACAATTGGTTTTTATGCCTTTTGAAAATTCAATACTACTGAAGCAGAGTTTGATGGAACAACAACAAAGATAAAAACAAATAAGTCACGACTGTTTGAAATTCACAAAAAGTGCATACTAAGATTAAAAAGTGCATTACTAAGATGAAAAAAGTGCAAGGAGAAATGAAGTTCATTAGAAAGAAGTCGAGATTATTTGAAAATACAAAAAGGGCATTATTAAGCTAAACAAGTGCATTAGTAAATTAGAAAAGTGTAAGGAGAAATGAAGTACATTAGTAAGAAGTCGGGATTATTCGAAAATACAAAAAGTGCTTTAGTAAATTAATGAAGCGCGTTACTAAGATGAAAAAGTGTAAGGAGAAATGAAGCGCATTAGTAAGAAGTCAGGATTGTTCGAAATTACAAAAGTGCATCGATAAAGTCCAAAAGTGCATTTGTAACATAAAAAAATGCATCTTTAGCAAAAAATCGTGCATTCATAGTATTTCATATAGAAACTGAGAAAATGCGTCCATAATGTCAAAAAGGGCATTCATAACATTAAAAAGTACAATGGTAACATCAAATAGTGCAACCTTAACAAGAAATTGTGCATCCATAGTATTTCATCTAGAAACGAAAAAAGTGCAATCGTAACCTCATAAAGTGCATACATAACATTAGTAAGAAATCGTGCATCCTTTTTTTTTTTTTTTGCACAAGGTAAACATTAGGCTCCCTATCTAAAGTAGGGTCAGCCTAGATCATCCTTTCGGATGATTTTACTAAACTCCTTCAGGAGACATAAAGTTTCCGGTGTCCAAGTATCCGGGTTTACAAACGTCCTTGATGAGGGTGGCGAATTAATGAAGCTGTTGTAGTAGTCCACGAAGGAGTCTGGAATATCATGTTTGGCCAGAAAGTCTGCGGCTTGATTACATTCTCGAAAGCAATGGAAGATTTGGACCTGAATGAATCCTCGAAGAATGTTGTGAATGTCATGAAAGATTGTACCAAGTTCCCAAGGAACCTTCCAGATACGCTTGAGGGCATTGATGACTGTAAGGTTGTCACCTTCAATGATGATTTTGGAAAGATGAAGCTGACGAGCTTTGTTGATAGCCGCAAGAAGAGCCAGTGCTTCAGCTTCAAGAGCACAGCTCGCCCGGCAACATTGTCTGGTAATGGACAACACCCTCCCATCTTGAAGCCGAACAATAGACGAGATGGATGCCCTCCCATCAGATCTGAAGGAGGCGTCAAAATTAATTTTTGCCCAATCAGCTTTTGGCTTTTGCCAGTGGAGGACTTGCGTGTTGGATTTTTTCTTGCTGTTCGGGGGGGCTTGTATAGAAGAAAGCCATGTGAAGTAAGTTTTGGTAGCTGTGTTGCCAACCACCCTAGGATCAACATTTGAAGCATTTCTAAAAATGATAGAGTTTCGGGAGAGCCAGACCTGCCACCAAGCAAAGCATAGAAGATGAAAGGAATCACTTCCAGCGCGCGTAAGCTCCAAGTTGGTAACAAAATCATGGTTAGAGATGAGCGGGAGAGATTTTTGTATTATTAGCTCCATGTTCTTAAGGGTATTAATAGTAAAAGGGCATTGGAAAAAAATATGATTTAAGTCTTCATCTGCCATTCCGCAAAGGCTACATTGGCTAAAGACTTTGTTGTAGTGTCGATTAAGGCGCTCTGTAGTAGGAAGGGCATCCGTGTAGGCCTTCCAAAGAAATGTCTTAATTTTTGGTGGAGTTGGGAGCTTCCAAATCCAATTCCCACCAAAACAAGGACGGGATCCTTGTCGTTGAAGGAAGTTCGCAGCAGATTTGACCGTAAAATTGCCATCAGGTGATGGGGTCCAAATTAGTCTGTCCGAGATCTCAAATATAGGAATACGAATACCACAAATGTGGTTGACAAGGTTTTGGGGAAGTATTTGAAGCGGTTTCTCTCTGTTCCATTGCTTATGAGGTAGAATGAAGTCAGAAACCTTTGCATTGATATTCGAGTCATCAAAATAAGGAAGCAGGGTGTCTTCAAAAGCCCATCGGTCCGTCCAAAAACAAATGTTTTGGCCAGAACCTAATTGCCATCTAAGGCCCTTTTGGAAAGTGTTTCTGAGATGGAGGAGACGGCTAAACTGCCAAGAGAGATTCACACCTTTCTCATAGTCTAGGACATTAGTAGAGCCAAGATATTTTTCAGTAACGATTTTGACCCACATATTAGAAGGTTCGTTTAAGATTTTCCAAAGAAGTTTCATTTGGAGGGACGAATTAGTCACTTCCGCCGATCTAAAACCCAACCCACCCTCAGCTTTCGGAGCACATAGGTTGTCCCACGAGATCAAAGGGTGGTATCCTGGGTTGTGTTTGTTCCAGAAGAAGTTCTTGTTGACCTTATCAATCTGATCCCAAACTCCCCGAGGTAGTAAAAAACTTTGCATCAGGAAGTTGGTTTTCGATGTTAAATTGGCTTGGATAAGAACTGCTCTTCCGGCCTGGGAAAGAGAGTCGGCCTTCCATTTCGAAAGTTGTTTCTTGAGGTTTGCAATTGCATCATCAAAAACATGGTTCTTGACCCGTCCACGAACTATTGGAATTTGTCAATTTTGGGTAAAGAGATCAAAGCAGCTTTCATTAGATAGACTTAATCCCTTTATATAGGGTTACATGGCTTGCTATACAAGATAATTAATAATATACACATAAAAGAATACATATATGGCTAATACTCCCCCTCAAGTTGGAGCATGTAAATCAACAATGCCCAACTTGGACAATAGAAACTGAAATTGTTGCTTCCCTAAGGGTTTAGTAAACAAATCAGCGGGTTGATCAGCAGATCGAATATAAGAAAGACCGATGGTGCCCTTAAGTAACTCATCGCGAACAAAATGGCAATCAATCTCAATATGCTTTGTTCGCTCGTGGAAGACCGGATTAGAAGCAATGTGCATGGCAGCCTGACTATCACAATGCATCTTCATAGGAAGATTATGAGAGACCCCTAACGACAGTAGAAGGTATTTGAGCCACAAAAGCTCAGCACATGTAGAGGCCATGGACCGATATTCGGCTTCAGCTGAAGAGCGAGATACCGTGTGTTGTTTCTTTGTTTTCCAGGAGATAGGAGAGGCACCTAGAAAAACAAAGAAACCGGTAATAGAACGTCGAGATATAGGACAGGCTGCCCAATCTGAATCACAGAAAGCAGAAATCTGTAGAGAGCTAGAGGCGGATAATAAGAGCCCTTGTCCAGGATGAGTCTTCAAGTAACGAATGACTCTCAATGCCGCATTCCAATGATCAACACGAGGAGTCTGTAAAAACTGAGCCAAAATATGAACTGCAAAGCAAATATCGGGACGTGTAATCGTGAGATAGATAAGGCAACCTACAAGTCGGCGATATTGCTCTGGCTGATCAAACAAGTCACTTGTAGAAGTAGCCAGCTGCTGATTCTGATCCATAGGAAAGTCACAGGGACGGCCAGCAAGCAATCCAGTGTCAGAGAGAAGATCCAGAGTGTATTTTCGTTGAGAAAGAAATAGTCCTTTGGTAGAGCGAGCGATTTCAATCCCAAGAAAATATTTCAGCGAGCCCAAGTCCTTCATAGAGAAGCAAGAACTCAAGTACGTCTTGAAGCGAGAGATAAGTGTCTGGTCATTGCCTGCAATAATAAGATCATCAACATAGACAAGAACATGCAAGACAACAGACCCGCGAGCAAAGGAGAATAGAGAGTAATCCGCATAGCTCTGAATGAAGCCAAATGCTGTAAGAGCTGCAGCAAGCTTGAAGAACCAATTTCGTGGTGCTTGCCGGAGTCCATATAAGGACTTGTTGAGACGACAGACTTGACCAGGAGCTGCGCCTGTAAAACCTGGAGGAAGTTTCATATAGACCTCCTCATCAAGATTCCCATGTAGAAACGCATTATGCACATCCATCTGATGTAGTTCCCAACCTTTCACAGCAGCAACGGCAAGGAACACACGAACCGAGACCATCTTAGCAACCGGCGCAAAGGTCTCATTAAAATCAATGCCTTCAACTTGACGGTTTCCAAGAGCAACCAGACGAGCCTTGTAACGCTCAATGGCACCCGTAGAATGGTATTTGATGCGAAACACCCATTTACAACCAATGGGAGTTTTTCCTGCAGGCAAGTCACAAACCGTCCAAGTATGATTGCGTTCCAAGGCGGCAACCTCAGAAGCCATAGCATCACGCCATTCAGCATGACGAGCTGCATCAGAATACGTACGAAGCTTGTAGCCAGATGTAACGGCGGCCAAGAACCTAGCATGAGAGGTAGAAAAATTAGTACTCGAAACATAAGCAGCAATCGGATAACGAGTACCTGAGGAAAGTGACGTGGAGACGGGTGAAGATGACGTAGGAGGGGGGGGGGTGCGACACGAGTAGTACTACAGACATAGTCATGCAGGTAACCCGGAGCTCGACGAGGGCGAGTGCTATGGCGGATAGCAGGAGGACTCCCCCTGTCGTTAGTACCCTGAACCGGAATGACAGCTGGAACCTCGACGGTGGGCAGATCATCAAAAACGGCAGGTGAGAGCTCAGAAGTCGTCATAGGCAACGACTCGGTAGATGATGGCTCATCCGAAGGAAAAATATCTTCATAAAAAGTGACATCTCGACTTACAACAACTTCCCGAGATTCAAGATCAAATAAGCGCCAACCTCGTTGGCCATGAGGATAGCCAAGGAATATGCATTTTCGACTTCTGGAGGCAAATTTATCACGGGATTTTGGAAGATATGCTGCATAACATAGACATCCAAACACCCGCATAAAAGAATAATTTGGAGGACGGCCATAGAGAAGCTCATAAGGAGAACGCCCATTCAGCAGCTTAGTCGGGGTTCTGTTAATCAAATAGCAAGCAGTTTGCACACAGTCACCCCAAAATTGCAAAGAAAGACGTGCCTGAAATCGAAGTGCCCTAGCAACATTCAGCAGATGTCTATGTTTACGCTCTACGCGGCCATTCTGTTGTGGCGTGTAGGCGCAACTATGCTCAAACAATATGCCCTTAGACGCAAAGAAAGGAATCAAAGGCAGGAACTCGGTGCCGTTATCGGAACGCACACGTGTGACCTGCTTCTTGTATTGAGTAGAAACCATAGCACAAAATTGCTCAACAAATTTTGCAGTTTCAGACTTAGCTTTCATTAAATACACCCAGACAGCACGAGAATGATCATCCACAATGGTCAAAAAATAGGAAGCACCAGAACGAGAAACCTTACTGTAAGGTCCCCAAACATCACAATGGATTAATTCAAACAAATCATCAGCTTTATTGCAACTGTCAGGGAAAGAAGTACGAGCTTGCTTAGATTTAAAACAAATGTCACATGGACTAGCAATAGAACTAGAACTGTCCAACATGGGCAAATAAGATAACGTAGAAACTGAAGGATGACCAAGACGACGATGAAGCAAGTCTGGCGTCAAAGCAGAAGCAGATGAGCGACATGCCCGAGCATCAGAATGAAGAGCACGCAGCCAGTAGACCCCCCCTCGCTGTTCACCCGCTCCAATCACTGTCCTCGAACTGAGGTCCTGTAAAACACAAAGACGGTGAGTGATCGTCACAAGACAAGACAAGTCTGAAGTAAGCTGAGCCAGAGACAACAGGTTGCAAGTGAGTCGAGGAACAAATAGAACATGATCAAGTTTCAATGAACCAAAGAATAAGGAACCGGCGCTGCAAGCTAATGAGGTAGAGCCATCGGGTAGAATAATGCTAACCGAGTCAATAGAATGTACATTAGATAAAAGATCAGTTTCGCCGGTCATATGGAAGGATGCGCCTGAATCAAGAATCCAAGGGTTCGAATCCGAGGCGTTGCCAATGCTGCTCAGCAACCACATAAGCAGTGGAATTATTCATAGAATTGTATAGATTGAGCATGGTCTTCCACTGAGCATCGTTAAAACCGGACCCAAGAGCTTGACGATCAGCAGCAGTCGGCTGAGAACCAGCAGGCGCGCCAGCAGGTGGTTGCTGAGCATCATTGGCGACGCCTCGGCCATGTCCAGAGGAGCCACGACCAGCACCGGAATCAGACGGAGAACCACGTCCTCGGCCGGCCGGCGATTGCGAAGTGGTCCGATCAGATTTCTTTTTCTCATAAAACCAGTTAGGGAACCCGACAAGTTTGAAGCATGTGGCAGCGTCATGCCCATCACGACCACAGTGATTGCAATGAAGAAGGCTGCGATCAACAGGAGGCGTGGACGACAAGCGTGACGGCGCCGGAGAACGAGCAACAAAAGCAAGCGATTCAGAATGTTGTTCCCGATCCTTGATGCCTGATTTCTGACATTCCTCTTGGATAATCCGAGAGTATACAGTAGAGATGTTGGGAAGAGGATCAGACGCCATAATGCTAGAGCGAACTGTCCCGAACATAGAGTCATCGAGACCCATAAGAAATTGTTGAGTCTGTTCTTCATCGCGAGCCTTAGAAAGCCGAGAATTTAGACCGCAAGAGCAACCGGAACAATTGCAGGACTCGAGAGGAACATATGTGGCTAGTTCGTCCCAGAGCTTTTTAAGCTTACTGTAGTAAGACACAACAGATTGGCCCTTCTGACGACAATTAGCGATTTCGAATCGGAGTTGAAGAATGCGAGGGCCATTCCCGACAGAAAAACGCTGCTTCAAGTCATCCCAAAGAGCCTTGACAGATTCGAAATAAGTAATAGAAGACCGAAGAGTCGGGTCGATGGACTGCACAATCCATCCGATCAACATGGAGTTCACCGGAAACCAATAGTCTTCATCAGCGGAACCAGCAGCGGGTTTGGTAACAGTGCCATCAATAAACCCAAGTTTACGTTTGGCATTCAGGGCGTTTCTCATACTCGTCACCCATTCAACATAATTGTCGCCTTTGAAAGTGACGGGACAAATATTAAGACCGGGATGATCGGATGGGTGCAAATAGTAAGGCGAATTCATCTTCGGGGCATTAGTAGCAGCCAACTGCGCAGCGGCCATAGCTTGTTGAAGGGCAGCAATCTGGGCGGCGGCAGCCTGTGCAGCGGCGGTAGCCTGTGCAGCGGCGGCGGAAGTTTCCTCTCCGGCCATTGGTGGCAGCGGTCAACAGAGATAGTGGTGGCGAAAAAAAAAATTAGGGTTGTTTTAGAGAGGCTCGGATACCATGTCAATTTTGGGTAAAGAGATCAAAGCAGCTTTCATTAGATAGACTTAATCCCTTTATATAGGGTTACATGGCTTGCTATACAAGATAATTAATAATATACACATAAAAGAATACATATATGGCTAATAGAATTCCAAGATACTTCTCTAGGTTTGTTGTTAGTGGTATGTTTAGAAAGCTGGCTAAGGATGAAGCAGTCGTCCGATTGATGTTTGCAGAGCATTGGAGTTGTGCATCCAAAGCATCCATAGTATCAAAAAGTGCACTGGTCAAATAGTGCAGGTTTAACAAGAAATCCTGTATTTGTAGCATTTCTTCTAGAAAATGAAAAAGTGCATATATAAAATCAAGGGAAATTCCTTTTGGTGCCCTCAAGGTTTTGACAATTCCTTTTGGTGCCCAAAAAATTTTCAATTTCCTTTTGATACCCCTCTACTATGGGATTTTATTCCTCCGTGTCCAAACTTACTAATTTGCTCAAAAATCTAACTCTGTTAACCATAAAAGGCAAAAAAAAAAGGAAATTAATTTACTCCTCGGTGGGGATGGTTACGTCGGAAGTCGACGAGAGTCGGTCGGGCCGCTGTTTCGAGGTCGTCGGCGAGAGCAGACCGGCCGTCGTTCGTCGGGAGTGGGAGTTGTCGGCGTTTCGAGTCGTGGGCGTCGAGGAGTGGAGTCGAGCAGCGGTAGTGGCAGATCCGAGAGAGTGCCGGCGGGGAAGTGAGATTGAGCGGGTGAGATAGCGAGAGGGGAGGAGGTGGCGATGCGGCCGGCGTCTGCAATTCGGAGGCTTGGGATCTGGTTTGGCAAGTGGGTGCGTCGGGCCGGAGTCGGGCGACGCCAGACCTGGGTTGGGTGGTGAGCGCGAGCGAGAGAGAGAGCGGGTCCTCGAGGCTGGGTCGCGTCAGAAAGGGGCCGGCGAGCGTGGGCTTGGGTTCGTCGCCGGAGCAGAGAAGTGCGGGTCGGGCTGTCGGAGGGAAGGCCAGAAAAGACGACCGGGAAGAAGACGATTGATTGGGTTTTTTTTTTTAATTTAATTTTCTTTTCTTTTTTCTTTTTTGTTTTTTTTTTGCCTTTTGTGGTTAACGGTGTTAGATTTTTTAGCAAATTAGTAAGTTTGGGTACAGAGGAGTACAATCCCATAACAGAGGGGTATCAAAAGGAATTGTCAAAATCTTGAGGGCACCAAAAGGAATTTCCCTAAAATCAAAAAGAGTATTGGTAACTTTAAAAAGTGCATGCTTAGCTAGAAGCTGTGCATCCTTAGTTAGGAACTAGGTGTACCCGTCGTGCCATGCACGACAATGACTCACACTTCAGATATTAAAATTACTTTTATTATAAATAGGACATTAAAAAGTGAAAACATATTATGAAAAATTTAGCATATGAAAATGTTATTTTTTTCTTGACAAAAAATATTATTTTTTTCAGATTTTTAGTATCGTACGTATGAGATTATAAAAATATAAAACATATTCTAATTATAGAACAATTTAGTAAATAAAATTTACTTATTTTTTCATCCTTCAAAATTTGTGTCTAATGGTTAACATTTATCATTGTCCCTATTATCACAATTTAGAGACATTATAAGTCAATATAATATAAAATGAGATGTTTTAGTTGATTATTTTGGTTTGATCTTATATTTTTATTTTAATCCTATAAGTTAATTGTATGAGATATAATTACTATGAATTAATATTTGATTAAAAATATTAAAATATAATATCAAATTTTAGAAATATAAAATGAGTCCAACATGATTCTAATAACTTTATATATTGAAATAAATAAAATATATTAATCAACAATCATAATATTATGAAAGATATAAGTTAAGTTATTATGAAAATGATAATATATAAGTTAAGTAAAAGAGAGTAAATATAAATTGATTTAATATTAAAGATAAGAGCAATAATTTAATTATAAAAAACGGCTTCTATTTTTAAATTTTTTTAAATTCAATTTTTTTAAATTACTTCTTACATAAAGAGATTAAAAAGATAACTAATATATCAAAAAAGATCGAATATCTTATCAAAATTCAAAAAATATCTTTTACATAAAGTGATAGCAAAGAATGTAATTAAGATTAATCAAAATAACATGAAAACACTTTGCTAGTGAATTTTTATAAATCGTTTAGGATACAAATTTCTCAATATCTAAATATTAAATCCCGTGACTTTTGAAGAGAATTACTCGCCATATAATATTGATTTATACGGTAACAAACAATATACACATTTATTGAAATTTAGAATTTATTGATTTAGCTACATGGTAACAAACAAATTCCTTTATTAAAATATTGATTTAGCTAAAATTTCCTTAAATAAGTGATGCGAAAAACAAATATACACATTTATTGAAATTTAGAATTTATTGGTTTGTGGTAGGAAATGATTTTCTTTTGTTATTTAAAACATAGTATTATGATTTTGAAGTAGGAAATTATTTATTTAAAAAAAACATATAATATAATAACAAAGATCTAGACATTAATATAAAGAATAATTATGTTAGCAATTAGCATTAAGGTTTAATACATATATTAACAATGCCATTTCAATGGATTACATATTTAGATTAGGATGGATAGTTCCTACAAAATCTCTTAGTTAGGTTAGGTATGATCTTTTCTTATTTAGATTAGGATGGATTTTTTCGACCAAAAAAAAAGATTAGGATGGATTTTTAGTATAACAATATGGTTTGGCAAGTTTTGCTTATTCTTTTTGTTTGGTTTTCCGTAACAACAATTTTCGGTAACAATTGTTAGAAAAGATCAGACCAAAAAAAGCAATTGTTATATGGAGGATGATATATGGAGTTTGAATATAATAAAATGATAAAATTGTTTCAATGACCTCTATCGTAGCTGTTTCAATGGAGAATAGGTAGATCAATTTGAACAGTAACAACCCGGGAAGATGAAGATGAAGAATAAAATCAGGAACAATTATTTTAAAACCTAAAATTATTAGTAAGCATGTTTTTTTAAGTAATTTAGAGTTAAAGTATTCATTATTTTGCAATTGTAGTTAAATATGACATGTAAATGATAAATAAAGAAATAATATTACGTGGCATATGACATGGGAAAAGGGTATAACATGGCTTAATGAAAACGTGACATGTGGCAAAATCCGAGGTGGCGTAATGTATGAGCGCCATGTGGAAAAAGATGATGTGGAAATATATATAATAGATTGTTCATCCGAAGCATTTCATATAGAATTGAAAAAGCGTATTCATAACATCACAGAGTGCAGTGGTAACTTTAAAAAGTGCATGTTTAGCAAGAAATTATGCATCCGTAGTATTTCATAAAGGTCTCTAGATGTATACACATTTAAATTCTAAATGGTTTCATTCTTTATATCGCCCTAATTTACACATAAACGAACTCAAATTCATTCCTAATCCAAAAAAAATCACAAACACGGCGTGGGGCATGCACTTCCCCATAAAACATAAAATTTAGCCGTACGAACACCCATTCATTTCTTTTTTCACTTCATAATTAAAACAACCTTATGAGAAACTAAATTTTGTGGGTGATATTTTTTCATAATAAAAAACCCTCCTTCAATGGTAAAATTTAAACTTATGACCAATTAGTACGGATTACGAATTCTATAAACTAGTTTATACCAACACCGAGTCGATTCAATACATAAAAAAGAATGATGCTTATACTTGGATTTTGTGGATAACAATTCAGACAAAAAGAAAGAACCAATTTGGAGAGGAAGAAAGTTTGAAATGCCAACCCTACAATTGAAGCAAAATTAAAAGCACAAGATCGAGAATTGGTTGCACTTGCACTGCACATGCGAATCCAACAGCTCATAATAGCGGTGCTGTGTGCTGTCACTTGTTTTGTAAGTAAACAAAAGACAAAGCATGCACAATGCATTGTTTGGCTGGCCCAACCCATTCCATTTCCATACAATGGTGTTGACTTCCACTGTTTGACCAAAAACCTTAAATCATGCATGTGTTTAGCCTTCTCCATCATTTTCGTATGTTTCTTCTAGCATGACACCCTCAATTCCAACACATCATTTGTTCTATGACTATGTTCGATCTTTAATCTCCTTTGGTATCATTTAAATTCATAACGGTATTGTAATATTTATTTACTATAGCTACATGTGAAAATTTCTAACCTTATTTTACGGGAGGACCACGGGATATAAGTGTTTAAATTGTAATCATTGTATATTATTGAATCAAATTCAAGATTTAATGTAATTCATGCTATCTTTGGAATCTAAACACATAATAAGACCGTCTTTAATCCGTGAGCTCACTAAATCACTCAATGCAAATTCCAAAGAAGAGCTAAAAAAATGGGGGAGATGCTATACATCACACACTTTTACTATACATCACATTTAAAATTACCTTAATAACCTTCTTAAAGAAAAATTAATAAAAATAAAAAGCCTTATGTATTAAGATATTTTGTTGGAATCACTAATAAATCTCAATCGGCTTTAAAAGGAAAAAAATAACTAATCTCAATCTAAATATCCCTTATTCTAGTCTTTCATTTCTTTTAATATTTTTTAACCATTTATTATTACGAAATTATTTATAAAAAAAATCAAAACTTATCATACTATATAAGATTAAAAATAAAAATAAACTTTATATAGCGTTGTATATATAAAAATAAACTTTTTTTTGAAGATGCTATAGATGACACACTTTTATTATTATGAAATCATTTTTACCATTTATTTTTAAACTTATTAGAGTTTTTGTAATAGTAGAAAAACCCATTATATAGATTAGAGTTTTTAAAAAAGGAGAAAAAATCATTATATAGCTCTGTATTAATTATATATCATAAGATTAAATATTTGTTTATTGAAAATATTGTTTAATGTAGAAAAAAAGGATTTGGTGGGTTCAATTTTTGTAAAGTAAATATCTCGTTGGATGTAGTATGTAGATTTTGCTTAAGTATATTCCTGTAATTGAAGGTAGTTCTTAGATTTTGTTTAAGTTTTCCAAACTTAGTTTTAAGGATATTATAGTAAAAATATTAGAAAAGTGTGAAGGAGATGGAAAATTAAGTATGATGTTTAGCAGCTATGAAAAATGGATATTGTATTCTCAAAATGAGTATCAAAGTGCAAGCTATTTTTTTTTCCTATTTTTAAAATTGAATGAAAGTGTTTTAATTTATATCTTTTGCTACTTATAATGCTCACAATATTACGAACGCAAATGTCCTAAGGTGTGAGGGCATAAAAACTATTCTGGTAAAATCCTGTACAATAAATTAAGTTCATTGAGGTAAAAAAAAAGTATTTATTAGTTGACCAATTTCTTAGGGGCATGGATCACTATGCACTACATATCATGACTTTGATTAATCAACATCTAAAAAAATTATCTTAATATAATAAAATAAGAGAACAAACACACCTTTGTGACTTTGTCACAGACTTTGTCACAAAAATTAAATAAAACATGTATATCCCCGAAAATATTTAATCTATAATATATATTTGAGCATCATTATATAGAAACATAATGTTTGTAATATTAGTACACCCAGATAAATATTAGGGTCTCCACAAAACAAATGCACTTATTACGTAGGTTAGAGTGGTTAGTTACGGAGTACCAAACAACGTTGTTACGACGTCGTTTAAGCGACCGCAACTGACGGGCCAAACCCGACACAAGCACCAAACAAACCAAACCCCCCACCCCCAGTTTGCCAAACTAACCACACGTGGTCAGCTTAACCCACCCCCCATGGTTAAATTCTAACCCAACCCCCACGCGCTTACTTAGCCCCATCTTTCTCCTTCCCCTTTACAAACAAAGCAGAGCAACGAAGACGAAAACCCAAAAAAAACTCTTTTCTCTCCTTCTTCTCTCCTCTCCATTAACGGCATCTTTTTCTCTCTCTCTCTCTCTCCAAAATCCACAAAGGGGGAAAGCAACTCCAAATCCCCAATCAAATAGCATTGTCGTTGTTCCGTATAAACAATTCTCAGCTTCGTCAAATTCTTCCGGATTCCTGGGAAGATCCGAATTTCCGGGGTCTACTCATTTTATAGCAATCCTCTCAGACAAAGAAAGGAAAAGAAAGTTGCCCCCTTTTCCCCCAATTTTCTCATGCCTTTCTGGTCGAGCAATGTGGAGATACGAGAGACCTGTGGTCCAAAAGACTGAGTCTTTCCGTCCCAATCTCAAATCGGCGGCGGTTCTTTTAGTGTAGAAATGGTTGTGAAGATGATGAGGTGGCCGCCGTGGCCGCCGCTAGTGACGAGGAAGTACGAGGTGAAGGTGGTTGTAAGGCGGTTGGAGGGGCTTGATCTGTCGGATAAGGGAGGAGATCCGCCGTCGATTGGAGGCGGATTGACGGTGGAGATTCGCTGGCGAGGACCTAAGGCGGTCAGCTTGATGAGCTCGCTGAGGAGGACGGTCAAGAGGAATTTGACCAGGGAGGTGGGTGTTGATTTGGGAAACGACGGCGTTTTGGCCTGGGAGGAGGAGTTTCACAGTGTTTGCAATCTCTCTGCTTATTCCAAGGACAATAATTCGTTCCATCCTTGGGAGATCGGCTTAACTCTTCTTAATGTCAGTGTCTTCATTATCTTCCCCTTTTCTCTTTCTTTCTTTTTTAATTTTATTTATGTTCAGTTTTTGGGAATTCATGGAATTAGTCTGCCTGTCAGTTAATTTGTTTGTTAATTTGTTGAAAGCTGATTTTAGATTGTTTTTGTTATGAGAGAATGTTTTTGGCTCGATGAATCTTGTTTTGGCTATGTGGGTGAAAACTAGTGTGGAAGGGCTTTTTAGGGTCAAAGTGGAGTTGATATGAGATCATTTTCAGGGGGCCCAACTGTGTTTGATGAACAGTAATTTGCATAATTGTCGTTTCTTAATTGTTCAAAGTTGAGCTTTGTATTCCTACCTGAGGAATATTCGTGGCTGTTGTGTTGTTTTTCTATGATTTCATCTCTTGATTGTGTATAGATGAGATGCTGAATAGGGGTATATATGCTTTCCCCAGCTCATGTGAATATGAATTGACGCCTTGATTTATACAATACATGGGTTTTGCCCTCAATTTGTGTGATGCTGATTGTCTGTTATTGCGGATTGATTGTCGCGATTCTGAGTCTTTGACTGTTGCTGTGATATTTGGGAAAGAATTAAGTTGTCTTTTGATATTTGCTGAATGGGTATTATTGTGTCTGGCATATGAATAGGATGTTGTTCTAGGGTTGTTTCTGCCTTTAGTTTCTGTGTATGCCACTACGTCTGAGTTGTTTTTGACTCTTCTGTAGTGCTAATATGCACATAGTTAATTAGAACTACTTCCACTGATATAGAAAATCAAAGGATGGATTGAAGCCAATAGTCTACAAAACTACTTATCTGATATTGCCCTTCTTATAGTTCATTAGCTGAAAATGCTTCTCATTTTTTGTTGACACCTATTCTCTGTCGTTCCGGTTGATTTATGTAACAACATACTTAATCTCAATGCTACATTTCTGAATTTAGGGCACAAAGCAAGGTCTCAAGAACAAGGATGTCATCATTGGAAGTGCATTGCTGAACCTAGCTGAATTTGCTTCTAGAAGTGAAGAGAAAGAGTTTGAACTAAGCATCCCTCTCACGTTGCCGGGTCCAGCTGCTGAGCCTCACCCGTCACTTTGTGTATGTGTACCTTCTTTTTCAAGCTCTTTCTTCATTGATGCTTGCGTAATCTATCGGTGATCTGACATCCATGGGGCACTTAATCACAGATAATGCTGAGCATGGTGGAATTAAGAACCACTCAAGATTCCGGGGATTTAGTGCAGAAATCCATAGTCCCTGCTAGCACATCCTCCGATACTTCCAGTGAAGCACCACAGCCTGCATCAGAGAAAGATGAACTCTCTGCCCTAAAAGCTGGTCTAAGAAAGGTAAAAATATTGACGGAGTATATGTCATCAAGAAGGGTGAAAAAGGTATTCCGGGTCCGTGAAGAAGATGGCAGTGAAGGAAAATGCTCAGGTAGGAGCGAGGAGGATGATTACCCGTTTGATTCTGACTCACTTGACGAGTTTGAGGCAAGAGAAACTGATGATGGGAACTTAGTGAAGGGTGATTCCTCTAGTTTTAGAAAGTCTTTCAGCTATGGAACGCTACCTTATGCTAATTATGCTGGTGGATCGTTTTTCTCTAGCATGAGGGTTAACGGTGAAGATGAGGGATGGGTCTACTATAGCCACCGTAAGTCAGATGTTGGGTATTCAGTTAAAGAAGATGCTGTGACAGAAACAGTTTGTGAGCCACCTTTGGTTTTGAGTTCCAAACGTAGTATTTTACCTTGGCGTAAGAGAAAGTTAAGCTTTAGGTCTCCTAAGTCAAAAGGAGAGCCATTGCTAAAGAAAGTGTATGGGGAAGAAGGCGGTGATGATATAGATTTTGATCGGCGGCAGCTTACTTCTGACGAGTCACTTGGGGTAAAAAATCTTCTACCTATTTAACTGTCTTTGAATGGAAGCCTAAGTTTGGTCTTTGTTATTGCGAGACTCATGTTTGTATTTTTTTCTGCAGTGGCAGAAGACGGATGAGGACTCAGCAGCCAATCGTTCTTCAGTATCTGAGTTCGGGGATGACAGTTTCACTGTTGGCAGTTGGGAGCTGAAGGAAATTACAAGTCGAGATGGGCACATGAAACTACAGACCCAGGTTTTCTTTGCATCTATAGATCAACGGAGTGAAAGAGCAGCTGGAGAAAGTGCGTGCACTGCTCTTGTTGCAGTGATTGCTGATTGGTTCCATAATAATCCAGAAACAATGCCCGTAAAGTGTCAGTTTGACAGTCTGATCAGAGACGGCTCCTTGGAGTGGAGGAATCTTTGTGAGGATGAAAAGTACAAGGAAAGATTCCCCGACAAGCATTTTGATCTAGAAACTGTTCTTCAAGCTAAGATAAGGCCACTCTCAGTTCATCCTGGTAAGTCTTTTGTTGGGTTCTTCCACCCTGATGGAGTAGATGAGGCTGAGGGCAAATTTGACTTTTTACATGGAGCCATGTCCTTGGATGGTATATGGGATGAAATCACATGTGAAGAGCCACAAGATAGGTGTAATTTCAGAAATGAGCCTAAGGTTTATATCATTAGCTGGAATGACCACTTCTTTGTCCTCAAGATAGAGCCGGAGGCCTTCTACGTGATTGATACATTGGGTGAAAGGCTCTATGAAGGCTGTAACCAGGCTTATATACTGAAGTTTGACCGGGATACGAAAATTTTTAAACTCCCAAGTATTTCACCAGTAAGCGAAGAAAAACCTGGCAATGGTGATCAGCTAGTGGATTCAGTTGTACCAGAATCCAAATCTGACGAACTAACTAAAACCAAGGAGCCAGCTAAGGCTGAAGAAGAAGAGGAGTTGGTGTGCCAAGGTAGAGAGTCTTGCAAGGAGTACATGAAAAGTTTTTTGGCATCAATACCAATCAGGGAATTGCAAGCAGATCTCAAGAAAGGGCTTGTTTCCTCGGTCCCACTTCACCAACGGCTTCAGATTGAATTCCACTACACCCAGCTGCTACAATCCAGTGTAGAAGCTGTCCAGAGTCCGACGACACAGGCAATGGAAGCGGATATTGTTAATTGAAGGTGCCGCCCCGAGTATAATAACTGTTAACTGCTTTTTGATAATCGCGTTGTTAGAACTATGGTGTTTGTTGGTTTGCTAGGTTAACTACAAAAGAGCTCAAATTGGAGCTGTTAGTTCTCCTATTCCTTTCATGTTCAGTATGACAATGAAGTGCACCCAGAGAAGAGCCTTTTAGTTTGTACATGACTAGGTGAAAAGTATTATCCTACTGCTGTGTACTGAACCTGATGATCTTTCTAACTTCAATAGATATAAACTTTGCAACCTTTCATTTTCTGGCATCAGATAAAGTAGTACTTTTTCTGTGGTCTGGCAGGGTTTTTTCAGTCAAACCATTATGTCTGACTGTTTTGTTGGTTATGGTAGAGGGTGGGCCTTTCTCTATTCTTCTTGTGATCATTGCTCATTAGTCCAAGTTTGGTGGTTTTGATTGATTAATTTGCATTACATTGGCTTGTGAATTTTCTGGCTGTGGTTCACATGGACCACTGACTCTGCTGGCAAGCTGTATAGTGCAGAATTGAGGATATTCTCTCTGGTGCTTTTTTCCTTCAATTCAATTCAGTTCAATTAGTTGGTTGTACATATTAATTATCCGTCCACTTTTGATGGGGGAATTGCTTTATGGTACATGCTGTCTATTCATTGCCTTCCACTGTTTGGTGTCTCTGTTGATAATTTGTCACTGACTCACTGTTGCTTTCACTTTGGTTTTCAGTTATCACTAGCCAGTTTGAATCTTTTAACTTGCTACCCACTAGAGTCAGCAATGCTGGTATAATTGCACATGCTCTGCATTCATTGCCTTCCATTTAGGCATTAACTTCTTTTGTTAGTGTTAGAATTATTTGATTTCACATGTAATGCATTAACTTAACAAAAAAAAAAAAAGAAAAAAAGAAATTGTGGTGTGAAAACACTCAAATAAGATATTACCTGCAGAATAATCATTTCCACAGCAACTAAAAAATGCTACAGAAGAAGAAGATAGAAAACAGGAGAATATCAGAAAGAGATTAGTGAAAAAATTTAGACAACGGCAAATGTTAGTGTAATTGAAACTATATTTTACAACTTTTTTTGTGTACAGAAGAAAGTTGCTTGTGCAATCTAGTACGCGTGCTTTGTTATCCAAATGCGACATCATTCAACAAGTCTACCCACAGAAGAATGCTTGCATTCATTGCTAGTTATGAAAATGTCACCAATCAAACCAAGCAACATTAAACCAAAACAAGGCTTCAGCAACACTCTATAAGCAAAGCAAATGGACTGAACTTCTACAAAAGAGAAAGCGATATATATGCATTTACATATTGGATTATGAGCAAAGAGGGCACTTGATCAATCCATTCTCGTTACATTTTGCACACTTAGAAAATGACCCATCTTTCCCTTCCCCATGGAAAACCTTCCGGCTTCCGTTACAAGTACAACACACGACAAACCTCAAATTACCACATCTCTTGCACTTTTCGTTGCAAGGAACAAGTGGAATCCCTTCAAGAAGGCCTTTGAGCTTCCCACATTCATGCAAAGCTACCACTTCGTCAGCCCCTCCTATGAGTCTTCCTTTAATGAAGAGCCTTGGTGGAATGATCCTTCCGCCTAGGATCTCCCAAAGCTCCTCTCTAAACTCCAAGTGCATTGAAACATCTCTCTCTTGGTAGACAACTTGAAAGATGTCCAACAAGAACTTTATGCTATGGCAGTCTTCGAACGTCTTCCGTATTCCTCTAAGGCTCGTCGTGTAAAGGACGACTGAGTTGCTCCCTCCTGGTGGGCACTTTGGATCAAAGCTCTTCAAGCCTTCACAATCTCCATTTGACTCCATTTCTAGAGAATGGTCCTCATCATGGAATGATTCTTGATCACACTCTTGAAATAGATCTTCAGAGTGGACATAGCCAATCACATCCTTGACATGTAGCTTGTTCTTACTTTCAATGTGTCCTTTCCTACTTGAATTTAGCCTTAAATCAAACTCTTCCTCTCTTGTTCTATTATGCTCATGTTCTTTGTAGCTTGGAGGGTTTTGTGGGGCTTGAAAGGAGAATCTTTCTGGGGATTGGTTGTGATCATATATTGTAGTGAAATGATCTTTGTATGATTGGAAGTGTTGAAGAGATTTGAACCTGTTTAGGACTCTGACCCTTATCCCCTTCATTGAAGTAGCTTGGATTTTTCTAATGGTACAAGAATGGGAATGAAATGAATTGTGGGCAATCAAAGCAAGGATGATATTTTGCCTTAAGGGTGGCTGCTAAAGAAGAAAAGATAAGGAGGTAATGCCAATCTTTCCTTTGCTCATTGCCCCCTTGTTCCTTCTTCTCTTTCATGCCAGTCTAAAGGCTTTTATGTCAGTTAGCTCTTAAAATTTCTTGATCACCTTTGAAAGTGAGAGAAGGAGATCATAAAAGAAACTTTCTCTTTGTCGGGTTCTATACGCCAATCACGCATCACGGTCTAAATCTTATTATGTCACATTTCATATCCTAAGCAATACTCCCTCCGTTTCAAAATATATGCCCATTTGGACATTGCACACATATTAAGAAAAAAATGGTATTCTTATATTACCTCTGTCAAATGTAGAGTTAATTATTTGTTTAAAGAAATATGAAAAAGTGTAATGATTATGATAAAGATAATTATTAGGGGTATAAATGAAAAGAGATGAGAAAATGACAAGTATTATGAAACAAGAAAAAGTGAGCATATGATCATGTATTTTGAAACGGAGAGAGTATTTTACTATGTTGTGCTTGGCGAGAAAATAGATAAAAAAATCACCACGAAGTTTTATGATTACAATTCTTATAAATTGCACACACTAATCAAATAGAAGGGCTAGTGAGTGAAACTAGACATTAAAACGGGACAGATGATTTGGACCGCATCAAGTAATCTCGTATCGGCCAAGAGGGCCGACATAATAGAGGATGCTTTGTCCTAGTAGATATCACGCCGTGTCTCATATCTCCTCATGAAGAACTCGAACAACATAAATTTCGATGTCGTATCCATAACAAAGATAGATGAACTAGAACCTAAGGGCATAAAGGGGTATAGAAAGTCTTAATTAGTTCAAAATTCTAAGCCCATAGTTAGTAACAAAAGATATAGTGTGGGAGACAGGGACCATGATGCAATAGCATTAGCATATGTGTAACAAAAGATCTTCCCATTACCCTTTAACCTTTATCCACTTTTCCCTCCATCTTCATCAAAAGCCATCTTGCTAAATGAATACATTTGACATTGAAATTGTGACTTTAGAAATACACATGAGCAAGTGGTGGTTGAGCCTTTTGGTACTCACTATGGCCCTCATGTCCGGCCCTTTAGGCCTTGAATTTGCTATCCCACCAATACATGTAGAATCAGTCATTGAGATTTCATGTTCAAGAAGAGGACATTTCTTTTTTTGTTTGCCCGCCACTATTTTGAGATCCCTGTTCAAATCATGTGTTGGTTAAGACGTCCACTTTTTTTTGTAACTTATGATTGTGGTTATGGTGTCAATTGGGCCTATATTGATTGACAAATAAACTTTGTTTTCAATTAGGAATTCTGAACCTTTGTTCAAGAAGATTAGTCAGTGCATTGAACTCAATCATATCCTAGCTTAATACGAAGGTTTATTCAATACTATATGATAGTGTAGTTTTTGATTGACATCGGCCACAGTCAAATAAATGAGATGAAGTTTAAATTGCTTTCGGTTGTCAACAACTACTTCTGAATCTCTATTTCCTCGTGCAATTTAGTAGGGCTGGGACTTAGGACCCGAAGAACCGAATCGAACCGAGCAGTTCGGGTCGGTTCGGTCCGGTTCATGTCAAAAAAACATTGGCTTTGGTTCGGTTCGGTTCATAGAAGAAAATTCGGTTCGGTTCCCGGTTTAAAAATAAAAAACAAAAACCGAAGTGTTGAATTTTACCCGAACAAAATTAGGTTTTTTTTTACTCCCACTTGCCACTTCACGCAGCTCTGGTTCCCCTCCTTCCCCACAAATCCGCAGCCCTCCTTCCCCGCAGCTCTCCACCGCGACTCTCGCCGGTCGCCGGTATCGGGCTCCGCTCTTCCCGACTTCCTCGGTGGCGCAGGTATCCGGGCTCCGCTCTTCCTTCCCCGCAGCCCTCCTTCCTCGATTTCTAGGGTCGCCGGTTTCAATTTGTTTGTGTGTTGTAGGTGTTGTGAAGCTTTCGACACCAGGGGAACCGCCTTCCTCGTCTATGACGCCAAGACCGCCGTCGACCACCTCTCCGGCTTCAACGTTGTCAACAGGTACTTGGTTGTTGGTATTTCGGTATCCAAGCCTTTACCGTTACAAATCGCGTTTGAGCTTCTGTGTTGTTTGATTGATTCCTTGTTTTGGAGCCAATGTCGCTTGATTTGTCCAGTACAAGCTGAGAAATTGGTCCACCTAAATTTTTGTATCCTTCTTCTTCGTAATTAGTCGTTCTACGGATTTTAGGGGTTTGAGAAATTTATCAGGCGCGGATTCCTGAGTTTTTGGTTTGTAATTTTGTATACTGACTTCTTGCTTGTAGCCTACTAACCCAGCATATCTCAGAAACCAATCTCAAGAAACACAACTCAGAAAATGAAACATGGTCATCAACTAAAAGTGGCAACAAATCTGCCTCAAGAAGTAGTGAAGGGCATCACTGATCATCATCAATTCATCATTTCAAAAAGCCATATCAATCCCCCAATGTCAAAAGCTTAAGAATTCAGCTTTGTAAGGTCAATGTTACACTTCCCTCCCAACTCTTCAACCATCTAAATGCAGGAAAATGTCTCAGACATGAACAGCAAAAAAATCAATCTCCCACAAATACATCTCAATTTGTTGTATTCCTTAGTCTGGCGTAAACAACAGCCAGATTAGAGAGGGATTTAGAGAAGAAAGAGATGAGATTAAAGAACGATTCTTTCTCTGGAGGCTCACCTGCACGTCAGCGCTGTTTAGCCTGTCTTGCTCTCAATGGTTTGTTTACTTTATCTCAGGGAGAGGGCTAAACTTTAACCCGAAATCCCATCTTTTTGACCGACTCTCAAGTAAGTCCGGTTCACCCAAATAGAGCCTAGATGGCAAGATGTGAGTCTCGTTAACCGAACCGGCGGTTTCGGTTAGTATTTTTATTGAATTTTCTTATCGATCGTGGTCGCAGCCCACGCTACCGTGACTGCGGTTGTCATCCATTCTCTCATCGCTTGTGATCACGGCCCACACTACCACGACCGTGGTTGTTATCCAGATGAAAACCGCGGTCTCGGTAGTGTGAGTTGTGGCCGGGTTTGCTCGAACCTAAACGGTTACAAATAAATTTATTTTATTTTTTTTAAAAAATTTCAAACCGTCGGTTTTTATCCAGTTTCAGTTCCAATTTGAACCGCCGATTCAGCGGTGCGGGTTTGCTTGAACCTAAACCTAAATCTATACCAGGCCGGTTTGACGGTTTAAGTTTAGGTCTGGTCTTGTTTCGGTTTTGACCGGTCCAGTTTGCCGGCTCAAACCGAACCGGAATAGAGCCCTCCAAATTATGGGTGCATATAAACCTCCAAACAATCCTAGAACCCTAAACAAACCTTGCCCTTTTCCTCCTCCTCTGTACGCCGTTTCTCTGTGGGTCGTCGTCTTCCTCGGCCTCGTTCCTCGCCGAGAATAAAAGGCACGGTTTTGATTTCTATAATCTGGGTATTGGGTTACATGAATCTGCTGTTTCTGGGCAGTGATTAAAAAGAGAAAGGGTGGAGTGGCCTGAAAGTACTCGCCTTTTTCTCCAATTACATTCGATTTGGGGTTTGGGAAGGTGGAATAGAGGGGCAAAGAGAAGAATGGGTGAACTAATTCGCCGCCCCCTTTTTCTAGGGTTTGGCTCTTCTCTTTTGTTCTTCTGTTTCGTCTGCTCATCCATTTCGAATAGGGGGAATCTGCAGATTTTCAGCCGCTGTGATGCATCTAATTACACTTGATATGAGCCCTTAAACATGCCCTTTTTGGTTTCTGATTGATTTGTCTCGATTAAGTTGGCTTGGAATTGCTTTTGAGCTTTAGTTAATGTGATGTAATTGAGAGCATACAGTTACTACATTTGTTTTTTGTCTGCCTGGGAAAAATTCCACTGAACTGAATGCACACCCCTTTAACAAATTTATATACTTTTTAACATTTTGGATATGATGAAATTTGCTTACTGACATTCATCTTCTTATCTCAAATAGCTTGATTTTGGTTCACCTCAAATAAAGAACTTTTCTTTTTCGACATAAAATATAGCTTGATCATGTTATATACTAGTAATTTGGTTATTTCCAAACTTTGCTTGAACTGGTCTATAAGTTTCCTACAATTCATATGAATGATCCATTCATAAGATTATACTAGTAATTTGATGAAAAATGCTTAGTGTAGTGCATATTGATATGGTTTGAAAATTCTTATGCAGTTATACCTTGAAAGGATCCTACCGTTTCACACGTTTTTCTGTATAGGTTTGTACCGGCGAAGAAAATTTCGTAAATCCTTTGTGTTCCTGTAATCAATATCCAAAGGACGAATGCTGATATCCAAAAATTTCTCAGCTTCTTATTCCTAACAACATTTGATTGAATCCAAGCTTCTGTCTTGTTAGTTTGCTTGAAGAGACCCTGGCATGTTCAGATTCCTTCAAAACATGAAAACCCCGGAACAGATTCCCCAGCATCTCTTTTCTATTAGATTCTCCCATTCCCATCCTAACTCCTCATACCTATGTCCTACTACGAAAAGTGTCCCCAAAGCTAAAGTCGGCATCTTTTGGGACTTAGAGAACAAGCCTCCCAATTCTCTGCCGCCCTATGAAGCTGCTATGAGGTTGAAGAAGGCAGTCTCCTCCTTTGGCGTAATCAGGCATATGGTAGCCTATGCAAACCCGCACGCCTTCAGCTATGTTCCCCCAAAGGTCAGAGACCAAAGAAAGGCAAAGGAAGTCGTGAATGGCCTGGAAAATGAAGGTCTGATTAAACCAGTCGAGCCGCACAAGTGTCATGTTTGTGGGAGGAGGTTTTATAACAACGACAAGCTGCTGAAGCATTTCAAGATCCACGAGCATGAGCACCAGAAGAGGCTGAATCAGATCGACGCTGCCAAGGGACGTAAGAGGCTTGATCTAGTGGGGAAATATTCTTCCAAAATGGAGAAATATAAGAAGGGTGCGAGTGAGATTTTGACCCCTAAAGTTGGGTATGGTTTGGGCGACGAGCTGAAGAGGGCTGGGTTTTGGGTGAAAACCGTGGAGCATCGGCCACAGGCGGCTGACTCGGCGTTGAGGGCCCACATGGTGGATTTGATGGATCGTAGGCGGGTGGATTGTCTGGTTTTGGTTTCAGACGACTCGGATTTTGTGGGTGTGCTCAGTGAGGCAAGGGAGAGGTGTTTGAAGACGGTTGCGGTCGGGGATAGGAAGGACGGGGTTTTGAAAAGGAACGCAGATGCTTGGTTCTCTTGGAAGGACATTTTAGTTGGCAAGGCGAGAAGCGAAGGGCCGACAGTCGTCAGAAGGTGGAGGGATCGGGACGTTTTGAAGAGGCTGGACTGGACGTATGAGCCGGAGACGGCGAAGCTTGTGGGCAAAGAGAGCGAGGGAGAGGACGTCATGGGTGAAGAGGAGGGTGATCTAATAATGATGAGTTGTAAGGATGGTCAGCCATGGTGGAAACTGGATTCAGAAAGTGATATTCAGTCTTCAGAATCAGACAGTAGTTGATATTCAGATGTATTTTATATGATCATCCATGGTGCTCTTTTTTTGTCAAAATACTGTAATTGTTGTTATACTTGTGCTAAAGCATATTAGGCTTGTAAATTTTGAGAATGTGTTGATTTATACATTGTGAATGAAACTCTCTGGCTTGTGTACAGTCATATATTTGGTTTCATAGTACTGTTTGCACAACTTGTACCTTAAAAACTTGTGTACAGTCATATATCTGGCTTGTGTACAGTCATATATTTGTGTACAGTCATATATTTGGTTTCATATATTTGGCTTGTGTACAGTCATATATCTGGCTTGTGTACAGTCATATATTTGGTCTCATGAAGAAGAGCTTAACTTTCTTCAATGAAGGCACCTTAAAAACTTGATCATCTGGACACATATAAGAGCAATTAACACATGGTGATCAGCTGTCCATTACGCACGTCCGGGATGGGTTGACTTGTCACCTGCGGCGCTATTTCTTAGTACTTTACTCATCCCGATTTCAATCTCGTTTCCCGCTCTTTTTTTTTCCGATGATTTGTACAATTTCAGTATTTTGTACTTGAATCAATAAAGGCACAAGGATATTTCAGTCAACTAGAATTAAATAGCCATAACCTAGTTCTAAGCCTTGAGAAATGAGATTTTCATTTCAGCTGATATCTATTGTATTTTGCTCTTTTCAACCAATATTCACACATCTTATTTCCAATGTAGTGAATTTCAACTAATTATTTTGCCCATACAAACACAGTTCCATGACCACATTACCATCCTATCCTATTCCTCTTCCTTACAACAAGTGATCTTCATTTGTCTAATTTTGGTTATAGGTAATGCAGTTAGGTTATTGTCTTGGAACCCTTTCACAGCCCTTTCACCGTTAACAGTATAACAATTTAAACAAATTGTTTAGAGGCGAAACAGTATAGAATCGTATAAACAAATAGGTACATGAATATGCAATTTGCATTATTTCTCATTCCAAGATGAATCCTCTCCAATATAGCTAACTATACACAGCACATTATATCATACTTGGCTCGCAGATTAGATAGACGCAACTGAAGATGCAAATCCGATGCTGAAATCAAAACCGATGCAGGACAGCGGCTTTTTGTTTTCGTCCACGATTGTCATCTTAAGAGAGTATGAACCCTGCGCAGAAAAAAAAGCACGGTTCAAGTTTTGTGTTGTGAGCTACAAGAAAAACATAACTATGGAAAAAACGTTTCGGGCCTTTCTCAGCAAGCATAAAGATGTAAGATACACAAGAATCCACAAAAGATAAACAGACTGGTTGCTTGCATTGCTATTTAAACAGTTGCCTTGATTCCTACATCAGTTGCTCTTGCAGAGAATTAAACATATTCCAACCATATGGACAATTGGACATAAACAAAGCATGACAGATAATGAGAGCAAGCGATGCGAATATAGACACATGCCAAGGATATTTTCTTTGCCTAAGAAAATATAAATAAGAAAGACTACTCACCGGGGGAGTATATCCTGGCAAAACTTGGGAGTGAGCAATCACAAAATCACCGATTGCAACAGGGCAAGATGCCTCTGTGCACAGATCATGAGTTTCACTATGTACATGCCACCCGAAGAATGAAACATCAATCAGCAGTTTTCCTCCGGAAATTGCTTTTTCTGCAATAGGTAAGATGACAACGAATGGTAAGAGGTCTAATAAGAGAATAGTTTAGTACACAAAACTCTCAGTTGATATGACATGGACCACAATAACATGTTTTGAAACCATAGGATAGCACAAATGGCTCTTAGAAGCAGAGCATCAAAGTTATATTTCGGGATAATTATTCCAAACTCAAACAGAGAAATAAAACTTAAAGGCCTAAGAAGATAAGATTACAGTAGAAAGACGGTGTCTGAATTTACTGGAGCTCGGCTTTAACATCCATTTGTATATCCAATACTTATATACTATCAACAGAATTTCCAGATGTATATCTCTCATTTGAACCGATTGCTAATCTTTTTCTAGGTGCTTCCTCACAAATATCTTGATTAAGCCATCAATACATCACAAAATTTCTTTTTAAGAACTCGGTTACATTTCTTCCACATGAAAGATAGTCTCCTCACTAATTAAAACTAGATAATACACATAACAGCCAATACAGCATCATCCGTAACGAGTATGAGGCTGTAATATTTATAACGAAATCAAAAGTATTAAAGGAACAAAATCCATAATTTTATAAGAGCTACCTGTAGATGCAGAGATGCTGAAGGTAGCTGGCTGGCCCCTGGCAACAGGGTAAGGTGATATATCAACTCCAGAGACCTTAACATCATACTCAGCCTTCTTATCTGCATTCAATTTTTCATTTCCTCGGTCAGATTAGTTCCCTCTTGAATTCAAACCCCAAACACAATCGCAAATCTTATCTGAACCACATGATCCAGGAAAAGATTATGCAAAAAAAGCATTATATATCCAGGCTCATATGACACTACACAATTGACCACATAATTGACAGGTTCTCAGATTCTCAATGCTCTTCTGTTCACTAGAAACTCCTCTTCCTTCCAAATACAACGCTAATTGTACAAGATGATCAAATTTCATAAGTAAAGCAGGCGAGAAATTAGAAAATAATTAACAAGACCCCGTGGCAAAGACCATTCATCGATCACATAATAGCCTAATCTAGAAAACGAAAAAAAAAAACGAAAATCTCGACTAACTACAAAGATTTATGAAACAGAGAAACGAAGAGCGAGATCGAGAGAGGAAACTCACCACAATAGCGAACTTCGGTAGCGAGGGAGAGAGCGAGGAAGGAAAGGAGGAGAGAGACGACGACTTTGGAAGAGAATGCCATCGTTCGCGAGCGTTGATTGATTCGTATAATAGGAGAACGGAGACGGTGCAGACGACGATCAGCGAATGGGAAGAAGTTGGAATGGTGAAGGTTAAGGTTTCTTCTACAGGAAGCTCAAATGGTGGCTATGGCGTATTTTGACTGAAACTTCTCGGAGAAGTTGCGTGTGTAGGTGTGCCAAATATCCGCTTTTTCTAGTGCATGCTATTGCTTGTTATACTTCTGACTTTGGATTGGGCCTTTACATGTTTTATGATATAATGGGCTTTTTTAATTGGGCCTATTTTGGATTGATGAGCCCAAAAGAAAGTGTCATCTGAAACAGAGAATTCATCTATTCAATGGTCGGTGCAAGGAAATATAGTACGATCATATCAATTTTCATGACTTCGGAACAGTCATTTTAAGCTAATTTACATGTTGTTACGTATTGATGCTTACATTTCGTAGCTACAACATAAACCCTAAGAGGTCACTAGTTCCCTTTTTGGTCCATTGCCTAAATTCATAATAGAAATTGTTGACTTGGACTGACATGCCAAACTCTTGTGTATTTATATAATGAAAGTATTGATTTATGTATATGAACTTAGGGTCTATTTGGTTAATAGAAACCAAAATGAATTAAATTTACTCTATGTTTACACTATGGTACACTGACGAAAACTTTAATCTTAACTTGTAACGCCTTATTTCCAATACATGCATGAGTTTGCAACTCTCAATACAGTTCTCTTCTAAAAGTCGATTTGGTGACCTCTAGGTACTATCCTTAGAGGTTTCAACATTTGACTACATGTCCGAAGACATTTCCACTGAGCTTTTTGAATGTTAAAAGTTTATGCTACTAAATGTTTAAGGTGAAGCATTGAAAAGGAGATCGAGCTGAGGAATTGAAGAAAAGAAGGAGATCAAAAGGCTATGAGAATATTCAATCCAAACGTCCTAAATTTGGAATCAAAATAGCCTACTGTTGAAGTAAATTACATTCCAGGTAATTTCAAGTTTGAAATCAAGGGAAAGGATCGAACAACTTAACAACCAATTATAGTATTTATTTCCATGTATATATAATTGTATACGTTTACATCAAGTTTATTTTCCAATCCATTTCTCTTAACTCCATTCTTTCATACGTGAGATGATAATTTGTATCGTAAATTTCAGCTGTCGGTTTCAACTTCTAGTTATTTTCAATCCTAAATGTTTTTTTATTAGTTGAAACGTATGAAATGTTTGTTTAACATATCCTAGATAGATTGAGCTTATATAAATTTGCAGCTTGGCTGAAAAATTGACCAACTTGATTGTAGAGCTTCGTCATGACATGACCATGCATAGTCTTACATCTCTGTTCACACAATCACACAATTATAGCAATATTTCATAATTTAAAAAAAATGGTAAACCATGCATTATTGCTGACTATGGGGATAGCTAGCTAGATAAGCCAATTATACAAAATGATTAATTAGAATCAAATCAACCTTGCCCTTCAGAATTACACATTTTTTTTTTTGATGAAAGAATTACACATTTTAGTATATTAGAGTCAAAATCTTACATTAAATCTAACACAAATTTGTCTATGTATTCATCTATCTCACCATTATCCTCTTCCTTCACAATTTAACTTCTCATTTTTGTCATTTTTGTTTGATAAAGACAGACAACTACACCAAGCAAATCGGTTCACGCCGATCAATCCTTTCCGCTCTCGCATACAAATTCTTTGCACGTTTTTAGCACACATTAGTGCATTTGGTTTTGGCAGCGAGTGGACACTTTTCATAAAAGTTATAAATCTAAATTACAACGTATACCTAATGTGTGAATAAATAAGTAAATGTGACCACTTCAACATCTACAATAATCCCAACCACTTTGCATTCATATACATCACGACCTGCCCGTTCAAAATTTAAAAAAACATTGCAAAAATGTGCCCCCTTATAGTATAATTATGCACACAACCAATCCATGACGCTTTGAATGAACTCATCTAAATAATCTAATATGAACAACAAATCAGCTCGACGATTGATCGATGACGCTTTACTTTATGATCAAGTGAACATCTAGCGCAATTGGTACGCTCCGAATTTGAGTGGACACGAGCCAGCATTTAATGCAATTGGCCGAACCGAAACGATTTCAAATCCACTTTTTTCTAGATCTGTCACTTTTACTTTTTGCGTAACCGCCTACTCCAACAAACTTTTCCGGCGAAAAGAGGAGAGAGAAGTAGATCGGAAAAAACCTGAACGGAAGTCGATTGATTGATTGATTAGCTAGGTGAGGCGAGAGGCGGCGAGAGGGACGACTTCGGCGAGCGGTGTCGATTGCGGAGTCGGAAGCGGCGAGGTCCGGCAAACAGGACAAGTCGGATGGAGACGGAGCCAGGGATCAACGCATCGGAGATGGAAGACGTGGTTGCAGTCGGGGAGGAGGCGGAGGACGTCGTTGGATTTGTAGTCGGCGAGGCAGATGGAGCAGCAGGTGGCGGTGGAGTCCTTCTTGGAGAGATTGGCCGCCTTGGAGTAGAGGAGCTTGGGGTAGGAGTGGAGCGTGGCCTCGTCGATTCCGATGTCGATGACGAAATTGTCTGGATCTGATTGCGGCGGTTGGTGACGGCGTTGGCGTGGAGGTGAGGGGGATTGGGAGTCGGAGCGAGTGCAGAAGTAGGAGGCGAGGGTGATGGTGGTGATGAGGATGAGGATGCCGACGGAGACGCCGATCCCGTAGCTGTAGCCGGCGTTGTTGTTGTTTCCGAAGAATCCGCCGTCGCCGGAGGTTGAGTTCATCGCAGACCGGCGATGGGGGGAGAAGAGAGTCTACGGAGAGAGAAGAAGAGAGGAGGGAAATGGGATTTGGAGTTGATAAAGGAGTTGGTGATGGTGTGATCGCTGCAACTTGGAAGCCGTGGGTTTTTTTTGGAAGAGAAAAAGTTAAATTAGGAAAGAAGAAAGTCAACTGTGACGGGAACGAAAATGTTTTTAGCGTTTTTTTATTTAGGAAAAATAACTTTGAATAATCTCAAGTATCAACATTCTAACAATTAACCAAAATTGATATCCAAAGATTTTCCGGTATACTATCCGACGAGTTAGATGATGTGGCGGTCGGAAATGTGACATGGTAAGGAATCCTTTTTTATTTTAAAATTTGTATGTTCCATATCAATTGCCACGTAGTATTCACTTGCCATCTCATCACAAACAATTAAAACAAAAAAAAAAAACAATTGAAAGAAAAAAAAAATTGAACAAACATCCTGCAATCAAAGAACAAAATAAGATGAACAAAGTAGGGCTCGCACTCAACAGTAGAAAGATTGAAGACATGGTGAAATTTAAGAATGCCCAATTGAACACAGACTATACAGTACTCCATCTTCAATGACAGACAAGAAAGAGTCTTGTTATAGCTTCGTCCTCAGCTTCCCTCACATCCTTAACACCTGAGGTCACGGCCGACAGAGACACAAACCGGTACCGAGAGGCCATGGAAACGTCGATGGCTCTAGCTATGGAGGTATTCCCGGTCCCCGGCGGGCCCCAGAGGACGATGGAAGGCAGGCGGTTCCGCGGCTGCAGGTTACGGAGGAGCGAAGGGGGGACGTGGGCTCCAGGATGTGGTCTTGGCCGATCACGTCGTCGATTGTTCTAGGGCGCATCCGCTCCGCTAATGGCTGATTCGGCGGCGGCGGAGATGGCGACAATTTCCGTCGTTTTGGGAGGGGAATTTCCGGCGTGGTGTCCGATTTGGGGGTTAACGGGAAGGACGAGGGTGTGGGGTGGAAATTGAAGAATCGATCGATTTTGGGTTGTTGAGACTGAGATTGGGGAGGCTGAGGGTTTCTTCACTCTTCATTTTCTTCTAGTGTGTTCTTCAATTGGATTTCTTCAATCTTCATCTTGTTCTATCGTGCCTCAGCCCTACTTTGTCATTTGATCTTAGGTTATTTGTTTTATTTTTTCCATTTTAATTGTTTGTGATACTAGATGGCAAGTGAATATTACGTGGGATGTGACATGTAACATAAATTTCTAAAATAATAGGATTTCTTGCCACGTCATATTTTCGACCGCCACATCATCTAACTCCGTCGGAATGTACACCGGAAAATCTTTAGATATCAATTTTAGTTAATATCAGCATAGTTCGGATTGCTAAAGATAATATCAAAAGATGGAATTATTTTTGGTAGAATGTTGATAGTTGGGATTATTCCAAATCATTTTTCCTTTTATTTATTAAGGGGGAGGGGGGAAATAGATTGTTTAAGGCTTTTTTTGAATAATGAGTTATTAGCTCATGATAATCAGAAAGAGATCGTTGTAATATTACAAGCTCAACTTAAATCATCATAATGATCTTATAAAAATCAAAGATTGGAAGACGTTGAATAAAAGTCTAAGTTGATAAGCATTTGAAAATGCAAAAAGTAAGACCCATTTAAGGTTTTGTAAGTGATCATTTAAGGTAAAAATTCCACGGTTTTTATCTTATAACTTTTCATATTTTTAAGAAATATTAATTTTTTCAAAATAGAGGGAATATAATAACCCCATCTAGATGGTAAGTAAGACCTACATTTACTTTTTATTTGGTTGATTTAAAAAGTCATATATTAGAGTATGTTTGAATAAGTTATTATAGTCTTTCACATTTGATCAAGCAAAATATGAAAATACATCTAACCAAGCACCTTCTTACAAATTCAAGAAGAGGGATTCCATAATATAAATGGTATTTAAATTTCTAGGAATATATTGTACTTCCCATGTTACTCATATAATAACCACCTTGTAATAAAATTTGTTTGGTCCAAGTATTTTCACAGGAGCAAATTGTAAGAACAAAGTTACAGAGCTCCACAGATGCACAAAACAAATTTATGAGAAGAAGAAAGTTTATCTTGCACATTATAGCAATTGAGCAAATAAAAAAGAGTTCAATCTATGGGAGACTTAAGGATTAAGTTACAAAGAAAAAAGTAGCTGAAAATTTTGAAAATAAAATGCCAAGTTCAACCACAAAATGCGGTAAAATATGGCCTGAAACCAGGATTACGTATTAAACCGTATTTTATTAAAGACCTGACAAACATATCATGGCAGTTTTAATATACAAATGTTACGTATTTGACTCCCACCATCTATTTCTCTATTATTTTACTCCTATAGATCGCACATTTAATATAGGTCAAACAATCTATTGCTTGCTTCTTGATATAGAAAATAATATGGTGAGAGGTTAAGGTTCTTAATTTTATGTGCTCTAATCTAAATCTAATCCATCTATCCTTGAAAATGATTTGTGATTTACCACATTTTTCTTTTTCTCTTTGGTTGATCTCTACGTGGAGTACACGTTTAAATTTAAGATGGAACTTTGGGCACATACTAAATTACTAATCATATAATCATTGATGTAGGGGCCCTTGATTGGATAAGTTTGAGATACATGCCAAGAATTCTTTAGGTTTCGGACTCGTATAGTTTCCTTGTGACTTTGCCTTCAATTTTATGTCCGGCTTTTTTAAATTTGTTTTTGTATTTTAGAGTTTGAATCTGTACCGAACAAATATTATGAACGAGTATACACAAACAAAAGTAAATTGTGAAACATTCCCAAAGAATATGCACTTTAATACTCCCTCCGTTATGAAATAAATATCGTTTTAGGGTTTATTTTAATATTAAGAATCCAAATAATTTGACTTAAATGTGATTTTTTATTTTCTATTATAGACTTAGTTAATCCTTTTCAATTAGTGAGAATAATATTGAAAAAAATATGTTAAAATATCTAAAATGACAAGTATATTTTAACAACTCAATCAAGCTAAAATGACAAGTATTACCTAATTAAGGGAGTACAACTCATATTACACAATTTTTATAGGGAGATGCTATACTTCACATCATATTACTATATTTCACACTATTAAATTACCATAACAACCTTTTTAAATATAAAATAACAAAAATATTTAATATAATAGGATATTTTGTTAGGATTTTCTATCCATATATAATAAATTTGTTTCAAAAAACTAAGATCTCTTGAACCATATAATTAAAGGAAAAAATTATACAGTACTACACTTCACAATGACTATCGTTCAAAATTGACATGAACCCGGTTGTTTAGTCATTGAATGACAATTTGAATTATTTATCTACAACTTTCCAATTTACTTGTTAAATCATCTAATGAAATTGGTGGTTTTCAATCCAAATGTTCCTGGTGCTAAAAGAAGGCTTCATATCCCCGTATAAAGTGCACCGAATGATTATAGTTGTTTCATTTAATTCATCCATAACCTATAATCAATGGAAATATACACTTATGGGGCTTTTAAAATCCCAAAGTTATGAACAAATCAGCTTAATTCGGCTTGTTGAATTAGGATATTTTTATTCAATAACGTTATTTTATTTGATTATATAAAACAACATTAGTATATTTTTTGTGAAGATCTTGTTTAAAGATAAAATAATAAGAGAAAACAATTAAGAAAATTGTGTTAGGATCTTTAGCAAATAATCGATCTCTTTGAAATAATTTTGTAAACTTATTTTTGTTATTAACGGAAAGTTTCTATTTGTTTCGGCAGGTAGCGAAGTGACTTCCGGATCCGAAGCCGATACAATAGGCGGGCGAAGGGAGCGCGAGCGCCCGCCGCCGCCCGCGTCAGAAGATAAAGGACATTATAGTGAATAAAAATGAAAAGTGTGAAGTTTATAAAATTTGGAGGTGAAGTATAGCAGTTATGTTTTTATATGGCACATGTCATTTAAATTTATGCCTTTCACATTATGATTTTGTAGGCCAAGGTTAAACCTCAAATTCTTTTTTGTCATTCTTTTATTACAAATTTTCGGCCTACAAGAGATATTAGTTTATTATAATGGTACAAATAATCGCTTAAGTACCAAATAATAATCTAACGAAGCTGGACTTAGTTCAGCATGCAAAACGTTAATGATTAATTACTAATTACTATGTAGTGTGAATGTTTAATGCACTCCTTCCTACACATAAAAAAATTGACTAAATGAATAGCATTACGGAAAATCCCCTTTTGCAACAATGAACAATGTCAAACTGTTGCGTAAACAAGAAATCTTGAATCTCAAGTTTCTCATTAACCTTTATTCAGTTAAATTAATTCCAAGTGGGGCTGTAATTATTCATTAACAAGCATGGGTCTATCACGTCTCGTAGCTTGTATTCCCATTAGCTAGCAACACAAATCAAAACATAAAAATTCTTGTAAGATTTGACTTCCAAACATCTTGCTTAATGAAGTTCTTCAAGGACAACAGATAGAGGAAAATGTCAAACGTTCTAAGATGACCGCAAAGGAAAATTGAGAGAGGGAAGACGATAAACACAGCTTAATTACAAATACATAACTGTTATTTCTTGTGGGAATATATTATATAGTATGTTATAATTCAACCAAGCAAAACAACTCTTGTATGATCAATTACAATAATCTCTCATATTTATATTGTCCATTTGTCAGATTTCTCATGCATGGCTGTCTTGCCATATCGATATATATAGCACAACAAATTCAAATAATGGACTAATGATTCACTAATTGTTTGTCAATTTGCAAATTATATCCGCAATAATAACATCAACCACAACTCACAACTTGATAGGTACCAAATGGTGCTTCACAAGTACAAAATTTGAAAACCACAAGATCCACAAAACGTTATGCATAGAAAACAGCTAGGTTAACTAAATAATACAGTAGTATATACAAGCACAGCTATCTCATAAACATTTAACGTTTTCAAAGGGCTTAATACATAAACAAGCCCCTATATTTGTACGTTTTTTACAAACAGACCCCTCTACTTGAAAATATTCTATCAGACCCCTCTACTTAGATAAATCTGTTTAATTTATTGAACCCCCATCACTGATCTTTCATTACATGAAACAAACATGCGCTGACTTGACTCCTGTAATTGATGAGTAATCGTCATGTTATGCCATATAAGACTCTGTTAGTCACACTTACGATAACAAGATAGACTTAATACTTAAAAAGAACCACCGTATTGATATATGAGGTTATAATATGTGGTCTGTATAGCTAATGAAGTCGTATGTGGTATAAAATGGGATAATATAACGATTAATCATCAATTACGAGAGCCAAGTCAGTGTTCGGATGTTTCACGTAAGGAATGATTAGCGACGAGGGTTCGATAGAACAAATTCATATTAGTAGAGGGGTCTACTAGAACATTTTTAAGTAGAGGGGTCTACTAGCTAGAGCATTTTTAAATAGAGGGATCGATTGACGAAATCTCTTGAAGTCTAGCAATAGTTTGTTTGAGACACCTTATTATAGAGAATTTCAAGTGTGTTAACGGATGGTTAAATAAGGTGTACAATGTTCTACTTCATCTGTCCCATAACTTTTGTCCAGTTTCTAAATCGTTCGTCCAAAATATATGTCCACTTTCTTTTTATGTCAATAACTTTCTTCCAATCTTACCCACATTCAATCTCTCCTCTATTATCCAACTTTCCCCTCTACTTTATCACTTTTCACCTGTTCTCCTATATAAATTTACAAAAATATTCATATTCAGTTATATCTTTTACCCACTTTATCTTAAAATTTTCATTTTTCCAATACCGGCCCACCTTATATCTTTTTTTAAAAACCGCAAAACCTGTCTTGTTAAACAAGGATCAGAGGGAGTAAAAAAGGGAGATAGCGAAGAAACCAAAAGGGTATATTTGTCAAAAAAACTAAAAAAAAAAGGTAAAATTAGGTGTACAATCTATAATACTATAAAAATTAGCTTCCTCCTGAAAACATAATTGCTCCTTCCCCATTGTTATTAACATTAACGGCAGATTGCTCTTGATTTCTGCTTTTCCTGGAGTCCCGTGGCTTTCCCTCTCCCCCCAATTACTGATTGCAGACCCGTTGATCTGCAATTCCATAGAGAATTGATCGTTTCTCCTACCGATCTGCAGTTCAAAGTGCTCTCTTGATCTTCTTGCTTCCCAGTTCAGCCCTGCGTCTCTATATAAGGGCCTGAACGGAGGGGTGGGGAGGAGGCGTTTTTTACGGCGGAAGAGATGCAGAGGTGGAGGTCGTCGGTGGATCTGAAAGGAGGGGGCGAGGAGGAGGCGTTCGCTCACATCTCATCATCACCAACTTAAGCCTAATCCATGGCGGATTCTTCCGATGGTGCTCCAACCTCTCTTCAGCACCAACAATCCAGGGGGATGTGCTTGGGCGTTCTTCCCGACGGAGTAGATCGTAATTCCGACGCCTTCGCGCTCAACTCCGACGCCATGACCGACCTTTTCTCTCAGCTACAGCCGCACATGAAGAACCTGCTTGCTGGTGGCGGACCTGAGGCTGTCAAGAGGAACAATAGCTGAGGGAGACTGCTCCCTAGAGAGCGAATTGATCGCCTCATTGATCCTGGCTCCTCCTTTCTCGAGCTTTCTCAGGTTTGCGGATTTGAAGCTCACCGAATTATCTATCTGCTAAATCTGTATTACCCTAGGTGATAGACTGACTGATTGGCACACAAATTGATTAGTAACAAGTTAATGTGCCTGTCAACTAATAGACTCTCACTTTGGAATCCCTTGTTTTGTGGTTTTAGCTTGCAGGTCATGAGCTGTATGGAGATTTTTTCTTCCATCTGGAGGAGTGATCACTGGAATAGGACCGGTTCATGGAAAATTGTGTATGTTTTTGGCGAACAATCCGACGGTCAAGGGAGGCACGTACTACCCGATCACAGTCAAGAAACAGTCCTCGGATAATATAATTCATTGTTGTTTGCTTCTTTTTGTTTTAGGTGGTTGCCTTCGATGCAAAATTATAATTTAAACATGCACATGCAACTATATGAATGCAAGATGAGATGACTCAACCAATAATCCCCTCCCCCAAGCTTAAACTTTACATTGTCCCCAATGTAAAATAAAAGTAAAGAGAAAAGAAAAACTAACCAAGTCATCTACTAATCCGGATCTTGAGGTGGTGGTGAGAAGCACTCGGTGGCCGAGCTATGGCATGTGCAACCCGAGTTATGAGACTTGTATGCCGGGCTAAATAGAAACAAAACCAAAAAGCAAACAAAAACAAAACTATTATAAGCTAATACTAAGAATCAAAAACAACTATCCTAACACTTGGGTTGCCTCCCAAGAAGCGCTTAGTTTACGTCTTTAGCTTGACGAGTTACCGCTCATAGGATCAGACATTATCAATGCCCTTAATAACCTGTCAAAACTTTGTGAACTCATCTCACAAAAACATAAGTAACACAAGCATAAAGTGAAACTACATAACATACCAATTAAACACCGTTTCAACTTGTCAAACTTATGTGACCAATCTTCATAACATGGCATATGCTCAAACCAAAACAGTAAAAGTGGTGGCTTTTCAAAGTAATTATTAAATGGATCAAAGCTCTTACCAGAAATACCACTTTCAATCAAGATGAATTCAGAGAAATCCCTAGATTCTTCTTTATGCGCCAAACTTGGTTCTTCTGATGAATAAGCGATAGGAACGAATGCAATCGACTCATTGAGTTCGGTGGCCTCTTCTTTAGCAATATAAACTCCACAAGGCTCATCTATGGTCTCCTCGAGATGAGTAGCATCGCATGGAACATCAAAGTCACCATCTTTACTCAACTCATGTGTAGGGAATTGCCCCGCCACATGCATTTGAATATCTAATTCAGGAGCGCTTGAGATGTCAGGAACCTCATCCGGTTGGAGTATTAATGAAGATGATTCGACCAGTAAACACTGACGACCCATATAACAAAGAAAATCCCAACACTCCATAGGATCCATACATAGAATTTGTCCATTGCTCATGTATTTGGCCAACTCTAGAGTTTCATGATTCATACCCTCAATAATGGCCATGCAAAAGTTTCCAATATCAATATGAAGTCCCTGAGCACCAAGTCCATCCATATAATCTTGGAATCTAATGAAGTACCAATGAAATTGCTCATCTTGAAACTGTTTACATTCGAACAAAGTCATAGATTAGTAGCACGAGTGTGGACCGTAAGCTAGGTCCATACAAGAGTAACAAAACAATAAACACAAGAAAACAGCCAAGTCCCCGGCAACGGCGCCAATTTGATAAGCGGTATTTTAGTCGCCTTAATACCTATCAAAATAATCCAAACTACCTACTAGGAATGTATTGGGCTTGGGTTTTTTGGGCTGAAAACTTGTTTTGGTTGTTATTTTTAGAAACCTCTTAGATATATTTTTGGATATTAGTTTCTAGGTTTATTATCTCATTATTCTTGACTTTGGGGATTATTGTTGAAGCTTGAGAAGAACAAGAATCCTTTGGAAGAATTGTAAGCTTTTCAATGTCTTTGAACAACTAAACCTCTTTTGCTTAACTAGTTAATTGAAGTTGTGAATTAAGAATTATTGTGAGATTTGATTGTTCTTAATTTGCCTTGACTAGATTGTTTTCTCTATGCTTAATTGAATAAGTTTGATTTAGGGTTTTGTTAGATTGGCCATCTAATTGAATCTCTAGGCTGAATTACAACTAGATCTTTCTAATTACCGGTCGGTGTTAATTAGATCATAAGTAGAACCTTTAATCAATCTAGGACTGGTAGGACTAGTTGATTAGAGAAGAGAACTCAATTGCATGTTATTTGGATGTCTGGTTGCTCTGAATGCATGTTTCTATTGATACTTGAATCTTAATGCTGTTGTCAAATTGAATCTAGGAGGTCTCTTAGGTTATTTGATAATTAGGGTTGTTAGTACCGGTCGGGCTAATAACTAGAATTGAAGTAGGATTAATAATTCCATGAAGTTGGGTTATTAGCATTCCGCAATAGATTAGTCAAGGTAAAAAGAGAATTTTGATAATCAATGATCAATAATCGAATTCGCAATGAATATTAACTGGTTAAGCATACTTCTCCCATATTTGATTACTCAATCTTAATTTTGCATGTTAAACTTCTTAGTTAATAGAATCACCTACAAAAACCCCCGTTTTACATTCATCTGAGTATCCAAGTTAAATACATAAAAACACAAGTCTCTGTGGGATCGACCCTTACTTCCCTACTACATTCCTAGTAGGTAGTTTGGATTATTTTGATAGGTATTAAGGCGACTAAAATACCGCTTATCAAATTGGCGCCGTTGCCGGGGACTTGGCTGTTTTCTTGTGTTTATTGTTTTGTTACTCTTGTGTGGACCTAGCTTACGGTCCACACCCGTGCTACTAATCTATGACTTTGTTCGAATGTAAACAGTTTCAAGATGAGCAATTTCATTGGTACTTCATTAGATTCCAAGATTATATGGATGGACTTGGTGCTCAGGGACTTCATATTGATATTGGAAACTTTTGCATGGCCATTATTGAGGGTATGAATCATGAAACTCTAGAGTTGGCCAAATACATGAGCAATGGACAAATTCTATGTATGGATCCTATGGAGTGTTGGGATTTTCTTTGTTATATGGGTCGTCAGTGTTTACTGGTCGAATCATCTTCATTAATACTCCAACCGGATGAGGTTCCTGACATCTCAAGCGCTCCTGAATTAGATATTCAAATGCATGTGGCGGAGCAATTCCCTACACATGAGTTGAGTAAAGATGGTGACTTTGATGTTCCATGCGATGCTACTCATCTCGAGGAGACCATAGATGAGCCTTGTGGAGTTTATATTGCTAAAGAAGAGGCCACCGAACTCAATGAGTCGATTGCATTCGTTCCTATCGCTTATTCATCAAAAGAACCAAGTTTGGCGCATAAAGAAGAATCTAGGGATTTCTCTGAATTCATCTTGATTGAAAGTGGTATTTCTGGTAAGAGCTTTGATCCATTTAATAATTACTTTGAAAAGCCACCACTTTTACTGTTTTGGTTTGAGCATATACCATGTTATGAAGATTGGTCACATAAGTTTGACAAGTTGAAACGGTGTTTAATTGGTATGTTATGTAGTTTCACTTTATGCTTGTGTTACTTATGTTTTTGTGAGATGAGTTCACAAAGTTTTGACAGGTTATTAAGGGCATTGACAATGTCTGATCCTATGAGCGGTAACTCGTCAAGCTGAAGACATAAAATAAGCGCTTCTTGGGAGGCAACCCAAGTGTTAGGATAGTTGTTTTTGATTCTTAGTATTAGCTTATAGTAGTTTTGTTTTTGTTTGCTTTTTGGTTTTGTTTCTATTTAGCCCGGCATACAAGTCTCATAACTCGGGTTGCACATGCCATAGCTCGGCCACCTAGTGCTTCTCACCACCACCTCAAGATCCGGATTAGTAGATGACTTGGTTAGTTTTTCTTTTCTCTTTACTTTTATTTTACATTGGGGACAATGTAAAGTTTAAGCTTGGGGGAGGGGATTATTGGTTGAGTCATCTCATCTTGCATTCATATAGTTGCATGTGCATGTTTAAATTATAATTTTGCATCGATTAAAATTGAAAAAAAAAATTGAAAAATCAATCTAAAATCACAAAAAAATTGAAAAGTTGAAAAATCACAAAAATATTGCATTTTAGGAACCAAATTTCCCTACTTGTCCACTTGTCTCTCTAAGTTAAGAGTATTATCTAACCCATGACTAGCTTGTTGGTTGAAGTTTCCTTGGATTGAAGCATGATTTTTAAGTTATTAATCTTGATTATAGGATTGAGCATGCATAGGAGGTTTAAATTTTGAATTGTTTATGAAGTTCTAGACATATTTGCCTTGTGAGATTATTTTGAGCCCTTTATTGCATATTTGCATATTTTCTTGAGTGTATCGCTTTGATTGCTAGCTCTAGAACTTGCGTTTAGATATCTTTTTCAAGGCTACAATTACATGATTCGAATGCATGACATTAAAATGATTGAGGCATTTTTATTAGCTCATTATATCCTTATCTACCTTATGCATGATCCTTTGTTTGATAGCCCACTTGTTGAGCCTATAGCCTTATTTTGTAGCTCCACAAAAATTTTCCTAGCCTATATGAGCCTGACCCTTTCCGGGAATTAGGATTTAGCTAGGGTGTTCTTGTGTAGTTGGAGAATGATTCTTGGAAGAGTTGGTTGAAAAGAAAGGATTTGTGTTGAGTTGAAAGAAAAAAAAAGATAAGGAGTTGAAAAAAAAATGATGAAAAGGAAAAAAAAAAGTGTTTGATTGAGGTAAATTAAAGTGTGAAATCAAGTTGAAAAACCTCAAAGTGAGTTGGAAAAGAAAAATGAGCAGAAGTGTATAAAGAAAAGTGATGGAAAAAAGGTGAATCAAGTTGGTGAACATATGAAAGTGAAGCGGTTAAAGGTTGGGTAGTTAGCTAGTTCTAGTTCCCGGTTTTAGCACCACATGACCAAATATTTTCCTACCTACTTGTGCATACCTTGGCCCCATTACAACCCTTTGAAAAGTCCTCATGATTTTTGTTGTGTGTTTAATCATTCATAGTGGAGATTTAGAACACTGATGCAAGCCTATGGTAGTCTAGCTTTCAAAGTTGATTTCGAGCGAAACACACGTCCTTAAACACTTGAGTGAGAGTGCAAAACACATTACCTTAGTGAGGTCTAGAATGGATGAATGATTTAATTTTGAAAGCTTCTAGTCCATGTATGCAATGTTGTTTTGGTTAAGGTTTAACTTGATTGATGAAATGTGGATTGATATTGAGATGGATGCTTGGTATGCTAGTTGTGGTGTGACTTTGATTTTATTTCTTGCTTGAGGACAAGCAAGGTTCAAGCATGGGGGGATTTGATAGGCACATGTTAGGTAGTGTTTTAGGACATGTTTTGATTAGTTTTTCATGCATTTTTAGGTAGATTTTCCTTTATTTCGTAGTGTAGCCTTAGTGTTGGAAGTTTCGGAATCTACACTCGTTTGGTTGATATTTGCAGATATGAGTGATCGAGTGCCGGATCATGGTGACGGTGGACTTGGGAATGAGCTTGAAGGTGCCTAAGGAGTGTGCAAGGACGAAGGCCAAAGAAGAAATCAAGTGCCCAAAGTGTTAGAGAGACTCGAGCTTCAGGTCTAGAAGCGCGGGGCAATACGGTGAAAGCGCTGCCGCGCTTTGGAGTCACGTACCGCGCTTTGACACCTAAGCGTCAGGAGTGAAAACGCGGGAAGTCAGCGAAAGCGCGACCGCGCTTTGGTTCATGACCGCGTTTCTGCTCGCGTGTTCGAAAACATGATATTTTGTATTGGGCTTGGGTTTTTTGGGCTGAAAACTTGTTTTGGTTGTTATTTTTAGAAACCTCTTAGATATATTTTTGGATATTAGTTTCTAGGTTTATTATCTCATTATTCTTGACTTTGGGGATTATTGTTGAAGCTTGAGAAGAACAAGAATCCTTTGGAAGAATTGTAAGCTTTTCAATGTCTTTGAACAACTAAACCTCTTTTGCTTAACTAGTTAATTGAAGTTGTGAATTAAGAATTATTGTGAGATTTGATTGTTCTTAATTTGCCTTGACTAGATTGTTTTCTCTATGCTTAATTGAATAAGTTTGATTTAGGGTTTTGTTAGATTGACCATCTAATTGAATCTCTAGGCTGAATTACAACTAGATCTTTCTAATTACCGGTCGGTGTTAATTAGATCATAAGTAGAACCTTTAATCAATCTAGGACTGGTAGGACTAGTTGATTAGAGAAGAGAACTCAATTGCATGTTATTTGGATGTCTGGTTGCTCTGAATGCATGTTTCTATTGATACTTGAATCTTAATGCTGTTGTCAAATTGAATCTAGGAGGTCTCTTAGGTTATTTGATAATTAGGGTTGTTAGTACCGGTCGGGCTAATAACTAGAATTGAAGTAGGATTAATAATTCCATGAAGTTGGGTTATTAGCATTCCGCAATAGATTAGTCAAGGTAAAAAGAGAATTTTGATAATCAATGATCAATAATCGAATTCGCAATGAATATTAACTGGTTAAGCATACTTCTCCCATATTTGATTACTCAATCTTAATTTTGCATGTTAAACTTCTTAGTTAATAGAATCACCTACAAAAACCCCCGTTTTACATTCATCTGAGTATCCAAGTTAAATACATAAAAACACAAGTCTCTGTGGGATCGACCCTTACTTCCCTACTACATTCCTAGTAGGTAGTTTGGATTATTTTGATAGGTATTAAGGCGACTAAAATACCGCTTATCACCTTGTGATCATTGGGAACAAGTGGTCCTCTACAAAATGGATGCGTGCCAACGAATACAAAGCTTGATTTCTTCTGCTTAAGGTAATTACTCATGTTGTTGTTCACTTTTTAAGTACAACTTGCTAATGCTTCCTAAATCCTAGGAAATTCTCAACTCTAACTTGTAAACTGAATTGCTGAGAATGTGGGAAATGTTTATATCATCTTGTTGCTCATATCATAAATTGTGCCTTACCAACAAAAGCTTTTGAAGTTCATTCACAAGGGGCTCTTCATCCTTCAGATCTTATTACAAACACAAAATTACAATTTTATTTTTATTGTTTCTAATAGTTATTGTGTTTCTTTTCCAGGTCTTGTAGAGAAAGGCTGAAGAAGCTGCTTTGGATATTAAAAGGCCTAAAGATGATTTAGAATCCCGGAAGGCTGCATCTTGTGATGGTGGCGGAGTTGACCCATTGACTAGGTCAGGTATGTCCCTTGTACAAATATGCTTTTTGTGGCTTTTTATTGTATACCCAACAGATTTTGGGTTCAACTGGTTTACAAAATATAGAGAAAAGGAGATTATAAATCCATTCTTCCACTGAACTTTTGCAAGAGAGTGATTCTGCATACTCACAAATTGCACAGTTGAGGTTCACACTACAAAGCAAACCTGCCATTTACATTTGGTTTGTGCAGTTATGGTATACTATTTAAAATTCTTCATGCCAAAAAAAAACAAGGAGAAAGACCTTATGGTGTTTTGTTATACTTCGTTCTTGTATTTTATTTGATCCCTACTTGTTTGAGCATTCTTAATCTCTCCGTCAAGGTGAAGGCTAATGACAAACTAGGACTTTGCAGCAGCAATAATGCATCTTGTCTGGGTTGAGTGGGCTAAGTGTTTGCAAAATGTTTGAATTGTTGCATTTAGGCCTATAAGAATTTGTTATACTATGACAGTATGACATACTCATAGTATGACAGTATTGACTTTTGTTGGCACTCTACATGTTATAAAATATACATGTACTAGAAGAAGGGATAATTCTTGTTATATCAAGTGCTGAATTTGCGATATTACCATTTCAATTGCTACAGCCAACTGAAACTTTTATGCCTTGCATTGACAGGATATCATACAATCTTAAGTTCATTTTATTCTGTTTTATTTGTTTACACTTTGTTGTGATGCTCTATCAGGACCTTGACATACATGGGCGTATATATTTGAATGAACAAGGTATATAAATGCACAAATATGGCTTTTTTGTCTATATCCTGAAAAGTTGTATGCTGGAAAACTGGATTAATTTTCTGTTTGTACTATATTTGAAGATGAAGAGCTTATCTATGCACACCATATTTAATTTGATATACTAAAGTTTGTAATGATTTGTTGTTTTAAATGATTAGCATCAGAATTTACAGGTTACCCTATTTTATGTGTTCATAATTATGTGTTGCATCATCAAGATTGTCTTTCCATTCACGTGATGTGTTATTCATCGTAACGACATGGTTGGAATTGAAACTGTGGAGATAATAATGAGTATTTTTTATGTTGATTTCTGGCCATGCCTTTGTCATGAGATCTTTGTATTCTTAGTCCTTTTCTGATGAAAATGATGTATGTTACAGGTTGAAGATGGTATTGGTCTCCCTGAGGAACTTCTTGATCATCCGAACTTTGAAAGTGCAGCGAAGTCGTATTTCATTTATACTCGATTTGAATTCCTTTGGTCCCTGAACTATTTTGGCTTGATAATCTCAACTTTTTTTGAGGTAATCACACTTGAGTGTGTTTGTGTTCTGCTTCTTTTTCTCTTCCCTTCTTTAAAGAGTTGGGCCTTTAAAAAATGTAGTGAAGTTCCTTTATAAATTGTTTCAGGGCAGAGGTTAACTTCTGTTATTTTCTGCCTTTTGTGTTATACACTGTGCAGAAACCTTTGTGGTGTTCGAAGGAGAGCAACAGTGCTTCCTGTGATGATAGAGACTATTACTACCTTGGTCAGCTTCCATATTTAACAAGCATTGAGTCTCTTAGTTGGGAGGTGATGAATATGATAGAGACTATTACTACCTTAGACTGGATTTGCAGTAAAAACTTAACCCTTGTAGTTGCCTTGGTGTGTATGTAGTACGTACACGAAAACAAAAATTTGAATCACATTTTATAGGCATTTTTTTGTGCTGTAATTTGCTTTTGGTTCAGGATATGGATTTAAGCTGTCAGTCAATTAACTCATGAAGAAGTGATTTTTAGATTTCACTATAGTTTAATACTTCTCCAGTCTAACGAGATTAATTGATCAACCTTTCATTTGAGGCAATTGAGGGTATATAATATTTTTTTTATCTGATATTTTTAGATGTATATAATAGATTTTTTACTTGAATTAATTTTGGTTAGATTTTGTAGATGTATGTAATGGAGTTTAAACTCACCTGTATTTAAATTAGATTTTTGATTTACATGTAATGCTAAATTTGTATTTTTTTGTGCTAATATATATTTGTGCATATTTATTTTAATAGCTTCGATTAGATTTTCAGTTAACATTTTAATAATAAATTTGTAGTTTTTTATGTGCTGATGTGTTTTTTTAAATAAAATACTATGTATTAAAATGTAATTACACATTTAACCATGGACCTTTTTATGACATCATAATATATAATTTAAGCCTTTTAAAACCAATGATACACTATAAACAAATATTATTTAGGTATAATTATATCATTGGTTTAATCCACAATTTTAGAAATCGAAAATTTTGGCTTAGTGTTCTAAAAAAAGGGTTATGTTATTTATAACACACTAAAACTAATAAAAACACTCCAAGTTATCTTATTTACAAATGAAACCCTCCCTCTCAAACTCAATTTAACTAATTTATCTTATTTACAAATTAAACCCTCCCTCGAACTCAATTTTATGTATTCTGCCTATTGCAATGGTGGGGGTAATGCATGCAATAGATTTAGCCCTAAATCTATTGGAGGTTGCTTTATGGACTATTTGGAGGTTGCCTATTTGCAACCATGGAAGCCTACAATTGGAGGTTGCTTTATGGACTATTTGGAGTTCTTCATTAGTTGCCAACTACTTTTATTTTGTGTTTAATCTTACATTCAATAGATTTAGCCCTAAATAGTTGCTTTTAGTTGGTTTTAGGGTTCTATTTGCCTGTTGAAGAATTTACGGTGAATGAATGCAAATGTTGATTGAACTCACATAAAGAGGCAAAATCGAATGCATAGTGTATTTAATTGCACCAATTTGTATAAATATAGGGTTATGATAGGTCAACGACGAGAAGGTCAATAGGGTGTGGCTTGCAATCGATAGGTCACCAGTACGTGGTTTGTGGCGGCTGAGGGGAATGACGACCTTGATAGATTGCATGAGAAGAGGGGATTATGAGAGAAGAAGAAAAGAAATTTACAAGAAGGTCTAATTAACAAATTATATGTTCGATCAAAAAAAAAATTAACAAATTATATAGAACTAGCGTAACTTGTCACGACTATTTGACTTTAAAATATTAAAATTATAATTAGATATATTAAAAGCGAATATTGATATAGAAAAATATAATATAAGTTAATATAAGTTATGATATATGAACATATTGTTTTCTTAAAGGAGTGATGTTGTTTTTGTTGTTCGTATAACCATAAAAATACATAGAAGACATAATATTTACATTTTCTTAGATATGTCTTTTTTCTAAATATCTTTATATTAGTATAAATTGATATTTCATTTATAGTACGTATTTATCATAAATTGATAATGACAATCGTATATTAAATTATAAAAAGCAATGTTTTATGGATTGATAAACTGATATAGTTTATCATAATTTAATAGAAAATGTAGGAAATCACAATTTTTTTTAAAATAAATAAGTTGGATCAAATATTCAAAGATTTTGCTTAATTTGAATGTGAAAGATTTTTACAATAATGTTTTTAGAATTAATAATTGATAAAAAAAATATACATAATAGATAAGAAGCTGTAATATGAAAAACTTATGTAATGTGAATAATAAAAATTAATTTTTAGCTGTAAGGTACGATCAAAATTAATTTGGGGGTTACAAAATGAGTGACCACTTGTATTTGTGCATTATGAAAATAAGAGGTGTTCATATAATTTGAGAAAATTGTGGGCTTACCTTGTAAATAAGTTGATATTACTAAAAGAGATGCGTATATACTTTCTATATGTTAAGTCATGGGACTAAAAATAAGGTTTGTTATCAAGATAGAAAAAATTAGAATGGGTAAAAATATAGTTGATCATGTAAATATAGAAAATAATCTAAGTTAATAAGGATAAATCTATTTAAGTAAAATCAAATAACAAAGTGAAAAAAATCATTTAAAAAAAATATGGTGTGGGGATAGAATCAACGTGGTGACTCGAAAACGGTCGGCTTTTATAATATATATATATATATACATTGATGATTGATATTGATTGTTTTTTTTTATTAGTTTAAGTGTGATGTGAAAAAAAAAGAGGTAAAAAAGAAAAGAAAAGAAGAAGGTAGTGAAAGGATATATTTGTCAAAAAGCTACAAAAAAAAAAAAATCAGAAGCGGGTGAAAATTGCCGTGATGCTTATCAATTAGGGTTCTCCTTATAATAACTAGGGTTCTATATATGCTTACTCTTCTTGCCCTAGCATGATACTTTTGGATTGATCGAAGAAGATCAAACATGAGGAGACGAAGCCACTCGAACTACCTCCCTCAAGACCTACTCATAAAGATTCTCCACTTGCTCCCATTCGCATCCCTCCTAAAATTCAAACGTGTGTCAAAGGCATGGAAGGCCATCATCAACGACCCAAAGTTCTTCAACCGTTACCACGACAAATCCCTGACCTTATTCGTTAGCGAAGGAAGCCTCTTCTGCGTATTAGTAAGGCACAATGACGACAGCAAACCGGCCACCGATCCTCCTTGCATGGTGCGCCGTATTCCGATCGGTTTCGAAGGCGAGGTGAACAGAAACGGATGGCTATGGTTGCTTTCGGAGCCATCCGACGTGGTGGCTTGTGTTGGCTTAGGCAAGTATCTCTTCCTTTGTACAACTTATTCACCGGAGCGTCGTGTGCGGTTGAAGATGTCCCACGGCTAGGGTTTTGCAACGCGTGGAGCTGTTATGGATTCGGCTACGATCGTTATGCTGATGACCATAAAATTACGGTGGCACTCAAAAAGGACCGAACGATGGGTTTTGAGAGGGAGGGTGACATTGCATTTTGGATTTACAGCTTTCGAAACCGGGCTTGGAATAAGAGACCACTCGAAGGGTTTCCTTATGGCGCGTATAGTTGGATTTGGATGTATCGAGCTTGCTCGTCGAACGGTGTCCTTCATTGGGTTTTCTCTCGAAGAGGGCACGAGGAAAAGCTGGCCATAGTCACTTATGATCTACGTACTCATAGGTTTGGGGAGATGTCAGCGCCACCGATGCTTGATGGTAGTTATTCGAGTCTAAATTTGTTTCAAGTAGGCGGACAACTTTGCTTTGGGTACAATCATAGACGTGTTTCTCATGTGTGGGTGATGAAAGAGTACGGAGTCAAAGAGTCTTGGGCCAAGTTGTTTACGATCGCCAAGTCATTGTTTACGATCGACCCCCGTGGTTGGTATTCGATGATAAACATGGTGCTATGTGAACCCCGGGATGGCGAACAGATTGTGGTGTTTCCGAGTCTCTGGCACCGTCACTTGATTTGGTACGAGGTCAAGGATGGCTCGGCCCACGTGGTTGATTATGCGACGACGAGTCTTGGAACTTGATCGAGGAGCATATGATGTATGAGCTAGCCAGGCATATACTCTTGATACATATTGAGTTTATATTTGATTGATGTTTAGGACTTGTTTGAGATTTTTGCACGGGTACATTGATTCATTGTTTCTTGAATGAAGGGTAATTGCGTGGTTCATCTGAGCCTACTCTTGATGACCCATCGCCTCGATTCTCTATTATACTCTTGTTCCACCTAGCAAAGTTGTGCCATACTAAATCTGCAAGATTCAAACATTAGTTCACATAAGCAACTTGCAAAGATTCAAGCAATTAGTACATAGATAAGGATAAATATATAGAATGAGGATCCTGTAAAACCTCTCTTTATAGTGAAACCAGTGAATTAATATGGATCGTTTGATTATAATTTTTGTATGGACGAGATTTAAAGCAAATAATGTGCGTAATTTTGTTGTATTTCAACAAGGGAGTGTATTAAGAAGTTCAAGAGATGGACTAGTTTAGCAACTGGCTCAAGTGGGGTTCAGCTCTTTCTAGTAACATAAAAAAAAAAATGACATCAGCCCTTTGCAAGAAGCTGCTCAACGATCCTTTTCCCGGTGTTGCCCGTTGCACCTGCCACGAATGTTGAAAAAACTCGAACCCGAAATTCCATTAACAACATTCCAATGTTCGGTTTTTCTCGTACAACACACAAATTGCCTTTATGCGTGTTTGCATAGGCATTACATCCGCCTATAACTACCCAGGAGACATTACCTTCGCCCCCGTTAATTACAACTCCGGAACAACACCTTCGTTCCGATCAGTTGGGGCAATACCCTCTGCCCACAGATTTTTACATGGTTGATACATCTATTTATATAAAACAACTACAACCGTCGTAATTAACTTCCTATAATGACAGTTTTATAACTAACATTTTGTTTAATTATTTAAAACCAAGTTTAATTTCCAACAACGAACACCTTCTTCCCCACTTGCTCGTTCTCCGTGATTTCACATCCTGTAGCCATCTGCCATATAAGGGAATCCCAAAGAAGTCACAGAGCACATGAAGCTACACGGAATTGGGAATAATGGTGCTAAGGTGAAATTAGAGAGGTAATAGAAAGAATTGTACCTGCTGAGAAGCTACACGGAATTGTTTTATGGAATTAATTTCTCTTCATGGAATTAATTTCTCATCCACTTGTGGCCGCTGACGGGAATGACGATAGTGCTAGTGGAAGGAGGAGGAGTAGTATGTTGGTAGGTGACCGTAGTCTAACCTTGATAGATTGCACGAGAAGAGGGATCATGAGAGGGACGAAAATCTTCTGTCCCCCGCACGTCCCACTCCTTCCTATTGGTCGATGCTATTTATTTCGGTAGAATTAAAGGGAAAATATAGGGAGGACTATAGTTTCGACCAATAGGAAGGGAGAGACACGGGAGCAGGACGTGCTAAGGGGACAGAAGATTTGAATCTTTATGAGAGAAGAAGAAAAGAAATTTACAAGAAGGTCTAATTAATAAATTATATAAAACTAGCTTAACCTGTCGTGCATGACATCTATTTGACTTTAAAATATTAAATTTATAATTAGATATATTAAAAACGAATATTGATATAGAAAAATAATATAAGTTATGATATATGAACATATTGTTTTCTTAAAGGAGTGATGTTATTTTTGTTGTTCGTATAACCATAAAAATACATAGAAGACATAACATTTTCACTTTCTTAGATATATCTTTTTTCTAAATCTCATTATAAGAGTAAAAATTGATATTTCGCTTATAATATTTATCATAAATTGATAATGACGATCATATATTAAATTATAAAAAGCAATGTTTTATGGATTGATAAACTGATATAGTTTATCATAATTTAATAGAAAATGTAGAAAATCACAATTTTTTTAAAATAAATAAGTTGGATCAAATATTCAAAGATTTTGCTTAATTTGACTGTGAAAGATTTTTACAATAATGTTTTCAGAGTTAATAATTGATAAAAAAAATATACATAATAGATAAGAAGATGTAATGTGAATAATAAAAATTAATTTTTTCAATATGAGGTACGATCAAAATTAATTTGGGGGTTACAAAATGAGTGACCGCTTGTATTTGCATGTGTATTATGAAAATAAGAGGTGTTCATATAATTTGAGAAAATTGTGGGCTTACCTTGTAAATAAGTTGATATTATTAAAAGAGATATGCGTATATACTTTCTCTATGTTAAGTCATGGGACTAAAAATATAGCTGATCATGTAAATATAGAAAATAATCTAAGTTAATAAGGATAAATCTATTTAAGTAAAATCAAATAACAAAGTGAAAAAAATCATTTTAATATGATGTGGGGCCAAAATCAACGTGGTGACTGGTGACTGGAAAACAGTCGGCTTTTATAATATATACATTGGTATTGATTTTTTTATTATTAGTTTAAGTGTGTTGTGAAAAAAAGAGGAGATAGTGAAAGGATATATTTGTCAAAAAGCTAAAAAAAATCAGACGCCGGGTGAAAATTGCCGTGATGCTTATCAATTAGGGTTCTCCCTATAATAACTAGGGTTCTATATATGGTTACTCTTCTTGCCGTAGCACAATACTGTTTGGATTGAAGAAAATCAAACATGACGACAAGCCACTCAAACTACCTCCCTCAAGACCCACTCGTAAAAGTCCTCCACTTTCTCCCATTCGCATCCCTCCTAAAATTCAAACGTGTGTCAAAGGAATGGAAGGCCATCATCAACGATCCAAAGTTCTTCAACCGTTACCACGACAAATCTCTGACCTTATTCGTTAAAAACGAAAGCCTCTTCTGCGTATTAGTAAGGCACAACGAGGACCACAAACCGGCCGCCGATCCTCCTTGCACGGTGCGCCGTATTCCGATCATCGGGCCCGAAGGCGAGGTGAACGGGAGCCTACGGTTGCTTTCGGAGCCATCCAGTGCGCTGGCTTGTGTTAGCTTAGACCATTATCGCTTCCTTGTGTACAACTTATTCACCGGAGCGTTGTATACGGTTGAAGATGTCCCCACACGACTAAGGTTTTGCAACGGATGGAGCTGTTATGGATTCGGTTACGATCGTTATGCTGATGACCATAAACTTACGGTGGCACTCGAAAAGAACCCAACGATGGGTTTTAAGAGGGAGGGCGACATTGCATTTTGGATTTACAGCTTTCGAAACCGGGCTTGGAATAAGAGACCACTCGAAGGGTTTCCTTACGGCGCGTATAGTAATTGGCTTTGGATGTATCAAGCCTGCTCTTTGAACGGTGTCCTTCATTGGGTTTTCTCTCAAAGAGGGGGCGAGGGAAAGCTGGCCATAGTCACTTATGATCTACGTACTCATAGGTTCGGGGAGATGTCAGCGCCACCGATGCTTAATAGTAGTTATTTGAGTAGTCTAAAGTTGTTTCAAGTAGGCGGACACCTTTGCTTTGGGTACAATTTTTTTTGCTTTGGGCACATAGATACACATGTGTGGGTGATGAAAGAGTACGGAGTGAAAGAGTCTTGGGCCAAGTTGTGTACGATCGACCAGTCGTCATTGCTTACTATGGACAAGTTGAGATTAAGGGACGACCCCCTTGATGGGTATGTGATGACAAACATGGCGCTATGTGAACCTCGGGATGGTGAAAAGATTGTGTTTTTTTGGAGTCTCCGGAACCATCACTTGATTTGGTACGATGTCAAGGATGGCTCGGCCCAAGTGGTTGATTACGCGGCGAGTCTTGAACCGTGATCGAGGAGCATACGATTCATGTATTGAGCTAGCCACGCATATAGTACTCTTGATGTATATTGAGTTTATATTTGATTGATGTTTACGGACTTGTTTGACATTTTTGCGAGGGTAGATTGATTCATTGTTTTTAGAATGAAGGGGTAATTCATTCATGGTAAAGCTATACAACTAGTTACGAAATTGTTCTAGGCCGGAGATGTTGGTTCATCTAAGCCTACTCTAGATGACCCATCGCCTCGATTCTCTATTACTCTTGTTCCTACTAGCAAAGTTGTGCCAGACTAAATCTGCAAGATTCAAACATTAGTTCACCAAAGCAACTTGCAAAGATTCAAAGATTAGTACATAGACACTACAAGAAAAATGGCTTTGGGCGACACAAAAAATTTCGCCGCCCAAAACTGACTATATACTACAAAATAAGTTTTGGCTGCCCAAAGTTTACTTGGGCAACAAAAGTTTCATTTTGTCGCCAAAAATAAACTCAAGGGCGGCAAAATTTTAATTTGTCGCCAAAAATAAATTCAGAGGCGGCAAAATCTCAATTTGTCGCACAAAATTAACCTTTGGGCGACAAAATAGAAATTTCCCGCACAAAATTGCATCTAGGGCGACAAAACTATATTTGTAGCAAAATATTACATCTAGGCGATAATGTATTCGTGCATCGGTTTATCGGTTAACTGATTGAAAAACATGATTAACCGTTACCGAACCGTTATACCGTTTAAAAAACCGGTCGGTTAATCATAACCGGTTTTTCTCGTCACGGTCAACCAGGAAAAGCTTTCGGATACTGGTTTACGGTTACGGTTTTTTTTGCCAGCCCTAGTCATAAGGACACATTATAAGTATACTAAAACAAGAAAATTAAACTCTGAAGAATAAACAATGAACCCCTAATAAAAAAAGATTAAAAAAATTCAAATTTTAAGATTTATCAAATCTTTGTAATATCTATCTATACTAGTATATATTAAAGTCGAGACCTTATGAGCTTCCCCATTAATTTTGGCCTCACTTCATATGGAGTTAATTATAAATCAATTTAGTTTAACAATTATAAATTCTTATTAATTTTACAATTAAAAAATTTTCATGTCTTTATCTAATTACCATATATTCATATATCAAAATAATATCTTTATCCATAATCTATCAAAATATTATCCCATATTTATAAACTATCAAATATTATCTATTTATACAATCTAAATTTATCCTAAAAAATCTACAGATATTAACACGTGAATGGATTGTAGGTTGAAAATCACATCGGTATTATATTTATTAAAAAAACCTGGTTGGAACCAAGGTTTGTTATAAGGACAACTATATTTATAAAAAAGATCGGGTATTATATTTATTATATTTTATATTTTATATTTTACGTTGTTTTATAAGACAAATTAAATATTGATATTAGGAGAAATTTATAAATAAGAAAATATACCACGATCAAAATTTATATGGAAAAAACAAGTTAATTCGAATTAAAAATAATAGTAATATCATGGTGTGTTTTATTAGTAAGTGAAATTCATCCATGACAGGAAATTGCACCATTATATATAAGCCATATCTTCCTTTTATTAAAATAATATATTAAATATATATTTTTACAATCGTAACATATTGAAATCTATATAAAATATTGGCAAAAGTACTAGATGATATATTTACCTTAAATATATCTCTAACATTACATAATTAGACTTGTCAATCGTGTTGGGTCGGGCAGGTTCGGGTCGGGTCTTTTCGGGTTTAGGTTGAGTTCGGGTTCTAGTCAATCGGGTTACGGGTCAAACTGGGTCCGGTTGTTGCGGGTTTTCGGGTCGGGTTGGATCAACCAAACGGATCAAGAGTATCGATTTTTTTACCAAAATTTAAATAAAATATTATTCAAATAATAAAATATTATTTTTAAATATTTGAATAATAAAGTATAGCATCGGGAGCATTTATATAAACTATTTTTAATAATAAAATATTATTTTTAAATATTTTAATAATTAAATTATATTTTAATATAATTTATACTATAAAAAATCGGGTCTAGCAATATAAACAAGTTTATTTAAAGATACAAAAATGAACTCTACACATAGATATGTTTTGATTGTAAATTTCAATCTATGTTTGGTTCAAAACTATAGTCCTAATTATGTTTTGAAAATTTCATCTACGGAAAAACAAAGTACTAAAAAATCTAATATAATTTCAACCAAAAAAAAATCTAATATAACACTACCAAAAAGAAAAAAAAAAACTAATATAACGTTGAACATGGTTTTATTTTTAAAACTAGCATCCAACGTAATATGTTTTGGCTTTTATTAATAGAAGAAGCTTAAAATATAAATATCAAACAAGATAAATCTTGAACGTTGATTTAATTTCGATCCAATGGACGAGATTTGTGATCCGTGTCAAATGAAGATGAACCAATCAAATGCTAGAATCCAATCCACACCTCCTATCACAGCCGTCCATTAAAAAGTAAGATTTGATCCTAGCCACACATGCTTATTAGGGTTAATAGGAAATAAAAAAGGCTTTCCCAATTCTTCCACCTCCATTTACGCCCTCATTCTTCTTCTTCAACCTTTCTCTAAAACCTTCCACCCAAATTTAGATACTAGCAGGGCCTTCTTGCCGTCGGTTGACACCGCCAAGTCCTTCTTGCCGTTGGTTGGTGTCGCGAAGGTCTTTCCGTCGGCCACTTTGCCGTCAGCGATTTCCGCCACCAAGGCCTTCCTAACGCCGATTATGGCCGCCAATGCCTACCAGACGCCGATTCCGGCCACCCAGACGGCGAGGGCGACGGAGGAATGGAGAGGGTGGACGGCGATAAGAGCGGGAGCAACCTCCGTTTCTCGGTTACCGTCCCGGTCGTCAGGCTCCTCCTTGGCCAAATCCGCCGGAGCTCCATTCGTGTCTTCCATCTTGTTGGTCTGTGTTGCTCCGTGTGTTGCCGGATCTTGACAGCGCTTATCAACGTGCTTTAGCAGCCGGAATCGGTGTCTGGGTGGCCGGAATCTGTATATTAATTTAGAATTCTTCTCATAGATAATTGTAGTTTTATGTTTTGTTTATGGATTGTTCTTTTGATCTGTTCTTTCTGGATTGTTATTGTAAACCATGCTTATTTTTGTTTAATGAAATAAAATAATGTTTACTCCCCCCGTCCCATAATATAAGGGACATTTGCCGTTTTGGACGTCCTAAAATCTAAGGGATATTTCCATTTATATCACATATTCCCTTATAATTATACCCTCACTTTTTAACTCAAAACCCCAAAATACCCTTATTAAATTTTGTCATCTACCCAACAACCTTTCCCATTTTCCCACCATATATTCCCCACCCAACCCTAAAAGCTTCCCATTTACCCACACCCCTCCCACCCGCCGTTCTCACTCTTCATTTCTCCCACTCTTCACTCCCTCATCTTCTCTCTTTTTTCACTTAGATCTGACCCTTTTTCTCACCTCTCCCCTTTGGCGACCTCCATTGAAGCTCCCTCCTCCCGTTTCTCTCATCGCTTCTCTCGATTTCTTGGGCCCAATTCACTCTTGTTGCTCGTTTTGGTGAGATCGGTTCTAGATCTAGATCTTGATCACAAAATCTCTCTCACTCGCTCACAAAAAACAGATCTAGATCTGCTATTGGTGAAACTGTTCCCTTTTGCTCGCATCTCTCGATCCCCCTCCAAATTTGTAACAAGGGCCCTTTGATCTCGTCCCCTATTATTCAGATCTAGGGTTTGCGATGAGCGAGAATAGTGTTGACCGGATCTTTGCCGATGGATCGTCCGATGAGAGCGGGGGTGATACGGAGGAGTTTGTGTGCCCTTATGGGAGCGAATGCACGTGGTGGCCGGATTGCGAGCGCAAGCATTGTCACACAACCACCGAGGAACTGGAATATGACGACGAAGACGATGAGGGCGTCGTCGATCAACCTGCTCTGAAAAAGCCCCGGAAAAGCGATGAGGAGCCGCCTGATCCTGCTGTCCCCTCTGTCTCCGACGAGGACAAATCATGCTAAGTCCCCTATGTCTTGTTTTGGTGTGTTCATCTAGCTTGCATGCGCGTTTTTAATAGCTTGATTTTTAATCTTGCCTTTTCATGTGGTGTTCATCTGATGTGTTGATCTAGTCCTCCATGTTGATATGCCTTTTGATATGTATGCTCTTGATGTTGTTTCTGGCCTATTAATCTGGTTTCTGAGATATGGTGTTTCTGAGATTTGGTGTGTTCATATGTTTTCTGAGATGAGGCGTTTCTGAGATGCAAAACATGAGTTCTTATATGTCCATTTTGCTTCTATTGCTTGGAACTGATGTTGATAACTTGGCCTTTGTTCTCTGCTTTTTGATATGATGTTGATTCCTTGACCCTTTTTGTTCTCTACTTCCATGAGTTCTCTGCTTCCATGAGTTGCATCTCTGGTTCTTATGTTAATTGAAAGTCCTCGTGTATTGCATTAAACATGTCACTATAGCCTTGATTTCATTTATGTGAGCTTTCTCTGAACACTGTACTTCAATGAATATTCATGATTCATGGTTCTACATCTTTAAGTTCTTGCTATTTTCCTTTCATGCTTATGCAGGGTGTTAGTTTAATTTCCTAATTTTATTCATTCATGTTCATGCTTGATTTTTTTCATTTTCCTGCATTACACATGTCAGTATGCTCATGCTCATGCTTTTGGTGCTTTAATGCTTCATTTTTTAGCTAAGTTGACTAAACTGCTTCCATTCATATGCTCTGACTTATGTTTTTCTGTTGCTTGAATTGTGTTGCTCTGACTTTTTGATTAGACTGTTGTTCATTTTTTGTTATCTATGGTTTAAATATTGCTTACTTGATTTGTGTTGCTCTGACTTTTGTTTTTCTGTGTTGTTCTGAATATGCATATACATGCTTCTGTTGCTTGAACTACTTCCATGAATATGCATACTCATACTCATGCTTCTGTTGCTTGAACTGTTGCTTGAACTGTGTTGTTCTGATTATTGCTTGACTTTTGTGTGCTTGCTGTTTTATTGCATTTGAGTCTGCATACAATCAATGATGAGGTCTTCCATAACTGAGACCCAAATCCCACAAAATTGGCATAGCACAAATCTGTTTTAGGAAACCGGTATAAATGTGACTTAGGAGGCTCATGGTATATTTTTGTTGTCATTAATGAAAATGTGTCCATGAATGCATGAAATCTGAGATTACATGAAATTGTATTCAATGATGAAAAAATATAACTGTGCTGAGACATAAGTTCATACAAAATGACAACAATTATGTGCTTGAGCCACCAGTTGCATTATACTGAATGAGGCCTAGCTTGCATGTTTGTGCTGTGTCAATGGGGTTTGTGTCTATGATGAATGGGGACAGTCTGAGATTATATTTTTTCCATCAATTCCCATTGTTTTGCATGCTTACAGTTTTTACAAAACATACATATTTACAGATTCAGTTCTTCAAATATACAACTGCTTACTTGATCCACAAAAAATACATGTTGTCCATTCTGACTTCACAAAAAGAACCACTGCAAAAAATCAGTTCTTTCACGTCTAAACTGCATTGTTTTTGTTACTCTGGGTAGTCTTCTTCTTCATCTTCACCCTCTTGTGTTGCATCCTGTGTGAACCTAACTGCATTTGATGGCCCTGCTTCCCTGTGTTCACTTGCTGTCCATGTCCATGCACAATATCCCATGCTGCCATGACTGCATGCATAGGGGCCTCTACTTGTAATTGTAGAATGCCTTGTCTTGCCAATCTATTTTTTCCAACATGTGGTATGTCATAATCATTTCCCCCACCATGTTTCATTATCTCATTCATGCAATACTGTAGAGTCATCCATACATCACTTAGTGTTTTTGGTGCTAGCTCATAATAAGCCTCATACACTGCACTTAACATGTCATCAACATCTTTTGGGATCTTTTTATGCATTAAGGACTGTATACTCCTAAAAAAACCCAAGTCCAAAATATTTAAATCAGGACTGTTAGGAGGCTGCTGGACTAGAATAAATGTAAAACCTTCTTGTTCATAAACTTGCTGCCATTCTGCATCCTCCTGTGTGATATGAGCCTTTGCATTATCTTGTTGTATGAATATGATGTTGTGATGCCCATCTTGTGGCCATTTGGCCTTAATTGCTGGAACAATGTAATTGATCAACATGTCTCTTGTAACTGTTCTGTTGATTGATTCCACCAATTTTGTGACCATTGTCCCCTTTTGTCTGTTTTTTGATGATCTTTTAGCTGGCTCCTTATATGCAAATGGGAAAATTCCTATCTTGCCATCAAAAGTGCATTCTCCCATTGCATTATATCTAGGCCTAGCAACTGCTGCTGTAAACATTACCTTAGGTATGAATTTAGATGAGCTTGCTGACCTGTACTGTCCCCTCTCACCTCGAGCTAAATATACTCTATGTGTCTTCTTGTTGAGGTTGAACCATTTTTCATCTATGTGAACATAGTCATACATTGATTGGTAATGAGTCTTTGCTTGTGCTGTGTCTCCTGGAAGCATGCTCAATATCCATCGTAAACGTGTGACTTTGTTTGCTTGTTTCAAACCTGGATGCAATGGGTTGGTATGTGGCCTGATATCCCCTCTTTTGAGCATTCTATGCACTGTGCTTTTGGAAACATTGGTGGTGGTTGATATGTTGCTGGCTAAGTCCCTTATGCATGACCTTTGACCCATACCTAGAGCTGTGATTGCTTCATGTGGTACTTGTATCCTTTTTCTGCCTGACTTGTGATGTAGTGTTGTGACACTATAGCCCTGTGAATGTTCCCTTTGTGTTCTTGCTGTTGCCCAGATTTTACCTACTGTTTTCCTTGATATGTTGAACAATTGTGCAGCTTCATTCATAGCTCCATGAAGAAGCTTACCTTCTGTTGCCCTATCCACAAGCCACACCAGAACCTGCATTTTTGCTGCACTGCTGAGCCGATTCCTGACTGCTCGATGAGGAGCCTGACCCTCTGCTGTAAATGTTCCCCCTGTCTCCTCTTGCATCTCTGGTTCTTGTTCTAGTGCTTCATTTAGATCAAGAAGATGCTCTTCTCCACTGTCCCCTCTTGCTGGCTGATTGAGATCGATGTCTATTAATGGAGGTGCATTTACATTTACATTTATCTCTGAGAGCAAGTTTGGAACTGGCAATGATGCCATTTTTTTTTGTAATTCTCTGGTAGTTGTATTAATGGAGGTTCTCTTTAATGGTGGATTTAAAGGCTGTGTATGGATATGTAGAAGGGCATTTTGGTCCTGTGTAATGTTGTGATCTGAGGGACTTAAATACTGGTTTCTGATTGGTTGTTGAGTTGGATTAAAATTGGAGTTGAATCCTTGTTTAATTGAATGAAGGGCTGTGATTTAATCTTCCAAATGTCATTTTACTTTCTTCCCCATTTTCTGCAGCAAATGATGACTTTTTTTCCACCTAAAATCTTGTGCCCAAAGCCCAAATGTCTCTTACATTTCGGGACAGAGGGAGTATCTTTGTTGAGTAATTACATTTTATTTCATTGGTTATATATATAAATATGTTAAATATAATTTTTTTGGTCGAAATTATTTAACATAATCATTAAAACCCAATATAGAAAAATATCATTTAAATTATTAGAACAGCAGGCATTTTGTTTTCATGTTATATGGATGAGCGACATGGATGTCAATTGACGCCATAGAGTTTGGGCGGCAAAAGAGTATTGTGCCGCACTAAACAACGGGCAATGAAGGTATATTTTGTCGCCCTAGTTCATGGACGACAAAACATCTTTTTGTCGTGCAAAAAGCTCATGGGCGGCAATATGACTTTTTGCCGACTTTAACCTTGGGCTGCGCACCTATGGCGACGACCTTCCGACAAAAATACTTTTGTCTCCTTTGCTTTTGTGCGACAAAAAACATGCTATGGGCGACGAAATTTCTTGTCGCCCAAAGCGATTTTTCTTGTAGTGAGATAAGGATCAATTAACAACATAGGCAGCTAGTGCAACGAATTACATAGATTCTATGAGTGCTTAATTTGTACTTTTTTTTGGATTGAGAACACGGTTTATGAGAGTCGGACCGATGACTTTTAGGTGCTTATTTCGCGGTTGTTTTTTCACTGTTATTTGTTGAATTGTAAGGATCAATAATCTTTTCCAATATATTCTATCTATATGAAAGTTAGGATGGCCTACGGAAACGTTACAAACGTACTTAAGCATTGGCACACAACACAAGACAACAAGATACTCTATCCGTTTCAAAATAAATGGCCTTTTCAACATTTCACGTATATTAATGAATTTTCATATTACCTAAACTACCCTTGTACCATAATAAGAATTCCAACTAAAAATCATGCATGCTTTTTTTCAAAAAGGAAAACCATGTTTGTAGAGACAATCATGAGGGGTATATGCGGAAAGAAGAGGGAAAAAATATGAAATGGTCATGTATTTTGAAACAAGCTAAAGTGTCTAAAAGGCCATGTATTTTGAAACGGAGGGAGTAATATATAAGAAAAAAATTTGATCAAGATATATAAGCAAATTGATACTTATTGATTAAAATTTTTCAAGACTTTAGTCCTTCATTCTGTTCTATAAAATAACACTTGACTTAACTGCATCTGCACCGACATTCTGTTCTATAAAGATGCTTGGAAGTCAAATTTTACAAGAATTTTCGTTCTTAATTCTGTGTGCTCTAATCCTCTAATCTAATCTAATCCACATATCTATCCTTGAAATTGATTTGAGATTTACCACATTTTTCTTTTTCTCTTTGGCACTCTCTTTTGGTTGATCTCTACGTGGAGTAGACGTTCAAATTAAGATGGAACTTTGGGCACATACTAATCATATAATAATCATTGATGTAGGGGGCCCTTGATTGGCTAAGTTTGAAATACATGCCAAGAATACTTTAGGATTCGGACTCGTATGGTTTCCTTATGAGTGTGGCTTCAATTTTATGCCCGACTTTTTTAAATTTGAATTTGTATTTTAGAGTTTGAATCCTGTACTGAACAATTTCTTGTAATGCATATTCAATGTTTCACAATGTACTGAACAATTATCATATGGAACGCTTTGGGTCAGATCATATTCCCATCAAATTGGAGCGCTCTTCCGATGTGAGGACGAAGAGGGGGAAGGGACAAAGGGGCCTCACCCTTTTAGATTTGAAGCGATGTGGGTTGGGCATGAAGGTGTGAGGTGGTTATTAACAACGGTTGGAACCCTAATACGGCGAGGGATGGGACTGTAATGGACAAGCTGAGTTGTTGTGCGAAGGAGCTCAAGAAGTGAAATAAAAGCGTCTTTGGTAATATTTGTGCGAGGTTGGCCAGTGTAAGGGGGGAGCTAAGGAGGATGCACAAGTCGGGTATGAGGGGCGAGTGGATGGGCAGGAGGAAGGAGGTGGAGGCACGCACTTGAACGTGACCTAATGGATAAGGAGGAGCTCCTCTGGTTCCAACGGGCGAAGGCAAATGATTTGAAAAGGGGTGATCGAAACTCGAGTTATTTTCACAGGAAGGCCAACGGGAGAAGAAAAAGGAATCATATTCGGCGGTTGGTGGATGAGAATGGGCTGGAATGGAGGAGTAGAGAGAACATGACAAAGGTGGTTGTTGACTATTTCCAGAAGCTATTTAAAACCGATCTTAATGGCCAATCCCCTATGGCTCCTCATGGGCTCTCGCCTATTTTGTTGGATGATAATCTGATGCTGTCATGTCCATTCACTGGTGAGGAGGTTTGTTCCGCTCTTTTCTCTATGCATCCCACTAAATCTTCTGGTCCTGATGGTATGCCAGCGTTGTTTTTTCAACAACACTGGCATATTGTTGGGAACGAGGTGATATCTTATGTTCTTGATATTCTAAGTGGTGCTCCTTTTCCCGACAATCTGAATCACACTTTCATTTCTTTAATTCCCAAAACTACTGACCCTAATCGGATGAAGGATCTTCGCCCGATAAGCTTGTGCAATACATGTTTTGTATAAGGTGATTTCCAAAGTGCTGACGAACAGGCTGAAGTGAGTGTTTGAGAAGGTGGTGTTTGAAAGTCAAAGCGCATTTGTTCCTGGGAGACTCATTACAGACAATGTGCTTTCGGCTTTCGAGCTCTTTCATTACATGAAGCACAAGAAGACGAGGAGGAAGTGCTACATGGCTCTTAATCTGGACATGACAAAGGCCTATGATAGGGTGGAGTGGGGCTTTCCCGAGTCATGTATGGTGCGGTTGGGATTTTGTGAGGGTTGGATACATATGATTATGCGGTGTGTATCTTCGTTGTCCTTCTCGGTTTTGGTAGGGGGAGCCCGTCTATGGTGTTGATGCCTACGAAGGGATTACGTCAGGGTGATCCTTTTATCCCCGTACTTATTCTTACTAGTGGAGGAGGGATTCTCGACGATGATAGGGAGAGTGAAAGATGTGGGAAGTGGAAGGGTATCAGGATAGCTAGGTCGGCTCCTACGGTGTCCCATCTATTTTTTGCTAATGATAGCGGCTTGTTTGCTCAAGCTTCTTGTCAACAGGCGCATGAAATTGTTAAAATCCTCCAGCATTACGGAGAAGTGTCGGGACAACAAGTGAATTTGAAGGAGGAGATGGAGCCCACTGGAAGGTTGGTGAACCACTTCAGTCCCGCCAATTTGAGCGTGGAGGAGAAGACTCGGCAGTACATGACGTCATTGTAGGTGTTGAACGTGACGTGCGCGAGGAGTTGCTTGGTGTGGTCTCCCGGGTCTTTCGTGCCATCAAAAGGCAACATGGAGGGCTTCTGGAAGCCCTTCGGCATGAGCTCATCTTGGATGAAAGGGGCGAACGGGCTTCCGTAGACCTCACCGCGATCATCCACCATCATCTCGCTTCTTGAGCTGGAGCGATTAGAGCGGCTCCGTGACATGCTAATGTCGTCGTCAGAGGTCCGGTTGTACGCGCTCCTAGGAACCTGCGTGTGGTACGCCTACCCGGGAGCGTAACCCACGGCGTAAGCGGGCACGTAGGGCGGGTGGTGCATGGGATACGCCCCCTGACCATGTTGCACAGGGTACACCCCTTAGCCATAGTGATAGGCCGGGGCGTGACCCGGGAAATGTTGGTTGGGAGGAGACAACGCATTGGGAGCGTCTTGGTCAACCTCCTGACCGGTGGAGCTTCCGTTGGTGGAGTACTCCTCCACGTAGGGCTCTTGCGTGGGCACATACTCCTGGAAGGGGGCCTGCGGCTGGAAGGCCGGATTCCACCCAGGAACGGGCGATGCCTGTGGCGCAGCGGGGTCCCAGACAGGCATTGGTGCGGCCTGGGCCGCGGGTGGTGACCCGTAGTACCACTGCGGGGGCGGCTGCATCCCGAAGGCTACCCCGTCCACGTAGTAGGCGTTGTTGCTGTTAGCATCCATCTCTCTAGCAATTGACGCGGTGCCTGCTTAGTTTGAGAAGGTCCCCACAGACAACGCCAATGTTATGCCCAAAAACATAGAGTGTTGTGAACGCGATGTGGGTAACAAGAGTTGGTTTCAACCGAGTCAGCAACTAAGAGATGAAATGGTTTTTTATTGCTAGTCAACGTGAAAAGTGTAGTGAAAGATGTATTTCGGGTTGAGTGAAGGGTTACAAGTGTGGGTAAGACTCTCTTTATCGCGCTAAGTGTTTCGGGTTACAACGAGGATCTTTGTTCGAGACTTGGTGTTAGTTCATGAGGTTTCGGATCCCTTTCTTAGTGCACAGAGCCCGCTATTTATAGCCGAGATTTGGGCCGAGGTCTAGTGAAACGTCGATGTGGGATAACTGCCGCACAGGTACGTGTCGCGCCCTAATTGGCCTATAGGGGCGGCGGCCACGGTGCCGCCCATCCGCTGGCATGGATGGGACGTTGCCGCCCACCCACTTGCCTGGATGGGACGTCTCTGACCTGGATGGGACGTCGTGTGCCAGCGATCACGGTCGACGTGATGACGACGTTATCGAGAGGCTTTTACACTTGGTAGAATTTGTTTTGAGGGGAGCCACCGTCTATGTGTGCAACGCGGTGACAGTTCCTGGTATCAACAGGTATATTTGTAAAGCTAAAAAAATGGTTATATTAGGTGTACAATGTTCTTAAAAAAAGGGTTATGTTATTTATAACACACTAAAACTAATAAAAACACTCTAAATTTATCTTATTTACAAATTAAACCCTCCCTCTCAAACTCAATTTTCTCTCTTCTGCCTATTGCGATGGTGGGGTAAATTTGCAACTATGGAAGCCTACAATTGGAGGTTGCTTTATGGACTATTTGGAGTTCTTCATTAGTTGCCAAGTACTGTTATTTTGTGTTTAATCTAATATATATTCAATAGATTTAGCCCTAAATAGTTGATTTTAGTTGGTTTTAGGGTTCTATTTGCCTATTGAAGAATTTATGGTGAATGAATGCAAACGTTAATTGAACTCACATAAAGATCCAAAATTGAATGCATAGTGTATTTAATTGCACCAATTTGTTTAAATTTGGATTGAAATCTAGGGTTATGATAGGTCAATGACAAGAAGGTCAATAGGGAGTGGCTTGCAATCGATAGGTCACCAGTGGTTTGTGACAGCTGACGGGAATGACGATAGTGCTAGTGGAAGGAGGAGGAGTATGATGGTGGGTGACGGTAGTCTTGACCTTGACAGATTGCATGAGTAGAGGGATTATGAGGGAAGAAAAAAAAAATTACAAGAAGGTCTAATTAACAGTAGTAAACTATTAGATGACCCGTACCTTGTATGGGGTGTTATTAATTTATTTATTGTTTTGTGTATAAATATACTATACCAATTACAAATATTATAATATGTAGGGTCCGAATCCGGTAGGAATGATTATTGTGGTAGGAAATAGGAATGAATCACAGCCATTGGATGAGGAGAGATCAAGGGGTCAAGAAAAAAAAGGGAAAAAACGGCACAGGCGTATTTTTCGGAAAACGGCACGGGCGTCCAGATTTGTGCAACCGTATGGCTTATTTGTGCAACTCTATGGCCGATTTGTGCAACCATATTTGTGCAACTCTATTGCTTATTTGTGCAACTCTATGATCAATTTTGCATTCATGTCATGTTTTATAGCAGTCGAAAGTTCGTATAGTTTGTTTCGCTTTGGAAATTTGTGCAAGTCTATTGCCAATGTGTTGAATTCTATGGTCAATTTATTCATCAATATTTGTGCAACTCAATGGTCAAATTTATGCAACTCAATGGTCAAGTTTGTGCAACTCAATGGTCAATTTGTTCATTCATATTTGTTCAACTCTATTGCCAATGTGTTGAATTCTATGGTCAACTTATTCATCAATATTTGTGCAACTCAATGGTCAAATTTGTGCAACTCAATGGTCAAGTTTGTGCAATTTAATGGTCAATTTGTTCATTCATATTTGTTCAACTCTATTGCCAATGTGTTGAATTCTATGATCAATTTGTTCATCAATATTTGTGCAACTCAATGGTCAAATTTGTGCAACTCAATGGTCAAATTTGTGCAACCCTATGGTCAAATTTGTACAACTCAATGGTCAAATTTGTGCAACTCTATGGTTAATTTGTTCATTTCGTCAAACGAAAAATTAGAACAAATTATACGTATTCATAATTCAGATCTAGGAAAAAAACAGCTGCATAAAGAGACTCTTAATTTGTCGAACAAGTTCAAGATTAAGTGTGCTAATATCAAAAGTTAATATATCCAGAGCATGATAAGCTTTCTTCTCCAACGCGTGAGTGGAAAAAATTCAACTAAAATGCTGGCAAATGCTCAGGGAAGGTATAAAGCCGATATTCATTTACTAATTACCCAAACGAAATTGAGGAACAAGTGATTCGCCTTTCATATGCTCCAAATTGACGACAATCGCTCTCTCTCCCGAGAATCGTGGCCGAATAAAATAACGCCGGATCCAGAAGCCTGAGATCGAAGTGCGATTCACCTGATTTGGAGACGATGAGCCATAGCTTGGTGGCTGACCCTTTCCGCTTGGCCGAGGTCGGGATGTGAGCTTGGACAATGGTGGATCTAGCTAGCCACTCGTCTCTTACTCAAGTAACAAATTGATACTGCATATAACAATCAAATGAAGAATCAAGTAACAGATTAAGACACAAAAATTGGCCAGTACGGGAAACAAAAATTGAACAATGGGAAAGGAAATTAGGCAGTACAGGAAACAAAATTGCAGAAACACGGGAAAGCCTTGGCCCCCGGCAGTGTCGTTTTCCCTTACTCAACACCGTCGACAGGCTCCGAACAAAATTGCAGAACGAGACGGTGACGAACAAATCCGGCGAAGACGGAGTGGCGGAGGACGCGGAGCCGTTCTGCGGGAGCAGCGGCGACGGCCGGATCGAGTCCGCCTCCTCCATTCCCTCGCCTCAACCGCCTCGCTGACGGCCGGATCTCGCCGGAGGAGGGAGAGTCGGGGACCGGTACTCTTCGCCAGAGGAGCGAGATCGTTTCTTCCGATCTGAGGACGGCGAGTAGAATCTCCACCAGATCCCGGAAGACCAGCCCAAGGCCTTGCCGAAATCGGAGGCGGTGGCCTTTGGATTCGGAATCGGGAATCCCTAACACCGCCGATCGTGAAAGGTCGAAGTCGAATTGGCGAGGCTCGGCACCATTGTCGGAGGCCTAGGCTCGCGCCGAGAGATGGCGACGGAGAAGAGGCCGGAACGCCGCCGGAGTCGAATCCGGAGGCAAATCGCCGAAGACAGTATTAGGGATTGGAGTCAATCTTTCAACAAACAGAGATGCGGCTGAGGATTTTGGCCGGAATCGGGCCGTTGAAGCCAACGACGGGCAATCGAGCTGCCTCTCCACGCCCTCCGCCACATCCGACCGAAGTAAAAGTGGATTTTTATTATGCGTACAATTTTGGATAGATTTTTTAAAGTTTTGGATAGAAAAGCTTGATTTCAAAGAAAATAACATATTTTGTAATTTTTAAAAGGAAATTTAATGTTTAATCTTTTTTGAAATAAAATAAAATGAAAATCAGTAGATATAAGAAGAGTTCTAATGTGGGGTCTATAATGAAATTTCAACCAATTAAACAAATTAACTTGTTTTAATAAAGATGGATGATGCGGTCCAATGAGAAGTTGACACGTGTCGTGCTAAATATTATTTTTAACCTCCGCTTTAGTATATAACTAGTAGATGACCCGTACCTTGTACGGGGGTGTTATTTATTTATTTATTACTTGTGTATGAATTTACTATAACAATTACAAAGTTATCTCAAAAAAAATTTGGGAACTAATAATATAGAGAACGTAAAATAATTGTAGAAGAATGAGTTAATGAGAGGTGTATTTATAGCAAAGAAGTTCTAGACGGATAAGGATTAGAAGAATAATTATAAAGATATAAATAAGATATATCTTAGTTAAAAGATAAAAAAGATAAAATTTCCATGCTAGTATATTAAGATAAAATATATACCTTTGATTTTCCATGTGAGCACATTAAGATATACTCCCTCCGTTTCACAATAAGTGTCGTTTTAGCACTTAAAATTTGTTTCATAATATGTGTCGTTTTAGGTTTTCAAAGTGATTTATTAGGGGTAATAATGATATTTTTTATTGGAATGTGTATTTGTTGACTAAAGTTGTTCATTCATTGGCCAAAAAAATGTAATGAGTGGTAAGATTAAGAAAAAATTGTAAGTTTTAAGATGAATAATTGCTTTTCTTAAAAACTGTGTTGAGAGCTAAAACGACACTTATTGTGAAACGGAGGGAGTATATCTTAGCTAAAATTGTATACTTTTTTATATTTGTATATATTTTGTACCATGTGCGTACATGCTTTTGCAAAAGATGTACCATGTACGTACATGCTTTTGAAAAAGATAAAAATTGTACATGCTAATTGTATATTTTTTGTACGTAATACAAAATTTACATAATTTTTCGAATTTAATAGATAAAAAAGATAAAATTTTCAAGTAGAGAGTAGAAAGATAAAATTTTCAATTTAATAAATGACAAAAGAATTTAAATAAAATATATTATTTTAATAAAAGGGGTGATGTTAAAATTGTATTTATTTTGTACCATATTGGAATTCTATCATTTTGGAAAAGATGTACCATGTACTTACATGCTAAATACAAAATTTACAAAATGGTTCTAATCTAATAGATAACAAAAGATAAAGTTTTCAAGTAGAAAGTAGAAAAATAAAATTTTCAAGTTAATAGATGATCAAAGAATTTAAATAAAATATATTATTTTATTAAAAAAGGATGATGTTAATGGTGACGGAATTTTTTGGTGAATACAAAAAATATTAGCATATGACTATCTTCTATATGAATCATTAGATAACATAATTTGTCCAATTTACGTACATGTACGAAAGATAAATACAAAACATTAGCATAAAAATATTAGCATACCATGTACGTACATGCTAAATACAAAATTTTCATAATTTTTCCAATTTAATAGATAACAAAAGATAAAGTTTTCAAGTAGGGAGTAGAAAGATAAAATTTTCAATTTAATAGATGACCAAAGAATTTAAATAAAATATATTATTTTAATAAAAGGGGTGATATGGCGCAATATGGTGACGGAATTTGCTTCAGCTTTAGTATATAGTAATAGATTATGATATGATTATGATAGATAGATAGATAGATAGATTATATAGAATTGGGGTTTTTTTTATTAGTTTAAGTGTGCTATAAAAAAAAGGAGGTAACGGAAGGGTGTATTTGTCAAAAAGCTAAAAAATGCAAACACGGGGGAAAATTGGCGTGATGCTTATCAATTAGGGTTCTCCTTATAATAACATCAGCTAGGGTTGTATATATGCTTACTCTTCTTGCCCTAGCACAATACTTTTGGATTGATCGAAGAAGATCAAACATGACGACAAGCCACTCGAACTACCTCCCTCAAGACATACTCATGAAGATCCTCCACTTGCTCCCATTCGCATCCCTCCTAAAATTCAAACGTGTGTCAAAGGAATGTAAGGCCATCATCAACGATCCGAAGTTCGTCAACCGTTACCATGACAAATCCCTGACCTTATTCCTTAGCGAAGGAAGCCTCTTCTGCGTATTAGTAAGGCACAATGACGACAACAAACCGGCCACCGATCCTCCTTGCACGGTGCGCCATGTTCCGATCGGGCTCGAAGACAAGGTGAAGAGGGACCTATGGTTGGTTTCGGAGCCATCCGACGTGGTGGCTTGTGTTGGCTTAGGCAAGTATGGCTTCCTTTTGTACAACTTATTCACCGGAGCTTCGTATACGGTTGAAGATGCCCCGGCACGAGTAGGGTTTCACACCACGTGGAGCTGTTATGGATTCGGTTACGATCGTTACGCTGACGACCATAAAATTACGGTGGCAGTCAAAAAGGGCCCGCCGACCGAGGGGTTTTCCGAGGAGGATGACATTGCATTTTGGATTTACAGCTTTCGAAACCGGGCTTGGAATAAGGGACGACTTGAAGGGCTTCCTTACGACGTGTGTAATATGATTTCGTTGTTTCGAGCTTGCTCTTCGAACGGTGTCCTTCATTGGGTTTTCTATCAAAGATGGCGCGACGAAAAGCTGGCCATAGTCACTTATGATTTATGTACTCATAGGTTCGGGGAGATGTCAGCGCCACCGATGCTTGATGGTAGTTTTTTGAGTCTAAAGTTGTTTCAAGTAGGCGGACAACTTTGCTTTGGGTACATTCATAGACGTGTTTCTCATGTGTGGGTGATGAAAGAGTACGGAGTCAAAGAGTCTTGGGCCAAGTTGTTTACGATCGACCACTCATTGTGCACGATCGGTACCCTTGATGTGTTTTCAATGCCAAGCATGGCGCTATGTGAACCTCGGGCTGGCGAAAAGATTGTGGTGTTTTGGAGGCACTGGCACTGGCACCGTCACTTGATTTGGTACGATGTCAAGGATGGCTCGGCCCAAGTGGTTGGTTACTGGACGAGTCTTGAAACGTGATCGAGGAGCATACGATTCATGTATGAGCTAGCCAGGCATATAGTACTCTCGATATATATTGAGTTTATATATGATTGATGTTTACGGACTTGTTTGACATTTTTGCACGGGTAGATTGATTCATTGTTTTTTGAACGAAGGGGTAATTCATTCATGGTAAAGCTATACAACTAGTTACGAAATTGTTCTAGGCCGGAGATGTTGCGTGGTTCATCTAAGCCTACTTTAGGTGACCCATCGCCTCAATTCTCTATTAATCTTGTTTAGGGCTCTCAAAACCTGACTCGACCCGAACCGATCGAAAGTTTTGGGTTTAAACCCGATCGAAATTTTTTGGGTTGAAACCCGACCCAAATAGCAGCGAGCAAAGAAAAAAAACCGAACCCGATTGGGTTGAAACCCGAGACCGACCCGATATATTATATATATGTAGAATAAATATATTTTATTGTAAATATTATAATATATTTTATCATAAAACCTATTATAAATAAAATATTATTATAAAAGTCTATTAAAAATAATATTTTATTATTAAATATCTATTTAATTAGAGAGAATTTTAGAGAGTATTGGAATCGAAGTAATATAAACGAAGCTGGACTTATTATTTCAGCATGCAAAACGTTGTTGATATGTATACTAATCATGTAGTGTGAATGGTTAATGCACTCCTTCCTACACATAAATAATTGACTGAATGAATAGCATTACGGAAAATCCCCTTTTGCAACAATGAACAATGTCAATTGTCAAATTGTTGCGTAAACTAAGGCCCTAAAGCCTCTTTGTTGACCAAAAAAAAAAAATATTGTTGCGTAAACAAGAGATCTTGAATCTCAAGTTTCTCATTAACCTTTATTCAATTAGATTATTTCCAAGTGGGGCTCTAATTATTCATTAATAATCATTGGTCTATCACGTCTTGTACTTGTATTCCCATTAGCTAGCAACACAGATCAAAACATAAAATTTCTTGTAAGATTTGACTTTCAAACATTTTGCTTAATTACTGAAGTTCTTCACGGACAACATATAGAAGAAAATGTCAAACTATCTAAGATGACCACAAACGAAAAACAGAGAGAGAAGACTATAAACATAACTGTTATTTCTTGTGGGAATATATGTTATAATTCAACCAAGCAAAACAGCGTTTGTATGATCAATTACAATAATCTCTTCTCATATTTATATTGTCATATTTCTCATGCATGGCTGTCTTGCCATATCGATATAGCACAACAAATTCAAATAATGGATTAATGATTCACTAATTGTTTGTCAATTTGCAAATCATATCTGCAATAATAACATCAGCCATAACTCACAACTTGATAGTATACCAAATGGTACTTCACAAGTACAAAAATTGAAAACCACAAGATCCACAAAATGTGAAATAGGTTAATTAAATACTAATACATACTCGTATATACAAGCACAGCTATCTCATAAACATGTAACGTTTCCAAAGAGAAATCAAATCGGCACCGAAATTGATTAACCGGATCTTAGTTCAAAAACAAAGCACAAAGAGTTTTTATCTATACTGTTATTACAACACACAAATGGCATCATTTATGTAGATCTAACATTAGTGGAACATACCGAGCAGAAGGGTCTTACCGCAGACATTGAAGAGCTATTCACTCCCGAAATCTTCAAAATTCAAGTGCTCTGACGTACTCGCCAACTTCCCAGTTCCGTCTGCTGTACCAAGAAAAAATTACCAGTTAGCCGTATGCGGAAGCGTAACAAGGAAATACAAACACAGTACATAGTAGTAGTGGGCTAGTATAGTAGCACACCTTGAAGTTCTCCGCCTTCATGGGAACAAAGAAAGTTAGCAGGGCCAAGAAAGGGTTGTCTTGAACAGCTCCCCAGTAAATCTAGAAGAAAAACCAGAAGCATTAGATCAAAATCTATCATCAAATCCAAGAATTACAAGCCTGGTTCAATTTTTTAGATTTATCATTCATTTGGTAACTACAGATCTCTTTATCAGTGTGACGCTGTCTGGTTCACTATCATTTATCTCTATGTATTACAACGATTTTTCTACTCTATGCCCAGAGGAAGTCAAAATAAAAATGTTTATAAGACTTACTAATTTAGGATTGTCAACCTTTTTTTTTGTTGGATTTAGATTTACCACGTTAGGGATAGAATAGAAAAGCCAACCAAAGAGATGAGGAACGCACCAGGACGAGGGAAATTGGCTGAGAATTCAGAGAAGCTAAATTGCAAGTCATCTAAACATGGTCCTACTGATGATTGTGAGTGTAGGTTAAATGCATTATAGGATTCAACATGATCGTTTCCCAAGGCTTGGTCTGTCTCTAGGATGTGGGCATCAGCATCAAAGATGAACTGTGAACCGGTTGTAAAGTCGTCAAGTTCTGGTTTAATGATCACCCCTCCGCCTCCACCTCCATTCACCCCTTGCATCATCCTCATATGGGAGCTAGAGAGAGCATTAGCGTCAATGTTTCCGTGCATAGTTGACATGCCGTTGGTGTATGGAAGAGGTAAGCTGTGAGAAAACGGAATGTCTAAAGTCTCTTGCTTTACAGATTCTGTTCCCACTGAAGGTTCCGAAGCGTAGCACTCAGAATTCTGTTGTTGCACTGCAAAAAGGAAGCAACTGTAAGTATTCCACACATCAGAACAGACGTTATCAGTTACTCTGCACCATATAGCACCAACACTTTACATCTACCACATGCTTTATGGTTCAAAGCTTCAAACACATTATGTAGCCTAATAATTACATTTCTGAGCAAGTATTCCACACACGATCAAGGATCTATCCTTGACAATTCCATCTCCACATTACACGTCAGCAGAGAAGTCATTCTACCAATTTCTCTGTCTAATTTTGTCAGTAGTGGGCACTTATAAGATACATGAATTACATAGAAGCATCAACATGGGAAACCAAAGAAAACACACAACCCTAAGCAAGCTAAGAGATCAATGCATTGCCACAAAGTGTAAGAGGAGGTTTTCTAGCAATAAGAGCCGTAGTTTCAACCTCTCAAACCTAAGCAGCACATCAGCATGTAGATTGCCAGTATGTATTGTCCGTAGAAACTCATTTATTTACGCAGTATAGGGAGATAGAAAAATGATAAATTGGAGAGAAAAATGATAAATCGGCAAGTATTAAGTTCAATGTAACCCACTGCTAGTATACTGCCTGAGCTAAAATACCATGAACCATTTTAGTGATAAAATATGATAATACAGAATTGGTAGTGCCAATTATTGAAATCCTATATTCATACAATAAAACATAAAATGGAACTTTTGTACCCATATTTGAAGATAAATAAAATTCTCATCCTGCTGCATCACAGTCAGCTATCAAAGATGAAATTTGAAAACAACATTTTATTTTAGCTGAACATTAGGGAAAGATCATCTTACAATATGTGATATGAGATCCACTGGGAACTGGCATGCCAGCAGACTGTAGCTCATTCATCAGTAAAGCCTGCCTCCTGAGCAGTTCATTGAAAATGTAGATATGATTCTTCAGGTCCAATTGAAGATTGTAGGCTTCAAAAAAATCCTTATTTTCTTCTTCAAGCTTTTGCCAAACTAAACAGAGAAAGATAATATATGAGAAAACAACTTAAAATGATCTCACAATTAGATGTCTAGTTGTCATATGAAGGCCATAATGAGGCAAATAAATGGGAGCAAATATCAGCCAGAGTATAGAATACTCAAATTAGTATCAACTCAAGCAAACTCATGAAGTTGAAGAATTCATATTGAAGTTGGGTATCCACCTTGAATGCCCACAAAACAGCTTGCTCTTTTCTCCCATGCGATTTATATTCTCATTTGATGTGAATCTTTCAAGAAATTTCCACACAAATTAGACAACTGAGCGAATATAATTGGAAAAATAATGTTTTCTGAGCCGAGAAATGAAGGTCCCAACTTTAATAATGCATCAATATATATCTAAATCACTGCAAACAACTATCACTCTTTTCTCTTGCAGTAATATAGACAACTAAACATAGAGCATCACTGATTCTAAACGTATACAATCAGACAGAAACTTCAATATTTTATTTGTCTAAACACTGTATATAGCAACTGTAAGTTGCCCCAAGATACAGCTTGCAAACTCAGCAGACTAGGAATATAAGACAAAGCATATTAAAGTGTGACAAGCTAAACTCAGCCCTATTTTGTGAAGTTGACTAGATTAATCTAGTAGAGCACGTCATCAGCTTAGTATGGCTTTCGAAAATGTTCCTCTAAACCCTTTGTGACATGCATATTAGTAACATATCTAATAAAGAAAAGTCCAACTAGTCTGTGCCATTTACGGGTAAACCAAGAGTAAATATGCTACGATAGTATAGAAAACCAACTGTAGCAGATAAAACAGATTGCAGTACATGACGGTACACTTCAAAGTAAGCTTTGGGTCAGCACAATCTTCTCCTAGCTGCATCAGATTCTCTGGCCTTTACAGCTTTATTTCTATTTGTAAAACATCAGTTATTATGATAGATACCACTCAAAGGAGTATCTCACTTTGAGGAAACCACTCTTAAGCAAGAAATGCAAAAGAGGAAACTTTGCAGGAAAACACTCCTACAGACTCTTTTCAATTCATTCATAAAATTCAATGTGATTTACAATCTGACCTGACTCCTTAAATAGAGGAAAATAAATAAAACTAACCACTAACACATCAACTAAGTAGTGCTCCTATCACTAACCCACTAACATAACTCTAGGAAACCACCTTAATTAACTAACTAAACTAAAAAATAGGGACTGAAACATACTGAACATGAATTAAAACGTGAATTGAAATTGAACATTAAGCTGCTGGAAATTGGAATCCTATCATTGCATCCCCCTCAAATTTGCCTTGTCCTCAAGGCAAAATACGGGCACCTTCACCCAGCTAAGTGACTACACCCACATAGTGGATAATGGCCTCTTCAGGAAACCCTAGTGGTGTAGAAAAGGTGGTTTTGCATTGATCTCCTGGCAGGTACAAGTCACCACAGCAGCTGCATGTTCCTTCTTCGCACCTTAGCTGAAATCCAACCTCCCAGGACATTGTTGAATCTGGTAAGGGAATCGGTTGCTGCTGTTGGTTTTCCTTTTGGTTGTTGTTCTGGCTCCTGGGGGCCGGTAATTGGGTAGAATAAAGGGTTGAGCTTGAGTTTTGATTTTCACTAGTTTTAGCCTTGTTCAAGCTTGAACTAACATCCTTCAAAGAAGTTTGAGGATTGTTGTTTTTGCTGGAATGTGATGTTTTGATGAGGGTTATAGGTTTGACAGGGGGTGTTGCTGTGGGGGAGGGGCTGTTGTGTGCCCGTGATGGAGAAGATGGATTTTCGATCATGAGTTAGGGATTGGGTGAAGCTGATGGATGAGAGATATCGGACACTGGACAACCTCGAGACTCTAGAAACCTTATTAAGGCGGTGATGCATTTATCCAAGCGAGAAATAATTGATGCTAGTTGTTGGGATATAGCCTCAGGAGTTAGGGTTGTGTTTCGTGGTGGATCGAAAGCGGAAGAACGTGTCATCGCCATTCGAATCGAACAGCTCTGATACCAAATGATAGATACCACTCAAAGGAGTATCTCACTTTGAGGAAACCACTCTTAAGCAAGAAATGCAAAAGAGGAAACTTTGCAGGAAAACACTCCTACAGACTCTTTTCAATTCATTCATAAAATTCAATGTGATTTACAATCTGACCTGACTCCTTAAATAGAGGAAAATAAATAAAACTAACCACTAACACATCAACTAAGTAGTGCTCCTATCACTAACCCACTAACATAACTCTAGGAAACCACCTTAATTAACTAACTAAACTAAAAAATAGGGACTGAAACATACTGAACATGAATTAAAACGTGAATTGAAATTGAACATTAAGCTGCTGGAAATTGGAATCCTATCATATTATAACCTGACCTAAATCTTACTTTCACTCAAGGAGAAAACATGTTGCTGGCAGAACAAGTGCTCTGATTTTTTTGGATGAACTAAATGCTTTGTAATTAAAGTGCAGTAAAGCTTATGCAATTCCAATAGCTTATATGCAGGAATTTGACAATATATTAGGGAGATCTTCTTTTGCATTTAAATACAACTATACAAGTAACCGTTACAGATTACCAAGTTCCGTAACACATTGATCGATTTTAGCCTGTGACCATATAGTATTCACTGCTTCAGCACGATCCATGTAATTTTGTATGCATTGTTTTATAAGACTGTGCACCTGTCAAATGAACATACACGTTAAATGTAAAATATAACTCCAGAGGGTTGAGAGACATCAAGCAACAAAAACTTATGGAGATACTCACCAACTGTATGTCTTTATCCGTTACTTCTCTTGCACCTCGACTAGCCATTTGCAGGGATTACTGCACTGTTTTAAGACACTTGTTTAATTCTACTGTGCATGCTGATGAATGATGACTTTTTGTTCAAACAGAAACACGTTCTAGTATAGCCACTTAAAGGCCACTAATTGTACCACAGTCTAAAGATTGAATCATTTAGTTGAAACTGAACATCACATGTCAACTATGGCATGGCTCAAACAAACAATAAAGAGTCAAGACAGCAGAAAATTTAGGAATTCAAGCATAGCATTATATTCACAGCTTGATGATTCTTTATTCTGCTTGGACTGATCTCATTCAGGCGTCTGACAACTTGTGTTAGGGTGTATAAACCAATGGATAGCTGGATAAGAAATGAACAAGCACTTAAAGGAGGAAATTCTGGAGGGTAAAATTAAAAATAATAGTAAAAAAACATCAGTTAAATAGTCTCTTTCCACAAAACCACATGAAGAACGGCAATTCACAGTACTACCTGTTAAGAATAAATAAATAAATAAATAAGCCTTCATTTTATTAACATTTTTAACTTCAGAATTTGTTTTGCTAATGATTTGATGGTCAATATCAATTATAAACCCTAGTTTTCTGTACTCTTCTTAAAGCTTATCTCTCAACAAGATATTTCACACTTTACAAAGGCCTACATAGCACCAGATAAACAGCTCTGCTCCAACTCTCTCCGCCAGATCTCATTACGCCTAATATCCAGAATGTCCCCATAATAACAGCCATCAACACCATAGCAATCGATTTCAAACAAAACATTAACTAACCATTTCCAGCATCCACAAGCCACAGATCCTTCAATAATTGAACGGAGTTGGACGCATCATGTCCCAATCCACAATCAACAACCAACTAAAAAACCAATCCTCCATATCCTGACCTCAAAATTCGATATAATATGACCACAACCGTAACTTCATACCACTCATCTTCATACTGACCGGAATTGACGAGATTTCCAAATCAACGGAATAAGGAAAGTTCCAATCAATTGCAGAATTCAAAATAACCGGCAAAAGAAAAGCGACAAAGCAGGATAGAAAGCTAAGAAAAAGCCATGGCGGGAAGAGAGAACACAATCAGCCGACTTACATGCGTGAAAAGGCGGCGATGGCGGTGACGAAGATTGGGGGAGCGAATCCAGAGCACGAGCCACTAGCGAGAAGAAGTTGGAATTTTGAGCTTATGTTCGGCTATTTATAGCGGAATTTCTTCAGATTCTTTCCTCAATTGATAGCATTTTCCCTTTTTTAATCGAAATGTAAATAATACAGGACTCTTTTGACAGTTGGAGTCTTCTTGGACTTGGGAAATGGGAATGATATCTGTATTGATAGAATTAAATAATAATAATAAAACAATATTTTTTGGTCAAAAGATACAACATTGGTGTTTTGACCATTATGTATTGAATTTGACTAATCATAATCTTATTTCATAATCCGAGATTAACTAGAATATTTTAGCGCTCTAATATTCCATTGTCACCCGCAATTTGCTTCAAATACAAAATCATATTATCTATCTCCAAAAAATTATAAAAAATACAGTTTCAGATTCAAATTTGCTTCAGAAATTCTGCAACAATTTACAAAGTAACATATTTTCATACAGATTTTTTTTTGGTCCAAATATTTTCATACAGATTTGACCTTATTAACTTCAAGCAGTTACATTAACCAACACACACAGACAGACACACATAAACTTGTACTGATAGATAATAAGATCACACCACAGTTTAGTCACACTAACAAAGCCATGAAGCATGATACATAGGAGGATTCTTGACCCTTTTCCATGCTTACAATTTCCATAGTAGTTAACAACATACTAAGAAGATTTGCATTGAGGATTCACTGCCTTCACCAATTGCTTTGGGAAACGACGAACGAAGGGCCCCAATGCGAGCCAAGGACGAGTTGCCTTCATTGAAGGTTTCAGGTCACGGATTCGAACCATCCCCATGGATGGATCCTACGTTGAGGTTGAAAAAGTCTGTCCATTTGACAGCCGGGGTCGTGTCCATGGGAGACGGTTGGGGGAGTCCGATATTGAACGAAAACCCGAAGTGATCTCCAGGAAAACTGTTGCTGTAGACGCTGCTCGCTGCCTCTGTTGCTGATGCAGCTGGGTTTCCACCGTTGATGTCAGATTGTAAGACCTCAGAGTTCTGTGACCCAGTTGGCTGAGCAAGATTGTTGTCCTTAGTCATGTAATGTGCGTCTTTAAGCTTAGACGGTTCGTTGTTCAGAGCTTTAGCTGTGTTCAAGAACCGGCCTCCAGCACCCCTTGCACGCCTCTTGGCGTGCAGGTGTCTCGATTCATGAAGATATTGCTGTCATCCAAAATGGAAGAAAGATCAACAACATTATGGACTTTTGCATTACAATGCAAGATAATGTATTTATCAGACCTTGCGAACACCACGCGAAGGCTTATTCAGCAACTCAGCTTTGGCACGAGACTGCCTACGCCTGAGGATTCCATGGTACTGCTTCGCATTCACAAATATCGGGCCTTCATCTGGCGTCAAGCTCAAAGGGAGCATAATACGTCCCTGTGATGGGGTAAAAACCTTCAATCAATGCATCTCAAACAGCAATCAACCTTTTATCTGACATGTATGAACTACAAGCACAAAATATACAAATAAGACTAGTGATTGCTGTTATCTCAAGTGGTCAAGTGTCATATTATCTGACTACAGAAACACCAAATTTGTTCCAGCCAGAGCTGAATCTCACCTCATTAGTCATTTCTTGCACAACAGTACAAATGTTTCAAGCATAAATTTTGTTTCAAGGTAGACTATCTTGTAGTAGCTAGTACATATAAATGCTACAAAATTGACTGTAAAATTTATTGACTATATATATCTGCAGAAACGAAAACTGACCCCGAGCTGTGGTCCGCAGGCTGAGAGGAGGCCGTAGCTTGGATCTGGATATGCATATTTTGGGAAGATCTAACGGATTTGACAGCAGTGACAGAAACATGAAAAAATGAGCACAGTATCATTCAACTAAAACCAGGTTTAATCAGTTCATTCAACCATCTTGAAAAAAAAAAGTATTCTTACCAAGGATGGAGAATATCCAATTTCCAACCAAGTGTGATAATCTGCTGGCAGAGCTGAATACACAGAAGCTACTGACTGAGCTTGAGTTTTTTGTCCATCTAGAAGATAAAAAGAGTACTTTGCAGTTACATTTTTGTAAATGAACCATTAAATTATCTCTTCATAACAAATTCATTTCTAAGCTCCAACTATTCAAATTTCAAAATATTAATACATGGGCTTTGATCAGTGAGAAACAAATTTGGCAACACAATTGTTAAGAAAAGACTTACCCCATGAGCCAGAGAAATTGGTTTCAATCCCTTTCCCATTATAAGCTCCGATTCCAGCACCCCGTTTGGCTTGCTTAGCTTCAGAGGATTTGAGCTGGCCAATAGAATCAGTGTCATGACTTTGAATTGCCAAGGACCCAACAGAGCTCCACCATGGCCCGGAATCGAGCTGTAGCACGGGGAATTGGACAAAAGCTTCTTGTTCCTTAGAGTAAGTAGTCATGGTTCAAGATTTCAAGTAAGGATATTCAATTTAGCTCCTGCAAATCCAACACCAAGTATTGGAATTCAGAATTGTATATAGGAATCAGTCTAAGAAGGAGGACTAGGGGTCCAAGAGGGAAAGCTCAGTAGGTATTTAATATCCAATGAAATCAAAACTACCATAATGATCAAAGGTTCATCAAAGAGTGGGCAAACAACTTTTGGTTAAACTTGTCTATAAACATCCATGAGCCTGACTATAATTGGCAGTTTGCCAATACAAGGTTAATGATAAGTATCTTGCCAAACTTTGAACATCAGATTCCAAACCTAAAAGGGAAAGGACTAATAAAGTAGGATCATCAAGTAGAAGCTTGCAAAGAACCAAAAATACAAGCAGCAGTTGTGGGGCATTGGCCATCAGTGATTTTGAAGGATTCAGTAATTAGTAACTTTCATAGCCAACTCCCAAATTTTACCATCCACAGAAAATCAAGGACAAGGTATTATTATTGTGATTGATTGATACCAAGAACTAAATCAACTAATCTGGCAACCAGTGTAAAAAGTAAATACTAAATCTTCACCCAAACAAACAAACAAGGAGCATGCTGAAAACCAACATAGAAAATTGATTGAAGTACATATGAAAAGGAAAGAGAATGAATAATACAAAAAGGGCAAAAACCCATTTGCATCATAGTGCCAAACAAGAACAAAAACCAAAGAAAAGATACAAAAGAGGAGTGGGGATTGAGAAAGATAGAGTGAGCCAATAGTAAGAAGAGTAAAGAGATTTAAAAAAAAAAGAGAAGAGCTTACTTAAGAAGAAGGCAGCTTGGCTTTGGATCCTATGCTGAAGGAGAGAAAACCCATTTGGCAGGAGCCATGTCTGCACAAGTTTAAGCTGCCAAAAAGGAGAGAGAGGGAAGGGAAGAAAGTGGTGGGCACTAGCGGAAAATGATTTGTAAATAAACAAAATAAAGGTAGTGGCCAATGGGACAATTCCTTAGTGCAATTGTTTATGGTTTATTAAATTTCAGTATTGGTATTGACTTTATATAATTTTTGGCTGGATCAGTGTTTGGCTTTGGGTAGAAAGGAATTTCTGTAAAAGCATCCGTTATAATGGTTCATCCTGTTGAAAAGCATTAAGCTAAATTAGAAACCCTTGAAAAAGAACACTTTTAAATCATCAATTAATTGAGAATTGTCAAAAACCATCAACTAAGCCATATAAGATTAATTATACAAGATTTTGAAGGGCCGTATGGGATCATAATAAAGATACACATATAGTTTATAGCAAAACATCAGAAGTGGGCTGCCCTCGTTGATGGAAGTGGGTTGTACATGCAGAAAAGGCGCCCATTTTATAGTATTCAAAAAACCCTTAATGCAAGTCTTTATCTGAATCTTTTGTACATGTTCGATTTGTACAATTTAGCGTTTCTCATATGCACTTGTATAGCTATTGTGTGCTCCTCAAAAGTACAGTTGGGTACAATTGTAACCAACTAACAATTACTTAATGCAAAAGACACACACTAATTACTCAATCTTTCTTCTTCTCCTCCTTGTATTTTTTCTCTTTATTCTAATACTACTTGAAGATATTTGGATCAATATTTCGATCCTAATCAATGCATACCAATGAAAACATTATCAAGTGAAAAAAATAATCAAATATGGGATCATTGCAAAAACTTGCCTAATTTTTCTCAAAAGTAAAAAAAGAACTCTGCTATTGCAAAAGAAAATCAATTAATTTTCAAAGAAATGATCCAAACTCTGCTATTCTTTTGTTATAAAAACATCGTTTTAGATGACTCAAAAAAAAAAAATCTATATGTTTCACTAATTTTATCCTAGTTTTCTCTTACTCTCAAACCAGTGTGAAAAAAAAAAGAATAAGAAAAAAGTTATAAAAGAATGTAAAGATGTCAGCTGGAATTTCAGAGCCAAGAGCCATCTTCATCACCATTATTATCATCATAGTTGTATACTTCCTCTTCATTGTAAAAATCATCGTCTTGAGCATTGCTTCTTTCGAAGTAATCGTCTTCGTCCGCGTTAATCCCCCAATAAACTTCAGCATTCTTCGAAGGTTGAATATCATCTTCTTCTTCAATTGTGGACAAATTGATCTCACTTGACTTTGGCTCAGTTCTCATCTTCTTTGTGTTGTCTACACCAACCTGCTAGGTTACAAAAACATGTTTAAAAAATGCAATATGATTGCAACACTTTTAGGATGAGCAAGAAAAGACAGAATCCTCCACCAAGACAGCAACTTGAGAAGGCCTAACTTATGTCAATTCACAATCATTAATCTACTTTTAAAGCTGGTGATAAGGTCCTGATTAGGGTGTATTTAGATTGCACAAGATGAATACATGATATTGCATTAGATCTCAAGATTTGACACAGACTGTATGTAGGACTTACAGGTTCATCAAGGATATCCTTCAAGACATCGAAGTTTACTCTTGAACTGAGTTTCTTGCGCTTCAACATCTCGTGAGCTGCTTCTGCAGCAGTCCGAGGAGTCTTCGCTTCTGCTGCTCTTTTCTGACGTTGTTCCTGCAATTACAAATAGTTTTGCGGAGAGCTTTTCGAAACTTTGAGTAATGCGATCTGTAATTTGAACTGTAAGAACATCACCTTCTTTGACTTTGCGACTTCTGCAGCAGCATCTGCAACAAGTTGTCGCGCTGCGCGCTCGGCTTCTGGTAAGTTCTGGAAACGCGCCATTTCAGCTTCCCTGGCAGCTTCTTTTGCAGCTTGTTCCTGTTATATAAATCAATGGCTGATTGAAGGAAAGGATAGTGTAGTGACTAATACTACCTATTACTAATGTGCTAATTTATGATCAAAACTAGTGCCTAACATCGGGTTTTGAAGATGAACCATCTTATGACAGAGTGATCAAAAACATAATCTTCTATCCTGACAATTTGGTGGAAACAAAAGAATTTCCAGATCATGCTCCTTTGGTGAATAGCTACTCCTTTGTCCTATCATGTAAGAAACACTTCTCCTTTGTTTCTCAAGTAATTGTATGAAATTACCTCAAGATATTCGCGGTTCATTTCCTCCCAGATAATTTTTTTGTATTCCTTCTCCTCTTCGTTATGCAAGTAGTCATCCACCTGCATGAGGAAATGTTAGTAATAGCTCTAGTTAAGTCTTAATCCACAAACATTACAAGAACAGCTATAGTAATGCCAATAATTTTTTCAAATGCTGACCTCAGCATCGTCAATGTCGGAGAAATTGTCTGAGTCATCCTCATTTTCTGAATTTGAGCTTGCATTATCAGCTCCGATGTTATCATGACCTGTGTCTTTTGTACTAACTCCTGAGATTATATCAAGGCAAAATTTAAGACGCAGACTTGAAAAGCTTAGAAAATTTTGAAACTTGAAAGTGTACATTATTTTTTTTTTTGAATAGAAAAGTGTACATTATTACCTCCAGAATCTACACTTTGATCTGTATTAGCATCCACTCTTTTTTCCTTGTGAATCTACAAAAAAAAAACTAAATAATCAAGACAATTCATGCATTAACACAATTCATGCATTAAAGTAGACAAGACAATTCATGCATTAACACAAGTACAGAGGACAATAAACATACATTTGCTACTCTTTCTCTTTCAGCACGTTGAAAAGCCGGGGGCTCAGCACCTCCTTCAAGACCACCACTAATTTCTACAAACTACAATGTTTTCTCAATACATTTAGAAAATATCCACTCGAAAAAGCCAAATAGCTTTTTTATTTTAAAAACAAACATTTACCTCATCATGGCACTTCTTACATAATCCATGTGCAAAATGAGGTATTTCACTGCCTTTATGCTCACACAGCAATTCAACCTTCTCAGATTCGTGGTGAGAACTCATACCCTTGCTTGATTTGAGATTTCTATCGAGCTCCTCAGCATTTTGGTTGAGTTCCTCAACCTGAGACATCATTAATTGTCCATCTTAATGTTTTCTCTTTCATTTTACATAGCAATAAAAAACATACAGATATTAGCGTCAAGTTTGTGAATCGTAGACCAAGAAGGCAACCAAGATTGCTAGCCTACCGTTAGGCTCCCTGAGGCAGTGTCTTCAAACTCAAGTAAACGTTTTGTTAATGTTGCTTCACAAATATGTACAATCTTTACCTGTATATTTGAAACATGCATCAGAAGCAGATCAAAGCAGACTACACAGCTTAACATACTCTTTTGACTTTGTAGAAGCACAAGATAAAACTTCTCAGTGTACAATTTCAAAGAAAGGTGGATTAGTACAGAATAAGGAAGGAATCTTGATATTGTATGCCAATCTCAAATCCAGATTATAAGCAAGCATAGAAAACAATCTTGTAATAGCATTGATATACATCATCACTTACAATGTCAGTTTTAGTAAACTTATGACCATGTGCAAGTGCTGAAATGTACAAAGCTGCTCCACATAAGCCACTTGGTTTCCGTCCCGTCTGAGTATCAGTATTCAAACAAAGCAGTCAGTAAAACAAATACACATCAACCCCAGAAATCATATTCTAGAAATCAAGAAACTAGGCTCAATAGACCTGCATCCAATCGCGTTTCATACTCTTCATAATCGACAATGCCGTTGTCTTAACCTTCTTATTCATGTCAGTCTGACCCAGAAGAACTGGAAAGTATCAAAAAAGCTGAGAACAAACTGGAATTGGCAAACTTTGCTGATAAGATTGTAATGTGTGTAGCGGGCAAAGGGGTTAAAATAGCATACTGTTTGTAAACCGATGAATGTACAGACTGGGATCAACTAGTTTTGTCATGATTGGGTGCTGTTCAAGGCTTAGTAATTTACAAAGCTGCAAAAATACAGCACCTAGCACGTAGCTGCAAAATAAATTTGGAGGTAGCATATAAAGGTGAGGACAAACAAAGCCTAAGAGATGAAAACACAAATTTAGAAGAAAAAAATGTGAAGGATGCCCTTACACATTAACTCCCAAGAACTCCGCAAACTCAATCAAAAGGAATGCCTTCTCCTGTGCCCTGTGAGATGCAATCAGATTTTGGCATAAGTAAATCATTTTAGTGATAAAATGTAGCTAAATTAGATTCGATCCGCAGCTAACTTTCTTAGAGAAGAAGCTTGCAAAAGAAAACCCTTAGCTACAGTACAAACTTACAAGTTCTGATTAAAAATGATATGTATTAAGCTTGTTTTGCTCACCGACAGGCGATATAAAGGCAAGCTGTAGCAACTTGATCTGCTCTTCGCCCCCGTGTAAAGTTCCGCTCAAGAGCTATCTTCAAAACCCAAAAAGCAAAACTTAGCAACAGTCACAGAATCAAGAGAAGTAATCCATTGCACTAAAGAGATATTATCTTACTGTATAAAATGCTTTAGCTGGTGCAACTATCTTATCTCCACCCTCAATCCCCAAATTTTCAGCCACGTTCATCATAAAATCATATGCTACCACACCATAAAAAACCACAAGTAGACAGTTATATGACACTGTAAAAGGAGGAATAGTAAGAAGAGAAATTGCAGTCTGAAGTAAAATTCAATCTCACTAAAACCTAGCATACCATTATCGAGTGTCCGTTCACGCGAAGCTGAATAATCGCGTTGTATGCTCTTCACATAATTGCCTGCAAACTGGCTCTACAAGACACAAAGAATGTTGACAAAGACACTACATCAAACACCAAAATTCATACAGAAACAAGAAACTGAATGTATAGATGGAAACACATATACACAACACTAAACAAATCAAGAGCAAGCTAAATCATAGAGAAAACAGGACACTGCACACTTCCAACACAATCTATGGATCATACAAGCAAGCTTTGTCTGAAAACATGGATGCAACTATAAATCTCTACCTGGCCTGCAGAATTTTTCATAAAGGTTGGCTCATCAGAAAATATATTCTGCTCCACGATTTTTCCACACCAAGTACAGCATCTACAAAGGCAAGAACAAACAGAGGGGGAACATAACTCAAAGGAAGTCTCTAAGCAAGCAACAAGCAGATACTATACGTCAAAAGCAAAATAGAATGAAGAAGTAGTTGAGAAACTGACAGGAAGCCTTCATAATTCTGTTCAATCGGCTGGCGCTTTGAGCAGTGAGAGCACCAGCCTATAGCCATCTGGTAAGCATCAAAACCAAACACAAACGGTTAGTAATTTTTCAAAGATCCAAGAACATCAACCGAATTTGATCCACCGATTGTACAGAGCAAGATCGTTGAGATCATACGGAGAGAGAAGTTCAGACCGGTTTACAGAGTCGGAGAAATCTGCAAACCGTGGTGGACTCAACGATGACGCCGCCGGATCCAATTTGCAGAGACGAATCAGGGCGGCGATGACAAGGCGGTTACGCCGTGAGCGGTGGCGAATGAGCGGCCCGATTGATCGCCGTTGGGAGAACGTGCTAGGTTTTGCGGTTAGGGTTTTAATTGAAAGTATTCTGGACAGAGTTGTACAATAGGTCTAGTGGTAGCTGCTGATGACTAAAACCTAATGGTCAGCGGTTCGACCCTCGTTAAGTTGATTTGTTTGGCGAAATTCTCATTTTAACCTTCTGCTCGGGTTTTTCTCCCGTAACTCCTGCCGCACTATCGAGTATCGACCCCACTAGGCACTAGCCCACTATTTATTCTATTATTACAACTATACTTATTTCTTTTTCATAAAAATTTATAGAATATTTGACATTTTATGTATATATTCGTGTTTAAATATAATAATTTTTTCCTATTTATATCCCTTCACTAGTGTCGGTGTTGACACTTTTGTTCCAGGGGTTGCTGTTGCTAGGGCTGTCGTCAGAAAGAAGGCTAAGTATGCCTCAAAATGTATTGATAATGGGTATGGTTTTCTCGCTTTCGCTTTCTCCATCTTTAGAGAATTGGGAAATGATGTTCTTGATTTTTTGTTTAGGGTCACACGGACTGCTCAGAGCCATGCCTCTAGTGCTAATGTTCAATCCTTTATTTTTCAAAGGTTTTGTTTTACCTTGAATAAGGATGTTGGAGCCCAATTAGTTCTTAGGCTCCCATCCAACTATTTGTAGATTAAGAACATCAAGAAATGTTTATAATTATAGTAATTGTAAAAAGAAAATTAGATCTCTATTTTCATGTTTTTCAATATAATATTTTCACCCAAAAACTTCACTTTTTAAACAAAAGATTCTTTTAGGCAAGAAGTAAATTAATACGATTGTTATGGAAATCGATTTTAATTCTAAAAAAAAATTCAACATATTGATCTTTTTAACATTAAAAATACTAATGTTTACAAAATGTTTCTTAATTTAGAGCACTAAGGCCCCATTTGATATGCTATTGGAATCGGAATGAAATCATGAATCAAACTGAACCATTTTTCATATATGATGTTTGGTATGATATCGGAATGAACCATTCTAGATAATTATGTTTTGAAATCCTTAAGGTTTAGAGTTCTTACCTATGATTATAAAGGTTTATCGTTTTAGAAGTATAAAAATAAGGTTTATAAACTTTAGGATTCAAGATGAAAAATTACAATGTTTGGAATGGACAATACCCTTCAATTTCTGTTGAAATCAAATTAACCTGCAAACTTTAAATGAGTTGAGAATGAAATCGATTCCAAATATTTTTATGCCAAACAAAATAATGAATCAGTCATTTCTGATTCTCGGAAATCTTACGGAACGAAGCATAAAATTTCAAAAACTCGAATCAATTTTCGTATGGTTTGTTTCTCGCTTGCTTTATAGAAGAGCCTTATCCGTTAGAACAAACCCCCCTCGCCCTCGCTTCCGACCACTCTCTGTTTTACTCATCCGAGCTCCAACAATGGCGGCAGCTGCTTCTCTCTCCTCCATTCCTCGATCCTCTACTTCCATATCATCATCCTCTCTCCCATTCCACGCTCGAATCAATCACCAGACCTTCCACCTCTCCCCGAAGCTAAAATCCCCCAAACCGCTCAAGCTTACTTCCCAACCATTCTCTCTCCCTCTTCACAGCCTCTTCTCTCCCGCCGGCCTCTTCCGCTCCTCCGCTGCCTCCGATGACCTTCAGGCTGCCGTCGAAGACGCTGACGAGGGAGAATCGGAGCTCTCCGGATCGGAAACGGACCAATTGCTAGAGCAGGAGCAAGAGGAAGAGGAAGAGCTTGAGGAAGAAGGAGAGGGAAACAAGTCGCCGGCGTCGCCTGAGGACGGCAGACTTTACGTCGGAAACTTGCCGTTTTCCTTCACAGCTGCTCAATTGACCGAGATCTTTGCCGGCGCCGGCGCTGTTCGGTCCGTTGAGGTCGGTGTTCCGTTTTCCGAACTCTTTAATTTCTCCTTCTAATTGGATTGTGATCTTGTTCATGGATATTCGTTCGCAGATAATATACGATAGAGTGACTGATAGAAGTAGGGGATTCGCGTTTGTGACAATGGAATCCGTTGAAGATGCCGAAAATGCAATTCGTATGTTTGATTCTTCTGTAAGTTCTCCATTGTTCTAAATATCTTCATGAAATTTGCTGTAGTTAAAGAACTGAAGTGTATCATAGTAGCATTTTTTAAGAGCATAAGCAATAATTGATTGCAAGCCTCATTCGGAACCCTAGACTTGGAATGATTGGGAGTAAATGTTGTTCTTGGACAGCAAATTGGAGGCAGGACAGTGAAGGTGAACTTCCCACAGGTGCCAAAAGGAGGTGAAAAGAAGGTGCTAGAGCCGAAAATCAAGAGCAGCTATCAAAGCTTCGTGGATACGGCAAACAAGGTGTATGCTGGTAATCTTAGCTGGAGTGTAACCTCACAAGGGCTTAGGGAAGCTTTTTCAGACCAGCCAGGGTTTGTGAGTGCCATGGTTATATTCGAGAGAGGGACTACGAAGTCGCGAGGGTTTGGGTTCATCTCCTTCTCTTCGGATGAAGATGCAAGGTCTGCTATCACAGCCATGAATGGAGCGGTAAGCAGAAATCTGGGCTCCATTGCTTGATTTAGTTGATCAATTTTACATAAAAACTGTGTTCTAAATGGTTGTGGTATACATATCAGGACTTGGCAGGACGGCCTATGAGACTGAACATGGCTTCAGAAAGATCTCGGCCTTCACCACCTTCATCGGTGGATTCGAGCTCGGAGGAGACAGCGACAGTGGAAGAGAGCGAAGGCTCTTCATCGGTGGAGACAGCGACGGTGGAAGAGAGCGAAGGTTCACCTTCATTAGTGGATTCGAGCTCGGATGAGACAGGGGCAGTGGAAGAGAGTGAAGTTCTTTCTGGAGTGAGCTCTTGAGAAAAGCATGCTGAACCCTGATGACAGCTACATAACAAAAACTGTATTGGCTTCACTTTCTGTGAGTTTTTTGGTGATTACATTGCCATTGTGGAAAATTGCGGCGTGTTTGAGAAAAGGGATTTTTGGAGTGTGTTGATGGGTGACAAACCTGGCAATAGACAGGTATTTTGTGTGATGTAGGAAACTGTCTTGGTGGACACTGAATGGGTATACATGTAGACTTCTTGTACTTCAAGTCTCAATCTTGAAAGATGGTTCAATTATTCTAATGCTTTGGCTAGGCTGGACTGAAATGATTGTTTTTTAAGCTTGTGTTGACATAACTGACTCCTTGAGTTCAGATAAAATACAGAGGAAATTTAAATATTGACTTCAAACATGCACGTAAATTAGTCAACAAGCCATATAAAATGCTCACAACAAGCCCAATAGACTTGTAATTTAATTTAAACCATATCAGATACACTCAAGATGTTCCAATGCCTCAACTCCTCCATAGCAATAGAAGGAGGGCTGAGTGTGAGGAGAAACAAACAATCAAAAGGCACGAGGGGTTGAAAATTTATTTACGCGCCTGTGAAAAAAAAAAGAAGAACAAGTTTGCAACAGCGAATAAAGATAAAATTGGCTACCTCCTGAAGGTGGGGGGGATCTAATTTGCTGATGCAGTCTTCACATACTTGTGCATTGACATCAATGCAGATGGTGTTTGCGAATCGACAATCATATCCTGTAGGGTTGGTTAGCAAGGTTGTATTGTTTGCGCTTGTGTTTTCCCTTCTTCGATTTCTGTAGTTTTGCGGCCATCTTTTGGAAGGGATTTGGTCCTCCAAATGTATCCTTGGACATCCTTACTCTTTTCCTTTTGCCGCGGTCATACTCTTCGTCCCTGAATCGCACAAGAGAATTAGTTTTGCAAGAAGATGTATTGTACGCGATTTTAGTTCTTTAAATGCATGTGTGAATTTCATACAAACTATTAAAAAAGACATATGAGAAGAAACCCAGACGAATGATTTTGAAAATAGCTCAGAATTTAAAGTCATGTATGAATAAAACTCACAAAGCATCCGCCACGTAGCCAATGCTGACACTGACAGTTTTATGCAACTCCACGGTTTGTTGTGCAGATGGAAGCTCTACAGCATTGCATTTTTCAACTACAATGCAACATAGAAAAAGATTGCATCAGTACAGTACCATCACAAGCAAATCAACGTCGTGTATTAACCACATCCCAGGCACAAACTGAAAGAAAATTAAAAGAACAGTAAAAAGGTGCCGGACTATGAAAGTGTAAACAAAAAAGAATCAGGAAATTGATACAACAATAATTTACGGTCTAAGAAAAGGTGTATCATTACTCATTAACAAGAAAAGCAGTAGTGACAAGATATATTCTAAAAGAAATCCTTAGGGGCTATGAAGAGCTTACCAGCAGATCTTTTGAGGTTTTTCCTTGGTTTATCAGCCACTGTAGTATTTTTATCCATGCTATCTTTAACACGGGAAATCTTTCCACCTCGTTGCTGCTGAATTTCTGCAGTTTTGAGGCGCTGGTCATCACCAGCAAGAACAATTTCGCCTGAGGCTGTTCGTCTTTTTAACTCTGAAACAGAATCTTCATGAGCTGAGAGCCCGTCATGTGTTACATGATCACTACTGCTCCTTTTTGAGCCACGTCTGGATCTCTTCCTTGAAATCTTAGAAGAAGCCTCCTCAATTGCAGCTCTTGCGTTAGATGTAGAAGGCCCTGGCTTTTCATCAATCAGATTTTCAGCCTCGAGCTTTCGTTTCTCCTTTTTAACCTTTTTATGCTTCTTTCTCTTTTGCAACTTCAAAGATGTCCCGTACATAATTCTAGTACTGAGATGCAAGCTTGGAACATTACATTTCGTAGCCTTCTTCTTTGGCTTTTCGTGTGAGGAATGAGTGGGCGATTTAGAAAGCAACCCTGGTACGGTTGTGACTGCAACATTTGATCTGCCAGCATTATTATTAACCTCAGATATCTTTGCAGCTGCTTCCCCTGGAAAACCTCCATCCTAGCAATAGAGAAGATCATAAGAGGAAAAAGAGTTAAGGGTTGCAATGTATAAAAATGTCATGCTGAATAACATGGTAGAGGAAATCAAGAGATGTGTGTTTTTCTAATGAATATGCACAAAAATCAATACAAACAAAGATTTCCTTTTTCCAAAAGAAACTCCGTATTAGGATTAGAAATGATGTGCAGATTAGTATCCAAATAAATTTTAAAGTCACACCACAAGTGGTAACATTTACCTTCTCACGAGTCTTTTCTACCATATCAACATGCAGGTCTTTTGTCACAGCCCCAGTACCAGCTGGCTGCTCAGTTGGTTTAGCAACTGACAAAGGAACATCAGTCTTCTCAGAAGTAGAATTAGTGGCAGGCTGGATATGTTGAATGTTGTCAGCTGGAGGGTCACCAACATTGCACTTTCTTGGATATGTTGAATGTTGTGCATTAGAGTTCAAACCCAAATTATTAACCTTATTGACCATTGATGATTGTAGCAAGCCTTGGGTATCAGGTTTCTGGAGGGAATTTTCCTTTGGCAAGTTCTCCGATGAGTGTACATTCGGAAGATTGTGCTGAATAAGAGCATTGGATTCATCAGTGCTTCTGAGTCGTTTTGAAGGTGAGTTACTTCCCAGCCTTACTTCAGGTACACTTCCACCAGATCTCTTTTGAACAGTAGCAGAAGTAGAAGATAAACCATTTTCCATGGCAGTTTCCACCGCCTTCTCCTTCTGAGCTTTAGAAGTTTCCACTGCCTTATCCTTCTGTGCATTAGCACTTTCCACTGCCTTCTCCTTCTGCGAATTAGCAGTTTCCACCACCTTCTGCTTCTCAACATTAGAAATTTCCGCTTCCTTCCCCTTTTGAGAAGTGCCACAGGCAGGTTTGTCAATGGACATGTATCTATAACTTGGCGACTTAGAATTACATGACCCATTAGAGATAGAAGCTGGAACCATCTTCTGGCTCTGTATAGCATTGGCAATGTTTCCAGCACTAAAGTTTATTCCATCACGAACATAAAACAACATGTAGGCCTTCTGCTCCAACACCATCTTCTCACTTACTTGACGAACCTACATTTATTACCAGGACAAAACAAGTAAAATTAACTGTAGCAGAGAAGGAAAAGGAAAGGGAGATTATTTTAAAAGAGTAATTTCTAGTTTCTAGTAATGCACTATAGCCAAGTTGTGTTCAAGTTTGTAGTTATTATCATTTGTCAGGGTTTCTATACACCTATCAAACAATTTTCTCTTATTTTGTAAAAAAAATGCAAAATCAATTCTGGAATATCCATATTCTTTCAAAGGGACTTTCTAGTGTGACCTGAGCACAGCCTAAAGTTTGAAAACTATTTCAAAACTATTCCCTAAAGTGGAATACATGAGCGCTAGGGAAAAAAGTCAAAATTCAAAACATAAAATTGTATGGTGTGTTAATAGGCAGAACCTATAACAAGCCTTTTTCAAATAAGTTGTAAATAATATGCGAGGGTGTGGCAACATCCATATTTTCAGTTAAAGAGGCCATTACACACTAATATACCAGTTGCCTTAAGTCTGCAGCAGCAACTGTTCAAAAACACTGATTGAGAAAAAAAATTAAAGATTTTTTATATGCATGAATCCTAAATGAAAAAGCAATACATTTGCAGGCCACATAGATGGTTTGCTGGCAATAAGCTCTCCATCATTAACATGACTAATCCCACATATTTTAATTACAGAATCCTGAAAACAAATTCAATTACTATGCATTACATAGGCCTCCAGCCTTGCACTGAATCTCACTACAGATGCATGTAATTGTTTGAGGAACCGGATAAACTAAATTCTCATTATACAGAAACAAGTGGACATCAGATTGACCCTAGAAATCAATAACAAAATATTTATTTAGAAACTATTATCAATATGTAGATAAGATCTCACACATCCATAGCAGTGCTTAATCTCCAAACTAAAACTTACACCTCCTTCCCTACCGCCTATATTCAACTACCTCCAGCCATGTTCCAGATAGGTTTACTACTTCACCTCCTAATCTATATTTTAGCACTATAAACAGAAAAAAAAAAAAGAACGAATGAGTGATGGAGACATACCCGATTGTCATCAAGGGAATACCAAACTCCACTTGATGTGCGAACAAAACAGTAATAATGACCAGAATGTGTACTCCAACCAGCATGAACCAGGACCCCATATAAAGTGTATTTCAATTCGCTATCCTGCAGATTAGCAAATACTATACTGTTATACCAGAAATTGGCATCACAAGGCAGAAAGATACGATCACGCTGGAGATAGAAAGCGGACATACACATGATCCAGACACATATTGTTTCAGATTCAGCACTGGACCAAACTGAACTTTCTTGTCAATCTTTTGCCCAGAAATATGAGAGCCAAACCGCTTAAGGTGGATTGTAAGGACATAGGGTGCTTTGTCTATAGTTAGCTGTTTTACCGCTCTTACTTTTTGTTTACACTGCTGGCACATATACTGCTTCTCCCCACCATCCAAGTGCTCTGCAGCAGTAAAATGACCAAGAGCCTTATGCAGAGAATCAGCCTTGTTTATTTCAAGACTCAAATCCAAGAAAGGATCATACTTGTTCGAACAATAGGAGCATTGCATGCATTTGACCTGATGCATGGAGGAAGACAAAGGCATCAGTTTCTCCAAAACAATGTCTAAAACTTTTATATTATGTTCTCTAATTTCTCATAAAATAAATATACAACAGCGAACCAGATTTAAGAAGCTTCTCAATACTAATACCCGTGCACATGCAGGAAAATACATTACCTGACTCCTAAGGCTACCACCAAAGATTTTGTGCACCAAACTCTTCTCATAAGCATTAGGAGATTCATAAGGAACTCCAGAAGGCAGGCAGCATTTGTGCATTGATTCAAGTAAATGTACCATATACTCATGAGCATCCTCCTGTCTTGAAGTCCTAAAATTCCGAGAGATACCTGATTGGGTGGTCAAGAATAACATACACCTCATATAGGCACAAGTTAAACATTCATTACCCACACATGACCACGAAGAGATCAAACCCTATATATCACCAGTTAAAAAGGATGCACATGGGTTCTCAATTAGGAAATATATAGTTCATGGTTCAGTGAAATGGCCTACCCTACTTTATTGGCAAACAGAAATAAGTGCCAATTGCAATTATAGAGCACAGAGGGAATGCATTTTACCCAAAAAGAAATAAACACGACTTGCGAATACAGGCAGATAATGCCAGAATATATCCACCTAGTCCGGCTTGAATTCAAAAGATTCAAAGTACAAAGATATGTAAGGTAAAGGGAAGATTATTCAGTAAAAAATCAAAACACATTGTATAAAATGCAATTTGAGACAGGTAGACAAATATTACTACTTAAATAATAAAAAAGCAGTGAGTAGGATACGACGCAAGTTTGTAACAAGATCCTTTGGTGCCAGTATTCTTCCTGAAGATTGCAGTGCACTGATGACATGGTTTTGGATAGCACATAAAGCACAAAATCCAACAACATGGCCTTCAAAAAGCAACCAAAAGAAAAATTAGGAAAAATAACAAGAAAGTAGAGATAGAACATGCATATGGTTTTCCTATAATATCAGGAAATGAAAACTCAAGAAGCATAGGTTCCAAAAGTAAGTGATGCATTAGCAGTCGTTGATAGTAATATTATAGCCCATAAAACCATAGACTGCCTAGTAACTCACATGATGCTTTTTGATGCTTTCCACTTAGCAAATAAGCTACAAGAGGCTCTGTATATGTCAAGCATTGGAGCACTGAATTAAGAAAGCAGGTGTTTCCAAGGTTCTCCAGACCAGCACCCTGTATATGTTGAACACACACCATAAGATATCATTTTGACATGCATGCCAGCTTACACAGCTATCATACGCTTCTAGGCTAAAAAAAGCTTAAATTTAAGGGTAGGGTGATGACAGCAGATGCTAGAGAATAAAGTAAATCTGATCCTTATAGATTGAATTAGAGCACATGTTGTTACAATCAAATTGTTGGATGATTGAAGTATAGATGTTATTGAAGCAGAAAAACTCAATACTTTCCAAAAATCCCAAAACATGAGCTTACAATCCTTCGGACAATCATCCGAAATTTGACATCATTATCCAACCCATCCTCAAGATTGGCATGAGACGGCCGACGATCAGAGCCACGTGGGTTCTGGGGTTTAAACTTTGATCCATTGAAAGGGTAGAAAGGTTTGCCACTCTGGTGAAACTCATTCCGCCGTCTTACGGAAGACCCACTGAAAGCTGAAGTAGACCCAACATGCCCATAACCCACCATATCCCTTGTGGTCTCAAAAGCTGTACACAGACCCAAAACAACAGCTCAGAAATGATAGGAAATCCGATCAGTGACACTATAGGGTGTCAGCTATGGAGTCCAATTTTGTTGAGTTTATACATATGGCCTCACATTTATACAGTGGCGGAGGCTTGTGGGGGTGGCCGGAGGGGTCTCAGCCAAGCGCCAAAGTGTAAATTTTGATCCCTCTCAACTGAGAAATACGAACAAAGATTGGCATACAGACACTAGGAAACGAAATTCAAATGACAAGGATAAGGACAAGCTCAAACCGATCAATTTGGAGGGTTCGACGACAGGGTACGCCGCCGACGAAAAGAAACTCGTTCTCCCGAGCCCGTCGTTCCGTCCAGATTCTCTCTCTCTGAGTGTGTTTGCTCCTTCCTAGGGTTGTTGTTTATGAGTGGAATGAAGTTGGGCCTGTTTAAAAAGAGAGGGCCTTTACCACAAAATGGAAAAGAAAATGACACGCTCTTGATCGGCCCGTCTACATTTGGCTGTAATTTTACACTTCTCCTAAACAATCTTGACTAAAAACAGCCATAGATGCTCTCTGGCTCCCTCCATGGGTTTTGGACAGAGTTTCAAGCTATGTGAGATGTCCGTTGGCTAAACTCAAAACCATGTTTACTCTACAATCAGTCTCTGTAAAGAGGGCGGGTACTCTCTTCAATCGCCCTCTTCTTCTTCCTTTCTCATCACCCTTCTGCTCAGACACTCATCCCAATTGCAACAGCCAATCATCCATGACGACTATGGCCATTCCACCAGCAAAAACCCATCTTTACACTTCCCTTTTCTGCTCCCTAATCAACCTCTTCTTGTCTTGCAACCACCCTTCCCGGGCATTTGAAGCCTTCGTTTCCATGAGGAAGCACTCTTGCACTCCTGATATTGAGTCTTGGAACCGGATTTTGTATCATTTCAACACCTCCGGGTTGGTTTCCCAGGTACGGTTTGCTTACTCAGAGCTAATCTCTTCTGGGGTTTCTCCCAATTCCCTTACTCAGAACGTTGTGGTTCATGCTTTGTGCAAATTGGGTATGTTGGGTTCTGCCCTAGAGTTCATTGGGACGTGTCCTGCTGAAGTTGATACAGTTTCGTATAATACCCTGATTCTAGGGTTTTGCGCACAATGTAGGCCGGATTTAGGATCTGGGTGCTTGGGTCGTATGACCAAGATTGGGATTCCGTTTGATTCTTTCACTTTTAACATCTTGATTAAGGGGTTTTGCCGTGTTGGAGCATTACAGTCTGCTCAAGGGTATTTGGATCAATTGCTTGATATTGCTAAATGTAAAGACGATGAAAGCCTCGTTCTTGCTGATGTTATGAGCTTTAACACTTTGATTGATGGGTATTGCAAAGCCGGTGAGATAAACAAAGCTGTGGAGCTCATGGAGGATATGCCAAAATGGGGCTTAAAGCCTGACATTGTGACTTATAATACCATGATCAATGGTTTCTGCAAAGTTGGGGAGTTTACGAAAGCCAAAAGTTTAGTGGATAGGTTGCAAGTTTCAGGGATAGGGTGTACAGATGAGGACAGGGATGTTATACCTAATGTAATAACGTTCACAACACTTATTGCTGAATACTGCAGGCGAAAACAGGTAGAGGCAGCGCTTTCTTTGTATGAGAGCATGGTTAAGAATGGAAGCTTGCCTGATGCTGTTACCTACAATTCTATCATCAATGGCCTTTGTAAGATTGGGAAGTTTGCTAAAGCGGAGCTGCTCTTTCAGGAGATGAAGGAAATGGACGTGGAACCCAATCATGTGTCTTATTCCATTCTCATCAATTCACTCTTAAAAAGCATGGATGTAATGGGAGCCTTTGGCCTTTTAAGCCAGATAGTTGTTAGTGGGCTTGTTATAGACGTGAAATTGTGTACATTGTTAATGGATGGACTATTTAAACTTGGAAAGAAAGATGATGCTGAAGATATGTTCCATACAATTTCAGTTCTTGGCTTGAACCCAAACCATGTAACATATTCTGCATATATTGACGGCCTTGTCAAGATGCGGAATGTGGATGCTGCAGAATTAGCTCTTCTAGACATGGAAGATAAAGGTGTTGTATCAAACGTTATTACGTTTTCTTCCATCATAAATGGTTGTGTGAAGCAAGGAAAACTTGATGAAGCTTTTAACTTTCTGCAGAAGATGATGGAACGGAATATTCAACCTAACATATTTGTCTATGGTGCACTGGTTGATGGGCTCTCAAAGGCGGGTAGGCAAGAGATCGCTCATGGTGTTTGTAAGGAAATGAAGTTGTTGGGCCTAGATGAAAACAGTTATGTGGTTGATGCTCTTGTAAACGGTTTGAAAAGAGAAAGAAAAATGGATGAGGCAGTGGAGTTAGTTGAAACTGTGAAATCTAAAGGTGTGTTGCTAGACCGTGTCAATTATACTTCTCTGATGGATGGTTTGTTCAAGGCGGGGAATTCATCTTCTGCTCTTAGGTTAGCACAAGAACTGATAGAAACAGATTTAGGGTTTGATGTTGTGACAGCTAACGTTGTAACAAACGGGTTATTAAAGCTCGGTAATTACGATATACAGTCTGTTCATGATGGAATGAAGCAGATGGACTTGCCTCCTGACACAGCTACATACAACACAATGATAAATGCATATTGTAAAGAAGGAAAGTTGTTGGATGCTATTAGTTGTTGGAATGAGATGAGGGACAAGAATTTAAAGCCCAATTCAATTACCTGTAACATTCTTGTGCCCTCCTTGTGTAGAAAAGGAGAGTTTTACAAATCCCTGGAATTGTTAGAGGAAATGTCGACTCTCGGTATCTCCCCTTCTTCAATAATCCACATAACTGTCCTTACTGCAGCGGCAAAGAGCCAAAGAGCCGAAGTTATTCTGCAGGTACATCAACGTCTTGTAGCGATGGGCCTTAATGTAAATCGTGATAGTTATGAAGTTCTCATTTCTACCTTATGTGGGATAGGGATGACTAGGGTAGCTACTTCAGTTCTAAATGAGATGAAAAGGAAAGGCATTCCACCTGATATCATCACTTACAACAGCTTTATATATGGATACTGCAAAGGGAGCCATATTAAGACTGCTCTTGTGACATATACCCGTATGATGGCTGAAGGAGTTTCTCCTGATATTGAAACGTACAATACTCTTCTATCTAACATTTCTGCTCAAGGTTTAATGAAAAAGGCAGGCGAGTTAGTTAATGATATGGAGGTTAGACGCGTTGATTCTAATGCTACCACGTATGACATTTTGGTCCGTGGTTATGCAAAGATTGGGGATAAAAAGGACTCGATAAGACTTTACTGTGAAATGATATGCAAAGGCTTTATTCCCAGAATTAGTACTTATAATGCTCTTATTCATCTGTTTGCTCGTACTGGAAATATGAGACAAGCTAGAGAGCTTCTGAATGAGATGCATGTGAGAGGGATTTTGCCCAACTCTTCAACGTACAGTATATTGGTATCTGGATGGTGTAGACTATCAAATCAACCAGAGATTGATAGATCGTTAAAGAAGTCATACCGAGCTGAAGCCAAGAAACTGCTACTGGAAATGAAAGACAAAGGCTTGGTGCCATCTGAAAGCACTCTTTCTTCTATTAGAAAATCTAGTTCAAGGCCGGGAGGAAGGAAAGCTGGCAGTGTGGGGAATATATAAGGATGATCAGGTATGTGACACATACTGTAATGAATATCATTTGCACTCAAACTTTCTGCCTGTCCGGAGTATAATGGTTTTATCCACTAATTTCCCAGATTTTGCATTATCTAAAATCTGAGAAGATTTATATTGGTTCAAAATCGTGGAAAGGAAGAGGGAAGTAATATAGTATAATTGAATGAGATAACAATAGTCATTGTATTGTCTTAGTGCATAAATTTTTTTGGCTAAATGGAAGGTGTGATGCATTGGATTCCCTCATTTTGGAGAGTTAAAATTTTGCATGAAGAATGGGGAGTATGAGTTGAGTTTAAGTTTTGGTTTAATGATTCCTGGTGTACTTGACTTCAAACTTACAACTGCAATTGGTAAAACCCTACCATTTGATTAATTTTCATTTCCTCTGCATTGCATCTTTTCTGTCATAGAAAAAAAAGTCCTGAGGTCCTCATTCAAGATCACAGGCATATGTATACATGAACCAATGAGAGTGAGTAGTTGATTAAATTTTCAACATTTCAGTGCAATCCTAACCTAAAATAAAACTAGAATATGATTTGTTTCAGCAACTTTATTCTCTTTCTTTCTTTTCCACGGATGGAATTTAATGAGAACAACCACGACAATAACTAACAGTAAAGCTATGCTAATGCAGAACCATTTTCTGCTGCTCTTCTGCATCTTCCTTGCCGTCTGCAACTGCTCTGTGCCATTTCTCACAAAGGAATTAGCTCTATGTACTTGAGCTTCAATGTCATCCAGGTGCTCGCCTTGATGCTGCACCAAAACCGACATGTCCATGAAAACCTGGTGCAACTCTTTCAGGTTCTTTTCCATGTCCATAACACCATCATGCCTCTCCTGAATCTCGGATATTGTATCAAGTATTTGGCCTCTACCCTGCATATCATCATTAAAAGAGCGACGTTAAGTGTTACTCCATTTTTGGGGAAATGCTACACTCCACCAGATTGAAAACTCACCTGTTCTTGTATGGCTTTTTGCAGGAAGGTCTCGCTTTCCCCAGTACTAATCAATCTTTCCACAGTACTGTCATCAGCTTTCTCCCCCGTCACCATGAAATACCTCCTCTGAATCGTCTCCTTGTACTCTGCATTAATCCTCTCCCTCAACTCCTGAAAATCGTCCATTTTCTCCTTGAGCTTCTTCCTCAGCCCGTTCACCACCGACGTCCTAGTCCGATCAGACGTGCTCCCCGGGCCACAATTCGGCTCTCTCCTGCTGGCCACATTTGCCCTGTCCAATGCTTCCAACCTAACCTATTCGCACGAGCAAACACTTAATTTCAGTCAAAAAGCCTCCAAATTCGGCAGAATTGAAAGGGAACGCAAACACCACTCCATTGTGACCCCGCCTCGGGAACATTTGCACCAACGCCAATCAGGAGGGTGTTCTGAAATGGAAATCGAAGAGGGAAGAAATTGACCTTGATGAGTTTGGCCTTGTTGAGGGAGACGGAGGCGTCCTGATCCATCTTGGAGCGGAGATCCTTAACGGCATTGGCATTGTGAAGAGTCGTGCCTTTCTCGTGGGCGTCCTTGAGACTCTTGAGCAGTTCATCGATCTCTTTGAGATCCTCCTTCACAGTCTCGACGTCCTCGAAGAATGTATCAAGGTTAATGGCGTCTCCGGATGTCGTCGCCATCTCGACGTCCTCCCTCTGTGAGGTCTTGAACTTGGAGAAAGAGCGTGAAAGTAGATCATTCATCTTCGTTTTACAAAACTTTCAATTACAAAACTGTTGAATTATGACCTGAGTTTCGATTGTAAAGAAGATTTTGCGTTAATGGCTGCTGCTGGGAAGGGTGGAATTGGCTGATTAACTGCTAGATTAAAATAGTAATATGATCTGGGGTGGAAACTCAGTGTACACTATTGAGCTAATAATTAGAGGCTCGAATTTTGCGCGAAAATACCGAAAAGGAAAGAAAAGTTCTAAAAAGTGAAAAGCCACACAAGCAAGAAAGAAACGGTTTTTTTTCTTGGTCTTTCTGGAAGGAAAAGAGGTTGTTTCCAAATTGGGCAAGTTAGGCAAAACCACCTTATTAGTCGAGCGATATTGTTTCACCACTTACTATTTATTTGGGTTAATAATACTCGAATTAACCATAGAGCAACTCTTTTTCATCCTTTATAAAAAAGTTTTGAAAAAACTAGATTTGACAAAAAAAGTTTTGAAAAAACTAGATTTTTTTATAACCATTGTTTGCTCTATTTGATTGTACTAGTACGTTCGACGTATCAACTCACTGATTGAGCATTCATGAGTGGTTGACTCCAAGGAACTAGTGGATGTCTTAGACGAACTAAAGTAGTACTTATGACCACCCTAAAAATATTGTGCTAGTTAGTTAACGACTTTAGGTTCTAGCAATTACTTCAATGGGTCATGACTCATGACGTCATGTATGAAAAAAACTGATATGGGAGGAAATGATAGTGTATTTTGATAAGCCCTCCCTAAAATTGAGTCACGAAGAACTTGGTCCTGTTATAAAATGGCATTGCCCGATCGAACCGGTGAGCTTAATGTGTTCATTACATGCTGACCAAACCAATCAACAGGTTTTACTTGATCAAGTCAAGTGATTATGCATGCAACTAACGAGGTCTCTAGTTCAATGGCCAAGAATGTGAGACATCTGATACAATTTGCAAGTACATACAAAGAATGATCAATGAACATCTTACAAAAAACAGTAAAAGCTCAATATCAGAGCCACTAACTATATTCTTCACATATCTGATTTCTGTCCCCTGAACAGCCTCCTCGGTAAACCCTATAATTTTGTGGCCATGAATTGTGTTCTCATCCATTTGATCCTTCATCAAGAAGTGGTAAGGCCTTTTTAAAGCCATAAAGATACAAATATGCACTGTTCCTCTAAAGGGCATCTAGTTCTAGTAGTTTTGGTCAAGTTGCCCCAAAGTAATGGCGAATGAGTTCAGCAAGAATATCCACCCAAGTATCAGGAACGCCGGGTAAGCACCAGTGCATGCAATCTTGGCCCCAGATTGCAACTGCATCTTTCTTTCCGAGCCAGATTGCTGGATGAGCATCTGCTCTATATTCACTAAGATGAGCCAGATCAAGTACCTTGATACTTGTTCTTTGTAGAGCCTCTTCTATCAACTGATTCAGCTCTCTCTCTTCCTTATTGACTCCATTGTTGCTGGGATCAAACCACAAGTCAAGCTGTTTAGGTGTCAAAAAGCCTTTCTTCAGTACGCTGCTAATTAGCACTGAGCACATAATAAAAAGATGAGGAGGAAATTTCCGAATTCAATCATCTACATTATGAAGTTTCCTTTTTCAGTTCTCTAATGAATATCTCATCATAGAGCTGAAAACAGGTAACATCAAATTTACCAAAAATTCTATCCATGTTTTCCATCTCTTCTCATTTAGTAATGTTTAGTTTTAGGAACCTATCTACTATAAAAGAGGAGCACATATTGTAAATGCACAATTGAAGACAAAATGGGCTGAATAACTAGATACTTGCTTTTCAGAATTTCTCTATTGTATTTTCAGTTTTAAGGCTGTAACAAGGTGATATCCCCACCCCAAAATTGAATGTAAATCAGCATGCACTCTGAAGCAGATGGTCATGTTTATTCTATGAGAGAGCATTACTTTGTGATTTATATTACCTGGGCATCCTCTAGCGGTTTATCAAACAAGCAACTCCCGTTTTGATTCCACTCGCCACCCCAAAAATGCCTTGGAGACTGCAGGCGCCAGAACTTGATCGTGTCACTTTTAACTTTGTTCTCTATGTAAGAGATCATATTCTTTATGACAACCTTAAATCCATCCATAATATCAAGGCCAGGAACTATGGGTTCACCCCTCTCATAGAATACAAGAGGGGTCTCTTGCGGAAATTTATGATATCCCCACCTAAGCAAAGCCATTACAGACGCAATTAAGAGTAATAAAACCAAATAAAAGAAACAGTAGCATGTAAACTTGGCAGCAAGTAAAAGAAACTGAGAAAAATATTTGACAGTGGCATATCTATCTAGAGATTCAAAACCAGCATTGCTAAGATTACAGCTTGAGTTAATGCATATATGATGATAGACATTTTATGCTTGGATATATAAACAACAAGGTCTGATGTCCAGTAAGAACAGGCAAAAAGCAAAGCTTAGAATGTGCAGATATCCAATTACCACCCCCCTTCAAAAAAAGAATGCTGAATAAGAATAACTACTGAAATTCCACCCATAAACACGTACCAATAAAAGATCAAGCCAAGGAATGGAAACAACATACATAAACACCAACAGCAAAAAGCAAGATAGAATAGTTGATTACCAATGGCCTGTGTTAAAGATCAGCACATCATAGAATCTGGTAACATTGACCCAATCATCTGCAGGAACATCGACATCTACTCTGTACGTACCTTTCAACCCATCTTCATCAGACTTCTTCGGTTGCCACCTACAATTTTCAATTTTCAGCACTCGGACTAAACCTAACCCTAATTTCCGAACCAAACAAACAAATCAGAACGCTCACCGGTATTTCGCAAGCAAAACGGCCCGATGATAACCGACGGTGACATTGAATCTTGGAAAGTAAGCGCCTCGCCAAGCGCCCTTCCTCTTCCACTTCTTGGCCGTCGGATCGGCAACCCTAAGCACACAGAGAAACCCCACCAGAAAGTTCTCGTTCAAGGAATCGCCAACGAACCCCACATTCCGATTCCGCATCATGCTGAGAAACCTACCCGGGTCGATCCGGGGTAGATCGCACTCATGGGGCGCCCAATTCCACGAATTGATGGCGTCCATGCCCGCCCGCTGGTTGCGGAGGCAGTTCCAGGCGCTCCGGTGGAAGGGGCAGGACTCGTCGTAAACGGGTCGGCGGGTCGGGTCGGGCTTCCAGCGGCCATGGAAGAGGTTGCAATGGGGGGTTAGGGTTAGGGTTTGGGTGGGAGGGGAGGAAGAGAGGAGGGAGGAGTAGAAGTAGAGGAGGATGAGAGTTGAGAGCGCGAGGAAGGTGAAGACTGCGTTTGAGTGCTTGAGATGCATTTTCGACCCATTTGGTGGTCATCGAGCCTGCGTTGTGGAATATGTTTCACCATGACTGCATTGAGATGCATTTCCAACCCACTGGGCCGAGTTTTCTGTTGTGCTGTGCTCTCGCTTTTGGCGCTTTCTCGTGCTTTTCTCGGGTGACTCCTTGCTTGATTCTTTCTTTCGGCCCACTCGAATCAGCCTGTAGCCAAGCTTTCGAGATCCATCCACTTGGACATCCTCCTCACAGTGTCTAGATCCTCCAAAACGGCACCGAATGATCCTGAAATCGCACATCACAAAAGAGTAGATACCGAAACTACAAACTCTACTAAAAATAAACAAAACTAAGTAAAAAGAAACGAAATCAAACTAAGCTAGAGGATATAAACATGCTCTAAACTAGGCTAAAAGGCATGTTATAAGATAAAAAGTGAATAAAGCGATCAACATGAAAGACCGATGTACACATATACAAATATATCACTTGAGTGCATTGAGATGCATTTCCAACCCACTAGGGGAGAACCGCGTGCGGTTTTGGGTCGAGCATGGTTTGATTCGATCCGATGTTTTGGGTCGAACCGAAACCAAGATCGAGTGGTTTATAATTTTCACAGATTTTGGTTTTGATTTTTTTTCCAATTTACGAAAATCTTATATTTTATATGATTCGAAAATAACCAAAGTGAGCTCAATGAGTTTGATTCGACTTTCAGTTCACCTTAAATCAAGTTTCAGTTATGAATCGATGCCCCATCCTATTAACAAGAGTATTATTGTTACGGATTTTTTTTTTGGTTGAGGGCACTGCCCATGGGAGTCGAACCGGTGACCTCTAGGTACTAACCTTGGAGACTTAACCGTTTTGACTAAATGCCCCAAGGCTTATTGTTACGGATTTTTTTACATGTGGCCTTAAGGTAAAGTTTTATTGCTTTTATCAATTTAGCGATTTTTTTTAATGAGTTTATATATTTCATTTTAATTCCTAAATCTAAGTTGCTTATCCTATACCTCACCGACTTAAGTTAGAAAGATCCTTATTGTTATCATGACTTGCAGGTTAGACAATATATATGTAGATATGTCTAAGCTTGAGGTGATTTATGAGGTCGGGTGGAATTCGTGCGAAATTAATTTTGATTCCTCATTGTCGTAAGAGCAAACCGTAGTTTCATCGAAGGCTCCCAAAATTAGAATATATCGAGAAAGAGGCAAGTTATATTGCAGGGTCAAGCGACCAATAACAAACACATCATACGAGATGAATTAAGGCTAAATATAAAAGGAGGTTCCTAAACTTGCAACGAATAGTCATTTTGGACCATCAATTTTAAACTTGGTCGTTTTAGCCCCTGAACTTAACAATATCGACCTAGTGGGTCCTTAATGTTGAGTATGGAGCCTGATTCGGTTTGGGTGGAAGGAGACGGAACGATCTAAGGACCGAAGACGAGAAAGAGGAGTCGATGATTTAGCCCCTAAACTTTTAACTTTGTCAATTTGACACCTAAATTTAACATTCAAAGCCTATTGGATCCTTAGACGTTGACCTTGAGTGCAATAGTCTCTCTTTCTTCTTCTTCTTTTATTTCATATCTTTTTTTGTTTTTTGGTTCTTCAACCCCCTTCATTTTACCCTAAAGAATTGAGTTATTCCACACAAATTTATGATGGGAGGATATGCTCAGGCCAACGAGCGAGGAGGGTGAGGACATGCGTTATGTGGAGAGGGGGGCGACGTGACGAACTCAGATTCAATGATATCAGTGGGTGGTAAGACCTCAATCGTAGGAGATGTCATCGATGAGAACGCTCCAAATTTGTCATATCTCTTGAAATAAATTAGTTAATTAGGAGATTTGAGATTTTTTATTTCATTTTTCTTCTCTATTTCCTATTGTTTGTATGTTTTATTTTACTCTATTAAAGGTATATGACATGACACAGGTACAAGCTACATACCACAAAACAGTTTTCATGATCAAAAATCATCAACGAAGGACCCAATAGTTCGTGGAAGTTAAGTTTAAGTGTCCAAATGACAAAGTTGAAAGTTTAGGGTCTCGTATGTGTATGTCGCCCATGTAACTCATCAATGAAGGACTCGATCAATAGGTCGTGATTGTTAAATTTAGGGGTCAAATAGGCAAATCTAAAAATTGAGGGTCCAAAATAACTATTAGTCGGGAACTCGCGTATGTATTGCACCGATGAACTAACTAACCATGAACCAACCGAACTATAAGACCACATGTGATGACCTTAGCATGCAAAGTTATAAACTGGTATGACACATCCATAAAACTTAAATGTTGTTAATTTAACCCAATGCCTCAACCCTCCAAACTCTTCCAATTCTCCAGCCCTTAAACCCCAACTCATCATATGATCGATTTTACTATGATATAAGTATATTGCTTAGAGATAAAGATATTCATTAGGGCATACTGTGGTGCATGGAGTTCATTGCTCATACACTCATATTCTTATCTTGCTGGTTGTTACTTGTGTATAGGTTGACAAGACTGATGTTCTTCTTCAGCTTCTGACATGAAAGTGTCCAACTTTTCATGATTTCGGCTCTGGAATCACCCCTCCAGCTGTTGCTGATCACAATGTTCAAGTAAACTTGATAACTCATCTTTACAGAGCTGGACTGTTCATCATTCATTTCTGAATTTTTTTTATTGTGTGGACAGGCATATTTTTTCGATGATTATTGGGAGGATATTGGAACTATAAAGTCATTGTTGAATGAATTTGATCAACTTGCTGGTGTCTCAAGCCTGAAGTGTGACGTTGAAATCAATTTGAATGTTTTACGTTTTATGAAATAAATGTTAGAGTCAGTCAATTGTTGTTAGCTGAATTTTAGGAAGTCTGATTTGGTCAAATTTGTTAGCTATTTTTATTGAGTCTGTTAGTCACGTTTCTAGGCAATGATGTTAGTGAAAACGTGCCTCTTTCATTCTGTTTTGTACAGGCTTTTAAAGCCTCTGTTTTCAGCTTAATTAATCAAGCAATTTCTGCTGCAAAAACGTATTCTTTCTTTCAATTTGATAACATTTGGTATCAGAGCTAGAGAGTATTCTAGGGGCTTGATCGAGTGTTTTGTGTGAGGATCAAACACAAGTAAGAAACAATGCAAAACGGCAATGGTAATGGCAATGGGAACTCGCTTACCCAGTTGCCTATGTTCAAAGGCTTGAACTACCATTTTTGGAGTTTGAAGATGAAAACTCTCTTCAAATCTCAAGAATTATGGAGCATTGTTGAAGAAGGATTTGCAGACACGCAGCCTGCAGATCCAGATCAAGCATTAAGAGAAAAGAGGAAGAAGGATGCCAAGGCATTATTTATTATCCAGCAAGCATTGGATGATGAAATCTTCCCCAGGATTGCAGCAGCCTCCATATCAAAGGAAGCATGGGATATTCTTAAACAAGAATATGTTGGAGATAAGAAGGTGGTCAATGTAAGACTACAATCCCTAAGGAGAGAGTTTGAAACATCTCAAATGAAGGAGAAGGAGAAAGCAGGGGAGTTTCTGTCCAGAATCTCAAGTACTGTCCAGCAAATGAGGACGCTGGGACAGGAGGTTAAGGAGAGCTTAGTGGTGAGTAAAGTGCTCAGGAGTCTCACAAAGACATATGAGCATATAGTGACTGCAATTGAGGAGTCAAAAGACATGGAAACTTACACCTTTGATGCACTTAAAGGATCTCTTCACGCCCATGAAGAGAGAATGATCAAAGGTGATGAGAAGGCAGAGGAGAAGGCCTTTCAAGTTAAAGGGGAGCCTTCAAAGGAAAGAAATCAGCAAAGCTCAACAAGAGACAGAGGCAGAGGTGGATACAGAGGTAGAGGCCGAGGAAGAGGTCAAGGAGGTGAAGGTAGAGACCAATCCTCTCAAAACAACAAGGGCTCCTTCAAATGTTACTACTGCAATAAACCTGGCCATAAGGAAGCCTCATGCTGGAAGAAAGATGAAGACAAGGCTGCAGGAAAGCTAGAGAACAAATCAAATTATGCTGAGCAAGAGAATTTGTTCTTGGCTCAACATAATTATGAAAGTGAAGGCAGTCAAGTGTGGTATGTCGACAGTGGTTGCTCAAACCACATGACCAGCTCAAAAGCTATTTTCCAGCAGCTAGATGACTCCAAGAAAAGTGTTGTGAGGCTGGGAGATGGCAAGCAACTGACTGTGGAGGGGCTAGGTACAATTGCACTGCCAACAGAAAGAGGTAAAGCAAAATTACTTCACAATGTTCAGTATGTGCCAAAATTGGCACATAATTTGTTGAGTGTAGGCCAGTTAGTCTGTGGAGGCTACAAAATTCTGTTTGAGGATGATATGTGCATCATTAAGGAGAAGAAGAGCAATGAGGCAGTGATGAGAATTGCCATGGGGAAAAACAAGGTTTTTCCATTGGACTTGACAAAAAATGCAGGCCAAGCATTAGTTGTCAAAGGAGAGTCAGCAGCAAAACTGTGGCATCTCAGGTATGGTCATCTGCATTCACAAGGTTTAAAGCTTCTTGCAGCAAAAGAGTTAGTAAATGGATTGCCAAATATGGGTGATCTTGAATTCTGTGAAGGATGTGTGCTCGGCAAGCAGGCTAAAGGTCCATTTCCAACGGAAGGGGCATGGAGAGCAAGTGAATGCTTGGAGTTAGTCCACGCTGATCTGTGTGGACCTATGCAAACACCATCTCTTGGTGGGAGCACATACTTTCTGCTAATCACTGATGACTACAGCAGGATGAGCTGGGTATTCTTCCAACAAGCCAAGTCAGAAGCATTTGAGAACTTCAAGAAGTTCAAGGCTCTTGTGGAGAAGCAAAGTGGATTGCAAGTAAGGGCTCTCAGAACTGACAGAGGAGGAGAATTCATGTCAAATGAGTTCACAAAATTTTGTGAAGATCATGGAATTAGACGTGAGTTGACAGCACCCTACACACCACAGCAAAATGGGGTGGCTGAGAGGAAGAACAGGATTGTGGTAGAAATGGCAAGGTGTATGCTAAAAGTCAAGGAGTTGCCAAACAAATTCTGGAGTGAAGCTGTGGCCACTGCAGTCTATATTCTCAACATTTCTCCAACAAAAGCAGTCATGAATTCCACTCCATTTGAAGCCTGGAGAAAGAAGAAACCCTTTGTAAGTCACTTAAGAGTGTTTGGATGTGTTGCTTATGCTGTGATAAATCTAAGAGCTAAGTTAGATGACAAAGCTGAGAAATGTATCTTTGTTGGTTATTCTACTCAGTCTAAAGCATATAGATTGTTTAACCCTCTTTCTGGCAAGATCATTGTTAGTAGAAATGTTGTATTCAATGAAGAAGCAGGCTGGGATTGGGAGAGAAAGCAAGTCAGCAGGAGTTCTCAGCAGAGAACAATCAGTTTTGAGAACTCAGAGGAAGAGTTAGGTGTGGTGCCAGCTCCTGCACAAACACCAGGTTCTCCCTCAACACCAGTTTTCATACAACCAGGCTCTCCCTCAACACCAGTTTCATCAGGGCAGAACTCAACAAGCTCAACTCCTTCAGGTTCAAGCACATCCACAGATTCACTCAATGCTTCAGGGCCAAGAGGTTATAGAGAGTTGAATGACCTGTATGAAAATTGTGATTTTGCTTTGTTGGCGGCTGAACCAACAAGTTTTGAGGAAGCTGTGTCTCAAACTGAATGGCAACAAGCAATGGAGGAGGAAATCAAGTCAATTAAGAAGAATGAAACATGGGAGTTAGTAAGCTTGCCTGAGAACAAGAGAGCTATTGGTCTAAAATGGGTGTATAGGACCAAGTATAATGCAGATGGAAGCATCTCAAAGTATAAAGCAAGGCTCGTTGCAAAAGGCTATGCACAACAAGAGGGCATAGACTATGAGGAAACATTCTCACCTGTTGCACGCTTTGAGACAGTGAGAACTGTTTTGGCGTTGGCTGCACAAAGGAAGTTGAAAGTATTTCAACTAGATGTCAAGTCTGCATTCTTAAATGGAGAACTGCAAGAGGAAGTTTTTGTGGATCAACCTCAGGGATTTGTGAAGGAGGGTGAAGAAGAGAAGGTTTACAGGCTGAGGAAAGCTTTATATGGCTTAAAACAGGCGCCAAGGGCCTGGTACAGCAGAATTGACTCATTTTTCACATCAACTGGCTTTAATAGAAGTGAGAATGAGCCAACAATTTATGTGAAAAGGCAAGGTATGGATGAGTTCATCACAGTTTGTCTTTACGTTGATGATATTATATATTTCAGCTCTTCAGTCAGCATGCTAAGTAAGTTCAAAGCCTCAATGTTATCTGAATTTGAAATGACTGATCTTGGAGCATTGAAGTATTTTCTTGGTTTGGAGGTGTGGCAAGAAATAGCTGGTACTTTTCTATGTCAGAGGAAGTACGCAGCTGATTTGCTTAAGAGATTTCATATGGAGAAATCTGAGGTTTCAAAAACGCCTATGAATGCTAATGAAAAGTTACAGAAAGCTGATGGTACTGAAAATGCAGATAAGCTGGTGTTCAGGAGTATGGTGGGAGGCCTGAACTATCTTACAAACACTAGACCTGATATTGCCTATGCAGTCAGTGTTGTGTCGAGATATATGCACAATCCAACCAAGCAACATCTTGGAGCTGCAAAAAGAATCTTGAGGTATGTTGCAGGTTCTCTGGATTGTGGGATTTGGTATGAAAGTGTGAAAGAATTCAAGTTGAAGGGTTACACAGACAGTGATTGGGCTGGTTGTATTGATGATAGAAGAAGCATGTCAGGATCCGTATTTGATCTTGGTTCTGGAGCTGTAACGTGGAGTGCAAAGAAGCAAGAAACTGTGGCTCTATCTTCATCAGAAGCTGAGTATATTGCTATGGGAGCTGCAGCAAAACAGGCCTTATGGCTCAAGAAATTGTTGAAAGATTTGTGCTGTGAGCAAAGAGAGGCGTTGGAAATCTGGTGTGACAACAAATCCACTATAGCTATGGCGAAGAACCCTGCATTCCATGCCAGAACCAAGCATATTGATGTGCAATATCACTTCATCAGGAAACTGGTGTCTGAAGGTGAAATTACTTTACAGTTCTGTGGAACTAATTTTCAGAATGCTGATTTGTTTACCAAGGCGTTGAATGAAGCTAAACATCAGTACTTCATGGAAAAGATAGGAATGAGCAAGCTTGGATCAAGGGGAGGTGTTGAATGAATTTGATCAACTTGCTGGTGTCAACTTGCTGGTGTCTCAAGCCTGAAGTGTGACGTTGAAATCAATTTGAATGTTTTACGTTTTATGAAATAAATGTTAGAGTCAGTCAATTGTTGTTAGCTGAATTTTAGGAAGTCTGATTTGGTCAAATTTGTTAGCTATTTTTATTGAGTCTGCTAGTCACGTTTCTAGGCAATGATGTTAGTGAAAACGTGCCTCTTTCATTCTGTTTTGTACAGGCTTTTAAAGCCTCTGTTTTCAGCTTAATTAATCAAGCAATTTCTGCTGCAAAAACGTATTCTTTCTTTCAATTTGATAACAGTCATTCTTTGATGCCAATTCGGCTCTCACTGATCAGGTTTGCATTCTTGAAATTCTAGGCAGTTCGGTTGTTTTTTTATGCCTTGTCATGGAAGCTATATGGTAATTTGCTTCTAGCTAATTGAATTTGTAACACACTCTTCAGCTTGCAATGGCTTCGAGTTTAGGCTACTGGATGGAAAACTTTCCAATCGGCCTACTCACTCTTTTTCATCGTCATGGCTGATATTTATCATGTGTTTTTTTTGCAGGGACAAGATGTTGCTTTTGAGCCTGCCAAGCTTTTATGGCTAATACAACGAGATTTTCTGGGTAAATTCCTTTAAGGTTATATGCAGGATATGAATTTGTGGGGTGGTTCTCTTTGCATCTAAGCCATAGGCTATTGAAAGAGCAGTAAGTCTGACTAAGTTACATTGATTTTACAAAAGGGAAATTTGTTCAAGATGTTTAAGAATTTTAATCTGCAGAATGTTTAGACTGTTTAGAATTCTGTAACTTTTTTACCCTTACAGGCTGTTGATTGCCGTATCTGTGGTGACCCTCATTCGGTTTTTTGGTTTGCTTTTGTAGAGTATGCTGATGACAGTAAGTTCTCTTATACTTCAACAGTTTTCACTATGTTCAACTTCAATCCGCTCAACCTGAGACAAAGGAAGATATGTTCACAGAAGGATCAAAACCTGCTACAGCCCTAAATGGCACAGTGCTCGGCTATTATCTGGTCAGGGTCTTGCCTTCAAAATCCTTCCCGTTAATCCTACCTTCCTTCCCAGAGTATACTCTAATATATGTATCTACTTCACCGATTTTATGTGCCCTTAACTCTTCAAAAATTAAACAACTTGTCTATAGATTTTGTTCACTAGTTTTTCCCTTCTATCATATACTTGCTCAGGCTAAAGGCTTCGTATTTTTTCTCCACTCAGGTTGCACAAGCAGATGTCAAGAATTTCTTTGAAAGTACCTGTGGCGAGGTTAGTACTATATTTCCATAATACTAAGTAAGAGATTACCATAACAAAATAAATACTCCCTCCGTTTCAAAATACATGACCATATGCTCACTTTTTCTTGTTTCATAATACTTGACCATCACATTTTTTCCCATCTCTTTCCATTTATACCCCTAATAGTTATCTTTATCATAATCATTACACTTTTTCATATTTTTCCAATCAAATAATTAACTCTACGTTTGATAGGGGTAATATAGGAATAACACTTTTTTCTTAATATATATGCAATGTCCAAATGGTCATGTATTTTGAAATGGAGAGAGTAACATTTAACATTTATAATGTTTACTGTCTTGATCCCTGTCATTTTAGATAATGGCTTGATTGGCTTCTTCCCTTAAACAGGTTTCACGCCTGAGGCTTTTGGGGGACAATGTGCATTCCACTCGCATTGCTTCCGTAGAATTTCACATTGTAAGAGCAACTACTACCTTTTTTAATCCAGAACCATATGAAATGAATGTTAGCTTGAATCTGGTGTTTTACAAAGGTTTGTTTGGTGAACATTGTATTACTGTAAGCAATTGAATTCATGGGTTGTGATTTGATCAGGCCGAAAGGGCCATAATTGCCTTGAACTGCAGTGACATGATTTTGGGAATTCAACCAATCAGGTAAGAAGAGAAGCCTTAGGGAATAATTTAGAAAGACCAAATTAATTATACGTCTTCCCAGATACATATTCACTTCAAAATCATCGTGTAGAAGAGTTACAACTTACAACTCTATGGAATGCCTTGAACTTACAACTTTATTGTAAGAAGGGAGAGTTTGGTGTTGAAATCACATACGTACCCCGCCTTGGGCGATTGCATCAATAGTTTTGGTTACTCGTGTTCTTGGAACTTTTGGTTATCATGCACCAGAGTAGGTGCTTCACAAGTGCCTTTTTTACCCTTTCGATCAGCTGGCTTCGCATTATATGGGCTATCCAAAATATAATGTCATCCGTCAGTGTCAACAAAGAAACTGCAACAACGCTCAACAAGCTAAAATTTGCAACATTAAAATTGTTGATGCAACATTCAAACATAAATGATCCAAGCATTTTCAAGTATAATTACAGCTTGTAGCGATGGTAGCATCCTGATCAGCCACTACACAGCCTCATGTCCTTTCAAGTCCTTAGCTGGGATAAAATGAATTATAAAATATAAAATACTTTGTGATTTTTTTTTAAATTATCACGTCATGTCTCTGTAAAACCTAATCTGTAACTTAAAGAAGAAAAATTAAGTCCAGTTCCATCTCTGAAATCAGACCTCATTTTATATATTTTTTAAGGAAAACTTAAGTGGAACTTTATATATTTCCCATCTCTGAAATGAGACCGGCTTTGGTATGTGATTGGTAGCTGAGGAAAACTTAAGTGGAACTTTATATATTTTTTAAGGAAAATATATTGAGGGGGGCTTTTTATGAATTGATCAATTAATCCTACCTTTTGTATTGAACTTAGAAGTTGGTGCTTATGGTCACTAGCTCAACATTCAACACCACTGGCTAAGCAAAGCTGTGTTCATAGTATGGTGTAGTTGAATGAAACAAGCCCACATGTATGTAATACTTCGCTCTTGACGACGTTAAGAGTACAAGCAATGATAAGAGGACCAGGCTTGGGTTGCAACCTGAAAGCTCTCGATGAATACTTCTCATGGTGAATTTATTGAGATACCACATGTATGCAATTACGAATCATTGAGATTAACAAGCCCGTCCAATTACGAATCACTGAGATACCAGCATGGCTAGCAAGAGAACTAGAAAGATTTTCCACGTGAATTTCTTGAAAACGTACCCATGGTGGTAGTTAAGTCTGAACCGGACGTTCCTCATGTTTTCTTCAACTTGGTTTATTTTATTGTGGAAAGGGATTCAAAGGAGTAATTGTTTATTTCATAAATGATATATCTTGAGGGGTAATTGATTTAAATAGCCTTAAATTAACTGCTGCTGCTAAATAATTTTGACTCTTATTTTGGTGTTATGTTCATGGTAACTGATTAAATTGGCATTATTGTTTAGTTAATCATTCTTTGCTTAAAAATTCCTGCTGCAGATGTCAAATGGCAACACGTATGAGAAGAACCATGACGAAATCGCATTTGAGTTTCGAGGAAAATGCTTGAAATGGAGATGCCATCTTCCCTGAAATATAAGTGCAGGCAAATCATGTGCGAAGAGCTTTCAGGTTTAAGTGTCAAAGAACTGCAGAGTTTGGAGAGTCGATTCAAAATGAGTCTCAATTCTCAAAGGAGTTCGCGCAAAGAATGTATGGATCTTATCTACAGAATCAAATTAAGTTGAGGTAGAATTTCAATCCAGACTGTATAAGCTGCTAATATATATATGTGTCCTCTGCGGGGTGTTTTTTAATTATAATTAGTTGGCTACAAATTATCTAGATCTTACATGTCTTTTGAGAAAACAAATGCTTACAAATATTCCAGCATATATACTAATACTGCACTAGGTATCTCAAAAAGATGTTAACTTCTGTACTGAAAACTTGAATTCATCTACAAAAAAGCAGGCAACTAATTAGTTCTCAAAGATGTAGAAGCTTGATAGCAAATTCACCATCATGGCCAATGATCAAGCTGATGCTCATTTTCCGCCATACTTGAATTCTCTTGCTCCATGGTGGGTCCCACTTGCAAATCTGCCACGACATCATCTTCATCAGGGTTTCCACCAAATGAATCAACAACACACAAATTCTGCAGCTGCTAATTAATCACTCTACATTTCTAGCTTTTTTGGTGTTTTTTTGGTTTTGTTTGTCATTTTGCTGGTTTTTTAGATTGATACTAGCAAATGACCCGCACCTTGTACGGGGGTGTTTTTTATTTTTATTATCTTGTATATAAATTCATTATAATAATAACTTTATCATATGTCTAATTTCTTTTAAAACAATGCATATATTTTAAATTATAATTCCCATATTTTGTCAAATATTTAAATAAAAATATTGTATCTATATAATAATTTTTTATACATACATAAACATATATATATTGAGGAAAAATGCAATAAGATGAGATGCATTATTAAATTCTATAAAAAAAATGATAGAATCTTTTAAAATTTAAATTAAATTGAATAAAATAATTTATATAAATAAATCAATAATTTAAAATAAAGTTTTGGATTAGGACTATTATATTTTAAAATATAGATAATATTTAATAAGATAAAAAAACATAAAACCAAATTATCTTGTATATATTCTATTATTTAATAAAATTAATTAAATAAGAAGTATATAAATATCAAATAAAAATATTAACGAATCAATATCTTAATAAGAAATCTAAATTTTATTTAAAACATAATCAATGTGTAATGTTATGGATATATATTTAGGGTAGATATACATCTAATCTTTTTATTAATATTATTATTGGATTTCAATATGATACGATAGAAAAAAAATATTTAATACATTATTTTAATAAACAAAGATGTAGTGGGAATATAGTAGTAGAATTTACTGATAAAGATGAGTTTTAGAAAATTTTAGATCAAAATTACGAAAATAATACTTATTGCTAATATAATATTTAAGTAAATGAGTAAAAATGATTTTTTAAATAAGATATGATGGTAAAAAATATATTTAATATATTATTTTAATAGAATGAATATTTGACTTATGTATAGTAGTAGAATTTGCTACCATTGATAAGTTTTTTAAAATATCATAATAAAATTACGAAAAATAATTTATAATTCATATGATATTTAATTAAATGGATAAAATGTTAAGATTATGATTTATACATTATGAATAAATAAAATTATTATGCATTAATTAAATGGGTGTAATGATAGGATTGAGATTCATAAATTTGGATAGAATTATTAATTAAAAACCTTTAATTTTAAGATAGAACTAATATCTTAATTATGTATGTATATGATTATGATAAGATCAAGATATATAAGATAACTTTTTAAATAAAGGGGTGATGTGGCGCAATATGGTGGCGGAATTTGCTTCCGCTTTAGTATATAGTAATAGATGTGTGTGATAGATGAAGTGTCTGGCGTGTGAAAAAGGCATGATTAGTTGTTTGATTGATGGATTAGTACTTAATTGAAAGGAGTATAGTTAGTTGACACACTAATTAGTTTATACTAGCAGTCAGGCCCGTGCATACGCACGGATTTATATTATAAACAAATTTTATTTCAACTTTTTGTTTTCTTAAACATAATATAAACATATTGAATTTTATGTAATTTAATTTAGTGTATTATTGATTTATTTTTTTAAACATATTTTTATTAAATTATTTTGTTTAAACAACCTCTCTTGTATTTAAGTGCATTTTATGTTTAAATTAATTAAAAAGATAGTAAGTTGAAGGACAATTTGATTTTGAAAAGGTTACTGAATTTTCAACAATCTCTTTCTTTTATCGTATAATTTGTATAAAAAACATATGAATATGAATTTTTATTTTTTCCTAGTTTATATTCCTATTTATTGATTTATAGATAGATATATGTATCTATTTAATGTTTTAAAATTATATTTTAGTAGATTTGTGTTTTAATCTGCCAATTGGAGTAATAAGTAATATATTAAAAGTAAATTCAAATGAGCTATAATATTGAAAGTGAACAACATATATTGGTACAATCCTATAATTTTGTAATACTATAATATAAAAACAACATTTGAATATCTTTATATAATTAAAATGATGCACCAAATATAATTTAAATTAATGATTAATAGTATATTTATTCAACGTAAAATGAAAATGATCTATAATATTCAACGTGAAAATAACATTGCCTTTGCATTACAACCCAGCCTACCACGACCAAAATTTTGCACCCTTGTACACCTAAGGGGGCTGGCTTTCGCTAGCGTCTCGCTCGTTCCGCTCTCCACTAACTACAGTGCCGAACAGACCATAAGCTACACATAAATTTATAAAAAAAAATTAATAATATGTGTATATAAAAATTTGTGACTAAATGCATCATATTGATTACTTATTTATTGTCATTATTTTTCTATGCTTTATGTTCTTATACAAAAATCACTTTCTTTATTATGTAATACTATTGTTAAAATAAATGTGTCATAATAGCATTTAAATAAAAATGATCCATCATATTCAACTTGAAAAATAATATTTGATTACCTTTACATTACAACCTAGCTTACCAACTAAAATTCTTAATTATCTATAAAATAATTAAAAGGTGAAAAAATAATTCTCATGTGTGATAAGTTCATAATTTAGACGCTTTTTAACCATTAAGTTATACATAAATATATAAATAGTTTTTAATTATAAGTGTATATAAAATTTGTGACCAAATACATCATATTGATTACTTTTCTCATTATCAATATTTTTCTATGTTTTATGTTCTCATGTAAAAATAGTTTTCTTTATTAAGTAATATTAATATTAACATTAATGTATCATGAAGACATTTACTATCTCCTCATATATACAACTTTATATATGTAGTATACATAAATATAGTTTTCAAATGATCACTTTTTGTGTTCATTTTTTAGTTTTATATAGGTAACAAAATACTAACTTATACATTTCTAATACAATAGTTTGTTTTTTAAAACAATTATATTTTTTTTATTCACTTCTTTATGCTCATTAATGTGTCATGATGACATTTTTACCCCCTATTAGCACAAAATTATAAATATAGTTTTATAGTTTATAAAACACTAATTGTTATACATTTCTAATACAATAGTTTTTTCTAAAACAAAATTTACAGTTTTCGATATCAATATAGTTTTTCAAATGATCACTTTTTGTATTCACTTTTTAGTTTTCTATAAGAAAAGAAATACTAATTGTTATACATTTCTAATACAATAATGTGTTCTTTCAAATGATAACTTTTTTGACAAAAAATATAGTTTTCAAATAATCACTTTTTGTATTTACTTTTTACTTTTCTATATTAAACAAAATACTAACTATTATACACTTCTAATACAATAGTTTATGATTTCAAACAATCATCTTTTTATTTACTTTTTATAGTCATTAATGTGACATGAGCGCATTAAATATCCCTCATATACACAAAATTATATATATAGTATAGATTTTAAATGAATGTATATAGAAGAATTATGTATCTACACACAAAGGGAATATATATATTCTTGTGGACATTTTATCGATCATTTCATGTACGTTTATGAAAATTAGTGCAAAATTTTATGCAAATAATTTGATCATGTGGCAAAGTGAGGAAATTTTGATTTGAGGGAAATCTCAAATCCTGGCCCAAATACAGGTTTCCATTATTGGAATCTCCTACCGAACAGACTGGTAGTAGTTTTTTTTTTGGTCGAAACCCAACAGAATGGTAGTTAGCTAGCTGGCCCCAACATTAATTATTTGGGGCTAAAACGTCGATTTTTCCAACTTTTGTTTTGGTGGAAAAAATTTCTTTTTTTTGCTCTTGTCACTTAATTTGATTCACACTACCAATTTTACCCTGCATATACACTCGCCTTAATCCATTATGAATCACAACTCATTTCTACATAATATTTCGTTCATACCAAACAAAAAACAATTATAAAATAAGTCTTTTACTACGAACAAACAATATAGATAAGAGAACATCAACCCAAATTCAACCACCAAATTACATAGAAAAGTTTCAATCTTTTTATTAAAAATATATATAATGTCCGTCCATCGGACGGGCCCCGCTAACTAGTATGTGTCAAAAAAGCAACATGAACAAAGGGCCATAAAACATAATCACACTTAATTAATATGAACCGAGGAATTAAATTTCATAGCATCAATCATATATGAACCATACGTCCATAGTTACCATGGCCTAAAACACAATGAATCGTAATAGCTGTTATTATCAACATATAAGTCATGCACTCAAACAAGAAACATGTAGATGAATGAAAAACATGCACTCAAAGAAGAACCATTATAAATCCTTCTCAAGGTCATAAAATCACTCCTCCGTATAAATAAAATTCAATAATCTAAACTGAACAATCATGAACTATTACTAAGGGATTAGAACTGATTATTAACCAACTCTAACGATAATAGGGCAAACAGTCACTGGAACCCAAGACCTTATGATACACCCACGTAAGTACTCGATCAAGAAATAGTATTACATTTATTGATTTCATATTGGTCAACTTTTTGCAGAAGATACCTATAAATCATTGAATGATTGGTGTGGGTGCATTATGATCCCTATAAATTATGAGGTCCATTCATGTTTTGGGTTGGCAATAACGTGCATGGTTGATGAAATCCCTTACAACATTTATTTCGTGAGAACGGACACGGCAATACCGACATATATGCCCACAAAGAGAGGGATACATTATAAATTAATATTATATATACCAAACTGCGGATCCTTCCACATGTTATATAAGCAAAGTTGTGACTTGTGAGTCCTCCCATCAGCTAAATCCAAGCGCTGATGTTTTAATCTAGTTTTTAATATATAAGGGTATTTTTGCCATTTCCATATATTGTTTTCTTCTCTGTTTTCTGTTTAATTCTATATCAACTGACTTTCCCTCTCTCAATTCTTTGTCGTTGCGGGCTCCATTCTCTCGTCTATCTCTTCGATCTTAAGTCCACTTGCTTCAATCTTAAATCTATATAACATGCACAAAATTGGTAAAGCATCCTGAATCTGAAAACCTAAATATGAGTTAAGGAAGTTGATATGGGGAATCGATGAATGCTTTGATGAATTGACAAAATGTTGTGATGAATAATTGGATTCAGACACTGAATTGGTTATGAAATCAATACATATAACTATTAGTCAAAAAAAAATGCAAAAAATACTGAGTATCTCGTGACCTAGTGTTTCGGCGATGGGAATGGGTCAATGGGAGCGACGGAGGCGGCGGGGACACTTCTCCTACATTTTAACTTTACAATATCACTTTTTAATGTTATGGATGCATTTTTTCAAATTTTGTATGATCTTATACATGCAGGATTTCTTGTTAAGAATGCACCTTTTAATGTTACAAATGCATTTTTTGACGTTATGAATGCACTTTTGTATTTTCGAACAATCTTGATTTCTTACAAATTCATTTCTCCTTGAACTTTTTCATCTTAGTAATTAATGCACTTTTCAATTTACTAAGATACTTTCTGTATTTTCGAACAATTGTGACTTCTTACTAATGCACTTTTGCATCTTAGTTAGGGTTGGGCACCGGTCCAGGACCGGACCGGGATCGGGAAAATCCGGTCCGGTCCGATCCTGGTCCCGGTCTCGTTTCCGATCCGGGTTTGGACCGGATTATTATTTTTAAAAAAAAATTTAATGAAAATATACTTTTTTACATAAAAAAATTATAATATAATTAAAGAAATCATATATGATCAACGAAAAGTAGAGAGATTGGGGTGGAGAGGGTGGTTTGGGAGTGATTTTGGATGGATTAGGCTAAGGGGAAAAAAAATGAAGTAAGTAGGCTAACCTCAAAATATAAAACCCTCTCACTCTCTCGTTTTCTCTCTCTTCCTCATTTTTTTTTCTCTCCTTCCTCTCTCCTTCCCCTCACTCTCTCCCTCTCCTACACTCCCTCCCTCTCCTTCCTCCCTCTCCTCTCCTACACTCCCTCCCTCTCCTTCCTCCCTCTCATCTCCTACACTCCCTCCCTCTCCTTCCTCCCTCTCATCTCCGTCGCCCGCCCGCCTACCGACGCCCGCCCGCCCTCCCTCTCCGTCGCCGCCGTCGCCCGCCCTTAGGTTTGTCCGCCATCTCTCTCTCTCTCTCTCTCTCTCTCTCTCCATTCTCTCCCTCTCTTCCTTCTCTCCTAGATCCGGCTCGTAGGAGCCGGATCTGGGCTCATACGAGCCGGATCTGGGCTCGTACGAGCCGGATCCAACCGGTTGGATTTTTGGGATTTTTGGGTTTTTGGACTTTTGAGGGTTTTCGATTTTTTGGATGACAAGTTTGTTTTTCGGATTTAAGTGATGACAAGTTTTTTTTGTGGGTTTAGGGTTTTTGAGTTTGTGGTTTTTTGGATGACAAGTTGAGTTTAGGGTTTTTGAAACGATTTTGTGTTTTGGGGTGATGACAAGTGATTTTTTATGAGTTTTGAGCAATTTAAAACAAACTGATGACAAGTGCGTTTTAAGGTTCTAGGTGATGACAAGTTGTGTTATATGGTTCTGGGTGATGACAAGTTCGTTTTTATGGGTTTTGCGATGACAAGTCCGATTTTAATGTGTTTTGGCGATGACAAGTTGTTTTACGGTTCTGGGGGTGATGACAGGTTTGTTTTAAGGTTTTTTGGATGATTTTATGGGTTTGGATATGTTTTTGGATGACAACTTTGTGTTTCGGATTTAAGTGATGACAAGTTTTGTTGTAGGTATAGGGGTTTTGAGTTTGTGGGTTTTTTGGATGACAAGTTCATTTTAGTGTTTTTGGGACGATTTTATGATTTAGGGTGATGACAAGTGATTTTTTATGAGTTTTGAGAAATTTAAGTTTGTTCTACGGATCTGACTGATGACAACTGTGTTTTAAGGTTCTGGGTGATGACAAGTTGTTTTTATGGTTTTGGGTGATGACAAGTCCGTTTTTATGGTTTTTGGCGATGACAAGTCCTTTTTTAATGTGTTTTGGTGATGACAAGTTGGTTTACAGATCTAGGGGTGATGACAAGTCTGTTTTATGTTTTTTGGATGATTTTATGGGTTTTGGTATGTTAGATTTGTATATATATTACTTATAATTATGGCTTATTAGCTCAAATGGTAGAGCAATGTGCTTGATGCACAATAATGTTGGTTCAAATCCCACATAGGTCAATTTCGTAACTGGTCATCACTGATGACACGTTTTTTGTGTGAATGATGGGTTTTACCTCGACTTGTCATCAGATGACAAGTTGAGTACGTGAACGGAATGACAAGTTTTCTGCGCATGGACTGATGACAAGTAACTTGTCATCTGATGACAAGTTACTTGCCATCACTAATGACAAGACGGTCAACGCCGGTCAACAACTGGTCAACGCCGGTCAACGCCGATAGTGGTAAGGGGTGCTGACGTCATCATATGCCATTGATGACGTCATGCTGTAAATTAAAAAAAAAGGTAGGGGCAAAATTGGAAAAAAGCATATGGGGGCACATTTTTTTTCCTTGTAGCCTATTTGCTTCAATATTTGTCTCCCATGGGTTACTTACCCATTTTCGTCCGAAAAGTATAATATTATTAAGTATATAATATAAATATGAAACTTATATATTAAAAATACAATATGAAACATTAAAATCAATTTCAAAAATTTTTTTATAAAAATCCGGTCCGGACCGGACCGGGACCGGCAACTATGATTTTAATGGACCGGACCGGATTTTGCCCAGCCCTAATCTTAGTAATGCACTTATTTTTACTAATGCACTTTTTGTATTTATAAACAATCTTGACTTCTTACTAATACACTCTATCTCTCTTTGTACTTTTTCATCTCACTAATTCATATTTTCAATTTACTAATGCATTTTTTCAGCTTACTAATGCAATTTTTTTATTTCCAAACAATCCTAATTTCTTACTAATACACTTCATTTCTCCTTGCTCTTTTCATCTTAGTAATGCACTTTTTCAGTTTACTAATGCACTTTTTGTGATTTTCAAACAATCTTGACTTTTTTGTTTTTGGGGCATTACAAAGGCACAAAATTCACTTACAAGGCTGAAAGAGAAGCTTCACCAATGCAATTCTACAAACAAGTTGTGGTCCACAAATTCATCAGTTAAACCCTAATCCAACGAGACTCCATGGAGTTTATCTCACAAATAGAACGGTGGTACCCCGATGTGAGAGGATTTTTAAACAACTAAATTGAAGATTTTTGTTTGATTCTTCCGTCTCGATCGATCACTAAACCCTAACCCTTACCTTTTTGGGGATTTTTCAACTTTGATTTGGGAGGCATTTTGAGCAACCCATTGGTGTTGGAGATGGGAGAAAAGTAAATTGGTGATCTGAAGACGGAGACATTATGTGAAGATGTTGAAGTATTCTTGGGAAAGGAGCAAAATTGTATCGGGGAGGAAGAGCGGAAATGGAAATTGGATGATTTTTTTGTTATGTGAAAAGAGGGGCATGAGTTTCACAAAAATTATATATTTCTCACCGTGTGCAATTTTAATCAGGATTTACATTAAAAAAATGAGATTTAATCTCACGCATTAATCTAATAAATCAAAAGGTTGAAAAAGTGCCTTATATAACACGGGAGGATCATGTGGATCGGAGTACGTTCATGATTATTCTAAACATCTCTATTAAATTTTCTATATTTTTTAAAGCAAAACATTAAAAGTTGTATTGTTAAAAAAAACCACTTCAACACCAACAACTTCCTTATTTTAGATATTATTTATGTATTTATTTTTTTAATTTTATATATACTGTATTTTCTAAACTTGTCTTAACTTGATACGATATCTTATTTTTTTTGATTTTTATGTAGGCATTTAAGAAACTTACAGTTTCATTAGTGCATATGCCCTGAACGCTCTCTGTTAGTGCACAAAAATTCCTCTTTAATGCACTAGTTGATTGTTCCTTCTTTCACCTTCGCTCTTCTCCTTCATTATGATCTAGAATTCTGCAAAACAATGGATAAAAGGGATAGGGACCCCCTGATCTACCTCCGATGCCTAAGTGAGAAGAGTAATTGTTCGAGTCGAGTGTCGAGGATAAATGACGATAATTGCGAGAGTAAAGCTAGAACATGCAAGTGACGAATTACCTCTCCATACATGGCAAAGAAATGTACTTCCTCCGTCTACTTCTAATTGTCCTTTTAGCAATTTGCATAAATATTAAGACAATCATATCTTTACAAAAATATCCTTATTAAATTACCACTAATAATGTAATAAATTATCCTCACGTACTATGAACTTTACAATTTCCAAGACTTCAATTAACAAATTAATTATGGGTAAATTTGGAAGCCAATGGAAAATATAGGCTAAAAGGACAATTAGAAGTAGACAAGGTTTTGAGGATGAATGGACAATTAGAAGTAGACGGAGGGAGTATATATAATGGAAGAGGGCTGGGAGACGAAAATTCTATCCCTAAGCAAGCGATATTTTGGTACCCAATTCAACGATAATTTTATCTTATTAAATAAGATAGAACCTTCCATCATAATTGTTTTAACCACCTTTTTAATTTAGAAAAATAATTTAAAGATAAAAAGCATAATTAATAAAAATATCTTTATGGCGGAAGATAGAGAAAATATTTATGACGATTAATTTACCCACTCACACTCTCCTACATAGGGTTCGCTCGACACCTCCGACTCCCCGAAACGCTGGCCATTAGGGGTACGAGGGTACAAATTTTAACGGCTTAGTGAGTCCAACTAGTATCACTCCCCGCACCTTGAAGGCACGATTTGATTTAACTAAAAACTTATTTCAATTTAATATAAAGTTATTCAAAAGAATAGTTTATTATAAAATCTTGTATTATTTTATCTAATTTGATTTTTTTGAGATTTATAATTTTAATGATATGTTATTTTAATCGAACAAAGGTTTGTAGTATTATAATTTTGTCATACAAGGACTGAATACTTGTTTTTATCAATAAGTTTCTTTGTTTTTGTAATTAATATATTTATTTTGCAATTATTTTGGGGGAAAAATCAAATCAAAATCATATATATAATTTATTTATATGGAGAATCTACAACAAAAATTTTAACTAATAAAATATAAGTCAAATTGTTAACAAATCAAATTGATTTGATAAAATGGTTAAGTGGCTGGATTTGTTAGAAATTAAGTTTTTTTTATTAAAATAGTCTACTTGGATAAATTATCCATATGTTAGATAGATTTTTAAAATTTTTTTGGCTAGATATGCATACTACTCCAAAGTAGATTTGGATACCCACGTAAGTTAGGCTTTTTTTTTTTTTTGGATAAATTGTTCATATATTAGATAGATTTCGTCATAAATTTGGCTAGATATGCGTATTACTCCTAATTAGATTTGAATATAAATTATTCTATAGCATACATATAAGTAGTAGATTTGGCCAGATATCCATACACGGTTGTTTATTCTATTTTTTTAATTAATTAAACGGGAATTGGTAGATAATAAGATATCTAATATGAGGTGCATAATGAAATTTCAACCAATCAAACAAATTGAATTGTTTTATTAAAAATGAGTGATGTTGTCCAATGAGAATATGACATGTGCTATGTTAACTATTAAATCTAACCTTCGCTTTAGTATATATACTAGTATAAGTTCCCGTGCCTTAAAGGCACGATTTGATTTAACTAAACACTTATTTAAATTTTATACTGTATAACGTTATTCAAAATAATAGTTTCCTATAAAATCTTGTATTATTTATATAATTTGCTTCTACTGTACAACAATAGCATACGGTACATGGCTAAAAAAAAACCATACGGTACTAATTGCAATATATTAGATAGTTTTTTTTTTTTGAAATTGGCTAGATATCTGTACTATTGCCGGTATAGAGTAGTTAGGATTGTTTTAAAAAACATTCTATAGCATAGAGTAGTTTGTTTTTAAAAAATATCATACTCCTAATAGATTTGGTAAGTTAGAATTTGTTTTTTTTGGATAAATTCTATAGCACAGAGTAGTTTGTTTTATTAAATTTAAATTAATTAAAATGGGAATTAGTAGATAAAAAAAATCTAATGTGAGGTCCACAATAAAATTTCAACCAATCAAATAAATTGAATTGTTTTATTAAAGATAGGTGACGTGGTCCAATGAGAAAGTGCCACGTGTCGGGCTAAATATTAAATCTAACCTCCGCTTTAGTATATAGTTATGATATATATATATATATATGATGATTGGGGAATGTGTCCACAACTACTTTTCTGGTGTATTTTTCTTCTAGCCGAAATCTTCTCTTCTTTTTTCACAACGTTCAACAAAGTTTGTTCCAATAGTTCTTTAGTTCTAGTTTTGCACCGTTCTATGATCTTTATAACTGTTGGCCATTGCTTCCTTTTGTTTATGTGCTTGTCTTTTCCATGTCGACGATTTATCCGATTTCGGAGTTGTTTAACCCGTTGAGCTAACATGCCTATTTTTAGTATATTGATTTTGTAAGAGTTTTGAAAATGGGGGCACAACGTATCTCGTTCAATTAGGTAGAATTGTTGTCAACCAATGACCGACCGATAGTGGAACGAGGATTCTTTAGTCCCATTTCTTAAGGTGGTAGTCTCTTATTTTTTATTGATTACTCTCTTCTTCACCTTTCGCTATAATTGCTTCTTTGAAGCATCAAATTAAACGACAATAATTGCTGAAAAACTAGAAAATTCAAGATGTTCTCCATGGCGATGAGCCGATGACACGTGGTGCCACTTCCTACTAGGGATGTTCATTGGTTCGGTTAAACCAAAAAAAACTGAAAACCGAACCGAACCCAGCATGTTTGGTTCGGTTTTCGATTTATGTTTTATGTTAGTTTGGTTTTCGGTTTGGTTTTCGGTTCGGTTCGGTTAAACCGAACTAACTTTATATTTACAAAAAATTAAAATAAAACTATTTAATATTTAAAATACCCAAAATAAAATAAAACTATTCAATATTGAAAATACCCAAACTAGTTCGGTTTGGTTTTGTTCGGTTTTTGGTTTTGTTTGGTTTGGGTATTAATTGGATTTCTAGTTTAACTTCTATAGAAATAACTATATATTAATCGATCGGTTTATTTGGTTCAAAACCGAACCGAAACCGAATAAAACCGAAATCGAACCGAACCGAACCGCGATAATTCGGTTTGTATATTTCCGATGTTCGGTTTTCGGTTCGGTTCGGTTTTTTACGGTTCGGTTCGGTTTTGAACCGATGAACACCCCTACTTCCTACGTTGAAAATTCTATCCCTGAACAAGCTATATCTTGCTACTTATCTCAAAAGAGAATTCTATATTTTTAATAAGATAGAAACCTCTGTAGTAATGTTTAACCAACATACTTAATTTTAATAATAAAATACATACAAATAAAAAAATCTTTATAATAAAAGATATGCCGATTAGTAGCTTAGTACTATTTGTTTTCTTAATTTTCTTAATGAAAGTGGGGCATTGGCCCCGGGGTCCATCGATCCATGGATGGAATTGGTACACGTACATATATACATATATCGTACATGAGAATTCAACCATGTGTTTCACTACCAAAATATTGTCGGGGACATTTTCTTACAGTCCGATTAATTAACGCTAATGATTGATAGATACATCATGAAACTATGGTAAGCACGTACAGAGATATACTCCCTTCGTCCCGTTAAATATTCTGCTTTTCCATTTTGAGTGTCTCCAAAAATTTGTCCATTTTTTTATTTTTTTCTCTTTATATCAATATATTTTTACACTTTTATCCTTATTCAATCTCATACACTATCTTTATTACACAATTTTTCTATCAATTTTATCACTTTTTTCTATAAAATTACAAAATTACACCGCTCAATCTTATACCTTCCCCCAATTATCCACCTTTCTCATCAACTGTATCACTTTTTAATTTTTAGCCTATAAATTTTCAAATTTTTATTAATTGCCGTGTCAACTGTATATATTTTGTGGACAAATATAATGAGACGGAAGGGGTATAATGTCACATACCTAACACGTGATTCTGGCTGCATCCATATCGTTCACAAATCTTCGCATCACACACGACACACAGAGAGTGACATGACCGATACCAATCCATCCAACTACCTTCTTTACAAACGTCCCATTACTCCCATACTCCCATACTGCATGCAGTTCCCCATAAATAGTGATCATCACTTCCATCTCATTCCCACACACCATACAAGTATACAAAATAACTGCAAGGGCAGCCTTACCTCACATATATAGTTATATCCCCATTACACTACGCACATTACATGGAAACCTCACTAGAGAGCGTCCGGAACGCGTCCGGGGTCCGCGGCGAGACCGTGGTGACCCTCCCTCGAGACGGGCTGATGGACTTCATCGAGTCTGTCACCGTGGGTAAGCAAGAGGTGGTGAGCAAGGACCCGTTCTACGTGCTCGACTTGGGCACATTGGCGAGCCTCATGGAGCGATGGGGCAAGGCCTTCCCTAGCGTCCGCCCCTTCTACGCCTTCAAGTGTAACCCTAACCCTAGCTTCGTCTCTGCCCTGGCTGCGCTCGGTGCCCATTTCGACTGCGCTAGCCAGCGCGAGATTGAGGCTGCCTTGTGCCTTGGTGTCTCCCCCGACCGCATCGTCTTCGCCAACCCGTGTAAGCCCGAGTCTCACATTCGCTATGCCATGTCCGTCGGTGTCAATCTCACTACTTTTGACTCTGTTTGCGAAGTCAAAAAGATCCGTAGGTACAATATCAATATATCATGCATCCCTCTCTTCGTGTGGATCTATATTGTACTCACATATGCTCATATAGTTCTCACTTCTCACTCTCAAATGTATATGTATTTTACTCACACACACATGCATCTAAGTTATCTTGCAAAACATTAATTGTAGACTACGTGCATTTGTGAGTACATTATTTGCGTATGTGTGTGGAACTTCATGCTCATGTATTTGTGTGGAACTTCATGCTCATGTTTGGACGGTTGAAGAAAAATCTACATATGAGTGTTCAAAATATAGTAAAAATGATTGCGTTTTTTTCCGTTAACATGACTATACATCTATAATTAACATAGTTGTGTATTTTCATATATAAAAAAATATACATTTTCATTTGTCTTTATGTGTGAATTTGTTTTTCCATATAAGTAATGAACCACTATTTTTTTTTTAATAACATGATCGTGTATTTACATTTATCATGAATGTGACCTGCGCTTAGCATGCTATGTATGTTTATGTATATCTTCTTGTATATGACTTTTTTAATTCACGTATAATATAATGTAGAAAATATATACATTGTATTTAATATTGTCATATACATGAATATGTTAATCATGTGATAAAACGATTTATCCTCGCGTTATACGACTCCAACAATTCAAGTATATATAACTGGTGGATAAGATTAATTCGTATTTATCTCTTAGGCTATTGTGTTTTTTTTTGTCCGGTCAAACAGACAAACACTATATATTATCTTCACGTGCACATTTAGGTCAGTCCAATTGTAGAAACGACCAATCATCGATCTCTTATGCCACCTGATATACTGTATCTCGTCTGCAAGCTGGCAGTCTAATACAGTATTATTACGCACGTTCCTACCTAATATTCCGTTCTACTTTTAACACTAAATATTTAGTACTGTACTACTTTTTCCTGATCTGGATATCTACGCACTCCCTTCGTCCCTAAATATTTATGTAGTATTTTATTTTGGTCATTCTTTTTTGTTTGTTCACCTTTAAAATCTTTCCATTTATATCGTATTTTTCTTACAATATTATCCTCATTCAATATCCTATATTATCCAATTATTCAACTTTTCTCCACCAACTTTATCACTTTTTCTCTACAAAAATACAAAATTACCTCTATCTAATCTCATATATGACCCTCATATCCAACAATCCCATCAACTTTATCATTTTTTCACTCTTTTCCATCAACCTTTTACCTACTTTATAAATTTTCTTAAGAACCGCAAAAAAACGTTCTTTTAGACAAACAAATAGGAACAGAGAGAGTACTACTTATACAATTTATTTTGGACATATGTTAATAACGGACTTGAATGCGCATGCAGGTTGCACCCTCATTGTGCGTTGCTCCTCCGCATGAAAGCGCCCGACGACAGCAAATCAAAGTGGCAGCTGGGCACGAAGTTCGGCGCGCTGCCGGAGGAAGTGGAGCCGCTGCTCGAAGCCGCCCGATCGGCTCAGCTTCCGGTGTTGGGCGTCTCGTTCCACGTGGGAAGCGGCACCACGTGTCCAGCCCCTTACGTGTCAGCCATCGCGCTCGCCAGAGAGGTCTTCGACACCGCGGCCCGGCTAGGCCTGCCCACGATGAACATCCTCGACATCGGAGGCGGCTTCGTCGCTGGGCCGCATTTCGAAGAATCGGCCCAATCCATAAACGAGGCCCTGAAGGCCCATTTCCCCGACCGGCCCGGTCTCACCGTCATAGCGGAGCCGGGCCGGTATTTGGCTGCCACGTGTTTCACCCTAGCGGCCTGCGTAATTGGGAAGCGGGTGAGGGGGCAGATAAGGGAGTATTGGATCGGAGACGGCACACACGGATCGTTCCACGTGTACGGTTGCGATGAGCCGAATCCAATCCCTTTGGCCACCAAGGCGAATCCGACGTATCCTTCCACGGTGTTCGGCCCCACGTGTGACTCACGGGACTTGTTGGTGAGTGACTATCAGTTGCCTGAGTTGGAGGTGAACGATTGGCTAGTTTTTCGAAACATGGGAGCATACACTTCTGCACTTGGTACCAATTTTAATGGATTCTGCACGTCAGAGATTTCGACTTGGTAATTTGTTCGGATTGATTCAATATTTTTCTCACTTATGTTTGGAGACATCGTTCGTTGAATAAATGGATGAAAATCCAATCTATGTTAAGTTGTTGGTAGGTGATGGACATGCAAACATTGGTACCTTGGTCAGATTCGAGGGATATTAAGTATGTCTAGCCTACCATATTATTCTTCATTTGCCTATATTTTGTATAAGTAAGTGTGTATCGAGTGCATTCGATAATTGTTGTATCATAAGGTACGAATGATTATATGTACCATGTCTTATGTTTTAATATAGTGCTTATTGGTTTATAAATATGCTTGTATTGTTTGAATGTAATAATCAAGTAATGCAATTCAGCCAAAAAAAAAAAAAAATTCAAGTAATGCAATGCACGTGTGTTTGTTTATTTGTGAAATCAACCCTTCCCATATCGGAAGTTTGTGGGGAAATATGTCCCCTTTTATATACTAGTGTGATACCAAGTGCTAGTGAGTCAAGAGAAGAATGCTCCCTCGCGCGCCGCCGCCACTGCGCAGTGTACTGTTGGGGCTTATCCTTTTGCGGGAAGTTTTAATTATTTTGATCAAATTGGGCCAAGAGGTTTGCGGATTAATTTTTCGTAATTCTTCCGTAACTCCTTTGTTTTCAAAACGTTTTAATTCCGATAAACGGGGGCTATTGTAGGGCTGAGCATCAAACCGAAAAACCAAAAACCGACACCGAACCGAACCGATATGGTAATCTTGGGGATCCTCTCTTCCTCTTGAACTCAGACCATCCAGGGGCTCAACTGAGCTTGTCGATCCTAGATGGCTCGAACTACGTCTTACCTTGGAGTAGAGCTGTTGAACTTGCTCTCGGCTCGAAACACACACTAGGCTTCATTACTAGATTTTGTACTAAACCGAAGCCTGACTTTGTTGATGTGGGTTGCTGGGAGAGAGCCGACTACATGGTCAGGTGTTGACTCTTGAATTCGATGAGCAAGGATATTTCAGAGGGCTTTATATATATGAACTCAACCAAGCAGTTGTGGGAAGAGCTGAGTGAGCGATATGGGCAGGTTAATGGTCTGACGATTTATCAGTTGAGAAGGAAAATGATTGACATTGTACAGGGAGACTTGAGTATCGTGGAAACCTATGGTAAAATGAAGAAGATTTGGGACGAGCTTCACATTTTGGAAGGCTTTCTAGAGTGTGTTTGTGGAGCCATGAGCAAATGTTGTTGTAGCGTGTTCAGAACGATGCTTGAAAGCGAGCAACGACAACATATGCTTTAGTTTCTCATAGGCCCAACGACAAATTTGAGCCAATGAGAGGACAGATTTTGGCTATGGAGGACTTGCCAAACCCTAGCAGAGATTTCTACATGGCTCAACAGTTCGAGAAGCGGAAACAATTCACAAATCAAGGTAGGCAGCAATCTGAGAATAGAGCCATGAATGCTCAGAGAAAACAAAATAACCAGCAGCAGAATTCTTCCTACGCTAATGGTTGAAACCAGGGAAGAAAGGATTCAAGGGACGTAAAGAGGCCTAAGGTGGATAGTAGGAGGTGTGGCCTTTGCAATATGAAAGGCCACACAATTGAGCAATGCTTTCACATCACCAGGTACCCGGATTGGTACAAAGGACCAAGAAACAACGTGCAATATATAGAGGGGATCAGCCAATGCAATTGACATTAATCTTGAGCATATACAACAACAACAATAACAACATTTACCCAGGTAGTCCCGCACATGCAGGATCTGGGGGGTCAGGATGGGGGTATTCCAGACCTAGATGGAATACGCCCGATACAACCCAAGAGAAAAATGGACCGAATCGACAAGCTTAAAAAGAAAAACTCATAATACTAGTACTAAAAAAATAAAACGACACTCTACTCTACAACCTCCCACTCTTAAAAGCCTGCTCCAACGATCCGCCGACTAGCTATCCACTACCTTGATCTTCTCCCTCCAACTCTCCCTGCACTGAGCCAAGTCCGCCGAGACTCCTAGCAAGCCGATATCTTTCCTTATGTTATCCACCCAGCGCTTCTTCGGTCGACCTCTATCCCGCCTGAAAGCGCCTAACTCTAACTCCAATCGCTCGCACCTCCTAACTACTGCGTCCAGGCTCCGCCTCTAAACATGCCCAAACCAACGAAGTCTCGATTCTCGAAGCTTATCGCCTATACAAGCCACCCCCAACTTGCTTCTGATCTCCTCATTTCTAATCTTGTCCATCCTCGTCTTCCCACACATCCATCTGAGCATTCTCATCTCTGCGACTGCGAGTTTCTGTTCCTGAGTCTTCGTCGTCGGCCAACACTCTGCACCATAAAGGATCGCTGGCCTAATCACAGATCTGTAGAACTTTCCCTTCAGCTTAAGCGGTACCTTCTTATCGCACAAAACTCCTGAAGCTGCCCTCCACTTCTGCCAACCTCTTTGAATTCGAGACCTCACATCCTCACCAATACTCCCATCGCTTTGCAAAACTGAACCCAGATATCTGAAGTTATCCCTCTTCGCAATGACTTCATCCCCCAACCGCACCTCACTCCCAGAGTCGAAGTTATCCCTCTTGAGCATATAAACCACGACAACCCAATAACAATTGACAAAGAACAAAAAGTTCATGACTTTATATCAGATAACAAAACATGGAAAGATGGTGAACTAAGAAGAATTCTACCAATCAACATAGTAGAAACGATTATAGCAATCCCAATCCCAAGTAATGAAATCAATGATATACTATATTGGGCCCCTAGTAAAAATGGATGGTTCTCAACATCCTCTACCATAGCTCACATAAAAAAATTAGGTCATTTCAAAGAAATGATTACAGATAGATATGAAAACTAGATACTATTCCAAAGGTTAAAGTTTTTTTATGAAAAATAATCAACAATGGATTGCCAACAAATTAAGCAACGACTACGTGACAAACAAATCACGACTCCTGGTGGATGTTTGTTTTGCACCTGTACATATGAAGACTCAAGACATTTATTCATCGATTGTAATCATATCCAAGAAATTGTAAAACAAATTAACATAAAAACAATGCAAAACATGAGACAAATAAGCATAAGTTCCCAAAGCCCGAAAGCAATTATTGAGGAAGCGCGACAAAGAATGACAATTGAGGAATTTACCAAACTTTCCACCATCTGGTAGGCAGTATGGCATCAACGAAACAAAATTGTGTTTCAACAAGATCCTTCTGACATAATAACAGATATAGCACAGTTTATAAAAACACAAATTCACAATTGGACACAAACAAAACACTAGAACGAGGATCAAAACCATCAAAAACCGAATATATCCCCCCCCCCATCATTCCATCATTGACTAAAACAAAAGAAAGACTTGGCGAAAACCACATAATGGGTTTTGTAAGATAAATGTCGATGGTTCTAGTTTAGTAGACGGTAGGGCAGCTACGAGTTCCATTATTAGAGGAGCTCGAGCAGAGGTCATCGACATAGCAACAACCAAATATCCCAACGCCTCAGCATTAAAAATTGAAGCTTTAGCATTACGAGATGGAATTAGGAGAGCAATAAATCTCAGGTATTTAAAGCTATTCAGAATAAAGGAACATGTCCTTGGTAGATAGACAAGTTGAGATCTGATACTTTGGTTTCTCTACTTAACTTTGATTCTGTCAAAATCTCTCATGTGGGTAGATGTTGTAACGTTGTGGCCGATTTGATTGCAAAAATGGGTCATAGTATCCCAAGCACTACCATCTCAATACTTCTAAAACTTCGTGTTCTCATCCGAAAGGATGCTTAGACGTCCCCGTAAGGGGCCCCTAATCATTACCTTATTATATATATATATATGTATATATATATAGATCAAGGAAAGACTTGTCCACGTGTAACCATTTTCAAACAAACGCTCTATCCTATGCAACGTTTCTATTCCAAACCAAAAAGTGTCTATTCTTGTAAAACTTTTCCTCCCAAGCCTAAATCAAGAAATAAATTTTTTGGAAAGTCTACGTTGTTTCCCTAGGGTTTAACATTATTTATGAGGTGTATCAATCTTTTACACACGATAATCCTAAGATTAATAAGAAATTCTCCTAATATCCAAAATATTAAAATTAACCCTTATCGTTAAAATTGATTTTATAGGAAAAGAAAATTAAAATCTCAACAAATACGAACATGTAAATGTCAGAAGTAAATGGACGTTTACATGGAGCAGGAGGAGAAGTACATCGAAGTTGTGATGGGCTGATGGCCGAGACCGAGCGCTTGCAGAGCAAGCTGCAGTCCGAGATCACCTCTCGCATGGCCTTCGTAGTTCCCACGACCATGGTGTACTCTGCAGCAATCCTAGAGTACCTCACAGCCGAGGTGCTTGAGCTGGCTGGAAATGCGAACAAAGATCTGAAGGTGAAGAGGATCACTCCAAGGCATCTCCAGCTTGCAGTCAGAGGAGACGAGGAGCTCGACACCCTTATCAAAGGGACCATTGCTGGTGGTGGCATGTGATACTGTGATTCCTCACATCCACAAATCCCTCATCAATAAATCTACCAAGGAATGAAACCTCGTGGTTTTGTAGTTTGCTGAATATGCATTTAAGTTGTGGAACTAAGGCAGATGGGTTTTTAGTTGTTTTGGTTTGTTGATCTTGGTGTGAGCTTAGAAACTCTTAGAACTCTGTAGAGTTCTGTTTAGACAGTTTGGCTTTAGGTGCTCTCATTTATTAGCTTCAGTTTGTATTTGTGTGAAGGTTGTTTGAATGCTTGCTTATTTATGTCTTGTGTGGTGTCGCCAATCCTTTGCATCTAATGTCTTATTTTATTGATCGAAAAAAAATTAATGTTTATTTTAGCATGAAAACATTCGAGAAAGCTATGGAGAAACAAGATTGAGAGAGGAAAACAATTGATTCATCATCAAGAATCCATCAATACAAAATGAGTTGTTACAGAGTGTCTAACAACCTTTCCCGCTCTCACACTTACATTTCACTCAGCTTAGCTTCACTAAATGAGCTAAAACCTTTTTTTATACTAAACCAGAATACAAGATAGAAATGAACCGGGTTCTCTCCAATACCCCCCCTCAAGTTGGAGGCTGGGACAGACCCAACTTGCCAAGCTCAATCTGATGCTGAATACCTGTCAATGGCTTAGTAAGAACATCTGCAAGCTGAGTTTTTGAAGGTGTAAAATGCAAAGATATGAGACCATCATTAAGCTTCTCCCTGACAAAATGGCAATCCAGCTCTATGTGCTTGGTGCGTTCATGATATATTGGGTTTTTGGCAATGTAGATTGCAGCTTGGTTGTCACAATGAAGTGGAATAGGAACAACTGAAGGCACTTGCAATTCATGTAAAAGCCTAAATAACCAACTTAACTCTGACACAACACGTCTCATACTCCTATACTCTGCTTCAGCTGATGACAAAGCCACAATGTGTTGCTTCTTTGACTTCCGACACAATGGACTGGATCCCAAAACCACATAAAAGCCACTAACTGATCGACGAGTGGAAGGACATGCACCCCAGTCAGAGTCACAATAAGCATTCAAAGTGAAGTCACAATCCTTTGAAAAAACTAAACCCAGAGAAGGAGTAGAATGCACATACTTTAAAGTGTGAAGTAAGGCATTGTATTGAGGAACTCTTGGAGACTTTAGAAACTGACTTAAGTGTTGTACTGTAAAACTTAAATCAGGTCTAGTATTAGTCAAGAAGTTGAGCTTTCCCACTAACCTTCTATAAAGAAGAGGATCTTCAAATAACTCACCTTGATCTGGCAACAATTTGAGATTCAACTCGAGAGGACTGTGCACTGTTTTAGACTCTGAAATGCCAGCTTCTTGTAAGAGATCCAGAGCAAACTTCCTTTGTGTAACAATAACAGCATCACTAGTATCAATAACTTCTAAACCCAAGAAGAAATTGACTTTTCCCAAATCTTTGATCCTAAACTGATCATGAAGAAAACCTTTCAATCTCTGAATTTCAGCCAGATTGTTGCCTGTCAACAAAACATCATCCACATAAACAGCAGCAACTGTAATGGAATCCTGATCAGTCTTGATAAACAAAGAATAGTCATTCTTTGAATAAGAATATCCTTGTGATTTCAAAGCATTTGACAACTTAGAGTACCACTGTCTCGAAGCCTGTTTTAAGCCATACAAACTCTTCTTCAACTTGCAAACTGGAACACCTTCAACAGAAACAGGAGGAGAATACCCTTGTGGAAGCTTCATATAGACATCTTCATACAAATCTCCATGTAAAAACGCATTGTTTACATCCAACTGAAGCATTGACCACTGTTTCTTAGCAGCTATGGCAAAAAGACACCTAATAGTGGTCATCTTAACCAATGGTGAAAAGGTCTCAGTATAATCCAAACCAGCCTTTTGAGTATTACCTTTAATCACTAGCCGAGCCTTAAACCTTTCAAGTGAACCATCTGACTTGTACTTGACTTTGTAGACCCATTTGTTAGAAATAGGTTTCTTTCCAGCTGGTAAAGACACAACTTCCCAAGTATTATTTGCTTCTAGAGCAACAAACTCAGCATCCATAGCCTCCCTCCATTGTTCTGACTGAAGAGCCTCTGAATAACTGAATGGCTCTTTGTATTTAACATTGGAAAGTGCATTAAGGCAAAAGCTTCGAGTGGGTGACAAACCTTCAAGCAAAGAACAACTGTCATGCCCAGAAGAAATCTGATTGCAATGATATTCATTCAAATAAGCTGGAGGATGCCTTAATCTAGTTGATCTCCTCACATCAGCATTCTCAAGATCCTGTTCTTGAACAGGTTCATTAGCTAAACCACCATCCACAGGAACAACAACATCACTGGGCTCAGTAGATGGAGAAAACTGAAAAATATCACTAGGCAAGCAATTGAAATCTGTGATTTCTTTAGGCAAAGCTCCAGAAGAAGAAACATGACTAGAAAGATTCTCAGAAGCAAAAGGAATGATGTGTTCATAGAAAATAACATCACGAGTAACTGAGAACTGCTTACTTTCTAGTTCATAGACCTTGTATGCCTTTTTACCACTAGGATAGCCAACAAAAACACAAGGAACAAATCTACTTTTTGTAACACACCCCTCCCACACGGGAACTGGGCTGTCAGGTCCGCAGCCCAATACACTCCAACCCATCACTTAAGAGGCCCAAACCCCAAATAGGTAGGTTGTTGCCATGGGTCCTCGAACCCATGACCTTTGGCATAACTTCCCACATGGGAGAGATATGTCAACCAAGTGTGCTGCAGTACACTTGGTTGACATATCTCTCCCATGTGGGAAGTTATGCCAAAGTTCATGGGTTCGAGGACCCATGGCAACAACCTACCTGCTTGAGGCTTGTGGGCCTCCCAAGTGATGGGTTGGAGTGTATTGGGCTGCGGACCTGACAGCCCAGTTCCCGTGTGGGAGGGGTGTGTTACACTTTTCAACTTATCCTTGGCAGGACCAATCACTGTCTTATAGAAAAGATAACCAAACACTTTTAGATGCATATAATCTGGTAAACAACCATGAAGGAGCTGATAAGGTGATTTCCCTTGAAGAACCACAGAAGGAACTCTATTAATCAAGTAAGTAGCAGTCTGTAAACAGTCTCCCCAAAAAGAAATAGGCAATTTTGAATGAAACAATAATGCCCTGCAAGTTTCAAGCAAATACTTGTGTTTTCTTTCTACCACACCATTTTGTTGTGGTGTATGAGGACAAGAAGTTTGATGAAGAATACCTTTAGAAGCAAAATACAGCTTTCCTTATATGCTGGAACCAAGCTCAAAAGCATTATCTGAACGAACTGTCTTAACCTTCTTATCAAACTGTCTCTCAACCATGAGAATAAAAGACTTATGCAAATCAAAAGCTGTAGATTTAGAAGCCATCAAATGTGTCCAAGTGGCACGACTGAAATCATCAACAATGGTCAAAAAGTATTTGAAACCTCCATGAGTAGGTACATGGTAAGGTCCCCATACATCTATATGAATCAAATCAAACAACTGTCTTGATTGTCTAGTAGAAGTAGGAAAAGGTAATCTATGTTGCCTAGCTCTATGACATACATCACAAGCCTCATTATGAACAACATTCTTTCCTACTTCATTTGGAAACAACTTGACCAATTTATAACTAGGTAAATGACCTAGCCTATAATGCAATAAGGTCTTCTTATCCAGGATAGCATTCATGCACGTTTGTGGCCCTGAAACTGTCTTCTCCTTCCTTGAATCAGCCAACAGATACAAGCCATTACACACTTCACTAAGAACCAGAGGCCTCTTCAGAGAAGGGCCCTGCAAAGTACACTTTGAATCTGAGAAAATGACCTCACAAGACAGCTGAGCACACAGTTTCTGAATTGATAACAAATTGTACTTGAAACAGTCTACTAGCAACACATTCTTCAAACACAGACCTGAACAAATCTCAACATCTCCACAAATCTGTACAGAAACCTTCTCATCATTTGGCAAAGAAACTAAACAAGACTCCTTGAGTGATCTCAGATTTAACAAAAGATTTCTACCAAAGGTCATATGTTCACTTGCACCAGAATCAATAATCCAATCACTGTCCTTAACACTAACTGATTTTTGAGAATTAAGACAATGAAAGAGGGAAGCCATACCAGCAAAGTTGACAGCTGAAGAGGAACTCTCCCTGGATTTCATAGCATCAAGAAAAGCCACTAGTTGTTGAACCTGATCCTGAGACAAAGAACCTGTAGCAGAAGATGTTGAACTTGCTGAATTCTGTACTTCTTGTTGCTCTTGCACACCAGCATTGGCGTTAGCTCGTTTTCCCTTATAATTCTTGAAATTACGAGGAAAACCAATTATTCTGTAGCAAGTTTCTTTGACATGTCCAGGCTTCTTACAATGCTCACAAATAACAGCAGATTGTGCAGGAGCAAATGTGCGTCTATTCTCATCGAATTTAGGCTTGTTCTAACTTGAACCTTGTGCCCTCTGCCTATATTGCACAGAATTTGCAGAAAGAAACTGTGTAGGTGCTTACATCTACCTTTGCTTCTCATTTTGAATAAGCATAGAATAAGCTTGGCTAACCGTGGGTAAAGGAGACATCATCAGAATATTCCCACGAACTGAAGTATAAACTTCATTTAACCCCATCAAAAACGTCATGAGCTTATAATTTTGATCTGATTTTTGCATTTCCTGCTTCGCAGCACAAGTACACATAGGTATGCATTGCAAACCACTCAATTCATCCCACAAGCGCTTAATTCTAGTATAAAAGGAAGTGATATTATCAGCACCTTATGTAATAGAAGCCAAATCTTTCTGAACCTGGAAGAGTCTTGCTCCATTGGCTTGACCAAATCGTTCCTGAAGCTCCGACCAGATCTCCTTAGCAGTCGGAAAGAACAATACACTATCTGCAATATCCTTTTGCAGCGCATTCAATAACCAAGAAATCACCATATCATTGTTGCGATCCCAAGCCTTCGATCTCTGTTCGTCATCGGTCGGCCTTGTACAAGATCCATCTAGATATCCTGACTTATTCTTAGCAGACACAGCTATCCAAACAGCTCGTTTCCAAGCATGGAAACCAGAAACCCCATCGAAAATCTGATAAACAATAATCGCACCTAGATTATCCGAGTTTGACAAGTACAACGGATTCCAGTTATCCATTGGTGCCGATCGTTGATTTCCGACGCCTTCCAGTGGTGAATCCTCAGCCATCTCACCGAAAATTGAAGAATTGAAAACCCTAGATCAACGAAAAAAGGGGAAAATGCGGAAGAAAACTCAGAGAAGAATCATTTCTTGCTCTGATATCATGAAAACATTCGAGAAAGCTATGGAGAAACAAGATTGAGAGAGGAAAGCAATTGATTCATCATCAAGAATCCATCAATACAGAATGAGTTGTTACAGAGTGTCTAACAACCTTTCCCGCTCTCACACTTACATTTCACTCAGCTTAGCTTCACTAAATGAGCTAAAACCTTTATTTATACTAAACCAGAATACAAGATAGAAATGAATCGGGTTCTCTCCAATATAGCAACGGCAAGACCAAAGAATGAAAAGGTCCACCAAAAGACTAGATATATGTGTAAGCTTGGAGTCTCTATATGGTATATGGTCACCTCTCTTTCCACCAAAGATTCGTACAAAAAAAGAAAAATTAAACAAATTATTTCATATTAATCTCTAGAAGACCTCAAACCATTTACTCTATGGCTAAATTTTCCTGATCGAAGAAACATAATACCTTGCAAGTTGATCAAAAGACATGATACAGTACACTACATCATAAGTATTAAGAGATGACCGAAATCATATCCTCAATGACTTGCATCTATGAATTCATTCTAACTTCAGGCCTCCTTGGTTTCTCACACTAGCAAGAAGGTCCATGGGAGACATAGGGAAACAGACTAGGGGGCCCACCGGACCGGGGGAATGGAGAGATCGAAGGCCATGCGAGAGGTGATCTCGGACTGCAACTTGCTATGCAAGCGCTCGGTTTCGGCCATGACGGCTTCCGTGTACTACTCCTCCTGCTCCATGTAAAAGTCCATATGCTTCCGACAATTGACATGTTCGTATTTGTTAAGATTTTAATTTCTTTTTCTTATAAAATCAATTTTAATGATAAGGATTAATATAAATATTTTTGCTATTAAGAGAATTTCTTATTAATCTCAGATTACCGTATATAATATATAAAAAATTGATATACCTTGTAAATAATGTTAAATCCTATGATTACCGCGTATAATTTTTGTAAAATTTTTCAACTGGCCATTTTGGGAAAAAATCCCAATCCATCCAACTGCCTTCTTTACAAACGTCCGTTTTTTTTTTGGGGCTCAATTTACAAACGTCCGTTAGCATGCCGAACTCCCCATAAAATTAAATGTTCGTCATCACTTCCAGCTCATTCCTACACACCATACATAGAAGGAACTTGACCAAAAAACAAAAACACACCATATAAGGATACAACTCACTACAAGGCTTACATAGTCATATTCCCATACACCATATACAAGGATACAACTCACTACAAGGCTTACATAGTCATATTCCCACACACCACGTACATTACATGGAAACTCCAGTAGAGAGCGTCTGGAACGCGCCCGGGATCCGTGGAAAGACCATGGTGACCCTACCTAGGGACGGGCTCATGGACTTCATCGAGTCGGTCACCGTCGGTAAACAAGAGGTGGTGAGCAAGGACCACCCGTTCTACGTGCTCGACTTGGGCACATTGGCGAGCCTCGTGGAGCGATGGGGCAAGGCCTTCCCTAGCGTCCGCCCCTTCTACGCCTTCAAGTGTAACCCTAACCCTAGCTTCGTCTCTGCCCTGGCTGCGCTCGGTGCCCATTTCGACTGCGCTAGCCAGCGCGAGATTGAGGCTGCCTTGTCCCTTAGTGTCCCCCCCGACCGCATCGTCTTCGCTAACCCGTGTAAGCCCGAGTCTCACATTCGCTATGCCATGTCCGTTGGTGTCAATCTCACTACTTTTGACTCTGTTTGCGAAGTTGAAAAGATTCGTAGGTATGATATCATGCATCCCTCTCTTCGTGTGGATCTATATTGTACTCACATATGCATATATAGTTCTCACTTCTCACAGCTCTCAAATGTATATATATTTTACTCACACAGTCACACATACATTAAAGTTATCTGCAACACATTAATTGTAGACTACGTGCATTTGTCAGTACATTATTTGCGTATTTGTGTGGAACTTCATGCTCATGTGTTGGACGGTTGAAGATAAATCTACATATGAGTGTTCAAAATGTAGTAAAAATGATTGCGTTTTTTTTGTTAACATACTGTAAATCTATAAGTAACATAGTTGTGTATTTTCATATATAAAAGAATATACATGCTTATTTGTCTTATTATGTGTGAATTTTTTTTCCATATAAGTAATGAATCACTATGTTTTTTTTTTAATAACATGACCATGTATTTACATTTATAGTAAATGTGACTTGCGCTTAACATGCCTTGCATGTATATATATCTACTTGTATATGACTTTTTCACATATACTCCCTCCGTCCCTATTTGTTTGTATAAAAGAACAATTTACACGAGTTTTAAGAAGATATAAAATATTATTGATACTTGGGAAAAGTTGGTATAAATTAGTATAAAGTAGGTGAAAGAGTTGAATAGTATGGGTAAAAGATGCGATTGATTGGGGTGAAAATAAATAAAGTAGGTAAGAGAGTAAAATAATGAGGGTAAAGAGTGAATTTAAATGGAAAGTGGACAAACAAAAGGGGACGCCCGAAATGGAATACTGGACAAACAAATAGGGACGGAGGGAGTAATATACTGTACACATATACATGAAAATGACAATCATGTGATAAAACGATTTATCCTCGTGTTATAGACTCCAATAATTCAACTATCGGTTTTTCTATTGTGTGCCCTAAGGACACATGATAAGCATACTAAAAACAGAAACTAAAACTCTAAAATGGAAATAGTGAACCCATCACAAAAAAAATTAAAAAAAACAAAAATTTAAAATTTACAAATTCTTTCTGTTAATAGGCTCTTATAGTGTGCCCTAAGGACACATTAAGATTAATTCGTATTTATCTCTTAGGTTATTGTTTTTTTATTTTGGTCCGTCCAAACACTACATATTATCTTCACGTGCACATTTAGCTAATTAGGTGAGTCCAATTGTGGAAACGACCAATCATCGATCTCTTATGCCACCTGATATACTGTATCGCGTCTGCAAGCTGGCAGTCTAATATTATTACGCACATTCCTACCTAATACTCCGTTCTACTTTTAACACTATACATTTAGTACTGTACTATTTTTTCTTAATGTGGAATGTTTAGTACTCCCTTCCTCCAATAATATTTGTTTTTTTTTTTATTTGTAAAGAAAAATGGATAAACAATATAGGATGGAGAGAGTACTACTTATACAGTTTATTTTTGACATATGTCAATAATAGATTTGAGTACTCATGCAGGTTGCATTGTGCACTGCTCCTCCGCATGAAAGCGCCGGACGACAGCAAATCAAAGTGGCAGCTGGGCACAAAATTCGGCGCGCTGCCGGAGGAAGTGGAGCCGCTGCTCGAAGCCGCCCGATCGGCTCAGCTTCCAGTGTTGGGCGTCTCGTTCCACGTGGGAAGCGGCACCACGTGTCCAGCCCCTTACGTGTCAGCCATCGCGCTCGCCAGAGACGTCTTCGACACCGCGTCCCGGCTGGGCCTGCCCAGGATGAACATCCTCGACATCGGGGGCGGCTTCGTCGCTGGGCCGCATTTCGAAGAATCGGCCCAATCCATAAATGAGGCCCTGAAGGCCCATTTCCCCAACCGGCCCGATCTCACCGTCATAGCGGAGCCGGGCCGGTATTTGGCTGCCACGTGTTTCACCCTCGCGGCCTGCATAATAGGAAAGCGGGTGAGGGGGCAGCTCAGGGAGTATTGGATCGGAGACGGCACACACGGATCGTTCCACGTGTACGGTTGTGATGAGCCGAATCCAATCCCTTTGGCCACCAAGGCGAATCCGACGTATCCTTCCACGGTGTTCGGCCCCACGTGTGACTCACGGGACTTGTTGGTGAGTGACTATCAGTTGCCTGAGTTGGAGGTGAACGATTGGCTAGTTTTTCGAAACATGGGAGCATACACTTCTGCACTGGGTACCAATTTTAATGGATTCTGCACGTCAGAGATTTCGACTTACTTGGTAATTTGTTCGGATTGATTCAATATTTTTCTCACTTATGTTTGGAGACATCGTTCGTTGAATAAATGGATGAAAATCCAATCTATGTTAAGTTGTTGGTAGGTGATGGACATGCAAAACATCGGTACCTTGGTCAGATTCGAGGGGTATTAAGTATATCTAGCCTACCATATTATTCTTCATTTGCCTATTGTTTGTATAAGTAAGTGTGTATCGAGTGTATTCGATAATTGTTCTATCATAAGGTACGAATGAGTTTATGTACCATGTCTTATGTTTTAATATAGTGCTTATTGGTTTATAATTTACAAATATGCTTGTATTGTTTGAATGTAATAATCAAGTAATGTTGCTAAAAAAAATATAAAATCAAGTAATGCAATGCACGTGTGTTTGTTTATTTGTGAAATCAACCCTTCCCATATCGGAAGTTTGTGGGGAAATATGTCCCCTTTTATATACTAGTGTGATACCAAGTGCTAGTGAGTCAAGAGAAGAATGCTCCCTCGCGCGCCGTCACCACTGCGCAGTGTACTGTTGGGGCTTATCCTTTTGCAGGAAGTTTTAATTATTTTGGTCTGACGATTTATCAGTTGAGAAGGAAAATGATTGACATTGTACAGGGAGACTTGAGTATCGTGGAGTACTATGGTAAAATGAAGAAGATTTGGGACGAGCTTCACATTTTGGAAGGCTTTCTTGAGTGTGTTTGTGGAGCCATGAGCAAATGTTGTTGTAGCGTGTTCAAAACGATGCTTGAAAGCGAGCAACGACAACATATGCTTTAGTTTCTCATAGGCCCAAACGACAAATTTGAGCCAATGAGAGGACAGATTTTGGCTATGGAGGACTTGCCAAACCCTAGCAGAGATTTCTACATGGCTCAACAGTTCGAGAAGTGAAAACAAGTCACAAATCAAGGTAGGCAGCAATCTGAGAATAGAGCCATGAATGCTCAGAGAAAACAAAATAACCAGCAGCAGAATTCTTCCTACGCTAATGGTGGAAACCAGGGAAGAAAGAATTCAAGGGACGTAAAGAGGCCTAAGGTGGATAGTAGGAAGTGTGGCCTTTGCAATATGAAAGGCCACACAATTGAGCAATGCTTTCACATCACCAGGTACCCGGATTGGTACAAAGGACCAAGAAACAACGTGCAATATATAGAGGGGATCAGCCAATGCAATTGACATTAATCTTGAGCATATAAACCACGACAACCCAATAACAATTGACAAAGAACAAAAAGTTCATGACTTTATATCAGATAACAAAACATGGAAAGATGGTGAACTAAGAAGAATTCTACCAATCAACATAGTAGAAACGATTATAGCAATCCCAATCCCAAGTAATGAAATCAATGATATACTATATTGGGCCCCTAGTAAAAATGGATGGTTCTCAACATCCTCTACCATAGCTCACATAAAAAAAATTAGGTCATTTCAAAGAAATGATTACAAATAGATATGAAAACTATATACTATTCCAAAGGTTAAAGTTTTTTTTATGAAAAATAATCAACAATGGATTGCCAACAAAGCAACGACTACGTGACAAACAAATCACGACTCCTGGTGGATGTTTGTTTTGCACCTGTATATATGAAGACTCAAGACATTTATTCATCGATTGTAATCATATCCAAGAAATTGTAAAACAAATTAACATAAGAACAATGCAAAACATAAGACAAATAAGCATAAGTTCCCAAAGCCCGAAAGCAATTATTGAGGAAGCGCGACAAAGAATGACAATTGAGGAATTTACCAAACTTGCCACCATCTGGTAGGCAGTATGACATCAACGAAACAAAATTGTGTTTCAACAAGATCCTTCTGACATAATAACAGATATAGCACAGTTTATAAAAACACAAATTCACAATTAGACACAAACAAAACACTAGAACGAGGATCAAAACCATCAAAAACCGAATATATCCCCCCCCCCCTACCATAGCTCACATAAAAAAAATTAGGTCATTTCAAAGAAATGATTACAAATAGATATGAAAACTATATACTATTCCAAAGGTTAAAGTTTTTTTTATGAAAAATAATCAACAATGGATTGCCAACAAAGCAACGACTACGTGACAAACAAATCACGACTCCTGGTGGATGTTTGTTTTGCACCTGTATATATGAAGACTCAAGACATTTATTCATCGATTGTAATCATATCCAAGAAATTGTAAAACAAATTAACATAAGAACAATGCAAAACATAAGACAAATAAGCATAAGTTCCCAAAGCCCGAAAGCAATTATTGAGGAAGCGCGACAAAGAATGACAATTGGGGAATTTACCAAACTTGCCACCATCTGGTAGGCAGTATGACATCAACGAAACAAAATTGTGTTTCAACAAGATCCTTCTGACATAATAACAGATATAGCACAGTTTATAAAAACACAAATTCACAATTAGACACAAACAAAACACTAGAACGAGGATCAAAACCATCAAAAACCGAATATATCCCCCCCCCCCCCATCATTCCATCATTGACTAAAACAAAAGAAAGACTTGGCGAAAACCACATAATGGGTTTTGTAAGATAAACGTCGATGGTTCTAGTTTAGTAGACGGTAGGGCAGCTACGAGTTCCATTATTAGAGGAGCTCGAGCAGAGGTCATCGACATAGCAACAACCAAATATCCTAACGCCTCAGCATTAAAAATTGAAGCTTTAGCATTACGAGATGGAATTGGGAGAGCAATAAATCTCAGGTATTTAAAGCTATTCAGAATAAAGGAACATGTCCTTGGTAGATAGACAAGTTGAGATCTGATACTTTGGTTTCTCTACTTAACTTTGATTCTGTCAAAATCTCTCATGTGGGTAGATGTTGTAACGTTGTGGCCGATTTGATTGCAAAAATGGGTCATAGTATCCCAAGCACTACCATCTCAATACTTCTAAAACTTCGTGTTCTCATCCGAAAGGATGCTTAGACGTCCCCGTAAGGGGCCCCTAATCATTACCTTATTATATATATATATAGATTAAAGTTCGATAGTGGACAATTAAATATGAATGAACAAGTGAACAATTGTAGGCCTTTAGATGCTATTCCAATGGATGGTCCAGATTACATATAGAAATTTGGCCCAAATTCAAATTTGAACCTCATCCCTTAATTATAGGGAGTGTTAATTAATTTTTGGATTTATAGAAAAATCACAAAAAGAAATCCCTTAATTATAGCTGACCTGAATACAAGTTCTATATGGAGGAGATGGGTTCTTAAAACTTACCTCAGGAATGAGAGTTTTTGGAGTGTTCGATGCAAGCAGAGTGCTAGTGCTACATGGAAGGCGGTGATACGTGTAAGAGATGAGTTGATTGAGTACGTGGAGGATGGGAACGCTCCAGCTGAATTCAACACGGCTAATGGCAAGCTGAACGTTGCTGAATTGTATAATAAGTTAAGGGTGAGAGGGGATGCGTGCAGCTGGAGCAACTGTGTGTGGCAAAGGCATAACACCCCTCGTTTAGCCTTTAATACTTGGAAGATTTTCAGGGGAGGTGCGTATACAAAGGTAAGGCTGCAGCAGATGGGCATCATTCAAGACAGTGGGTGTGTGTTGTGCGAAGAGCATAAGGAAGAAACTTGCAATCACTTATGGTTTGAGTATAAGTATTCGCAGAAGGTGATCCAGGGCGTGATGGATTGGGCTAAGATGGGCCGAAGAGCTGCTAACATTCCGGACTGGCTGAACCAAATTGAAAACATGAGAGGGAAGAAATCCCTTAAGTTTTGCCTCTGGAACCATTGCTTGTGTGTGGTCTCATACTATGTTTGGCAAGCTAGAAATGGAATCATATTTAGGGATGAGAGAATGGATGATGAGGTGTGTATAAGCATTAGCATCAACATGATTAGAAATTGCCTCAGAGCTAGGTGGAAAGTCAAGAATAGAGAGGCTAGAAGATTGTTTGTGAAGTTAGGAATTGAAAAACAATGTAACTAGCTAGGTATCCTAGCAACCAATTTTGTAATCCCACTTTTGTGAATAAAATTACCCCTTTTTTATTCAAAAAAAAAAAGACATGATACAGTACACTACATCATAAGTATTAAGAGATGGCCGAAATCATATCCTCAATGACTTGCATCTATGGATTCATTCAGGCCTCCTTGGTTTCTCACACTAGCAAGAAGGTCCATGGGAGACATAGGGAAACAGACTAGGGGGCCCACCGGACCGGGGGAGTGGAGAGATCGAAGGCCATGCGAGAGGTGATCTCGGACTGCAACTTGCTATGCAAGCGCTCGGTTTCGGCCATGACGGCTTCCGTGTACTACTCCTCCTGGTCCATGTAAACGTCCATATGCTTCCGACAATTTACATGTTCGTATTTGTTAAGATTTTAATTTCTTTTTCTTATAAAATCAATTTTAATAATAAGGATTAATGTTAATATTTTGGCCTATTAGGAAAATTTTCTTATTAATCTCAGGTTACCGCATGTAATATATAAAAAATTGGTATACCTCGTAAATAATGTTAAATCCTAGTATTACAGCGTATAATTTCCGTAAAATTTTTCAACGGTCCATTTTGGGAAAAAATCCCAATCGATCCAACTGCCTTCTTTACAAACGTCCGCTTTTTTTTGGGGATCAATTTATAAACGTCCGCTTTTTTTTGGGGGGATCATTTCGGAGGAGAAACGCAAGATTCATCTCCTAAGCTGGGAGAAGATCGCTCAACCTAAAGTAGAGGGGGGTCTCGGCCTGCGATCGATGAGAGCATCGAATAGTGCTATGTTGGCAAAATTGGGTTGGAGATTGCTGACTTGCCCATCGGATTTGTGGAGCACCGTGGTCAGGGGTAAGTATTGCGGCAGCCGGCTCGACATCGACATGTTCATCAAGCGACCGAGGTCCTCACACATGTGGAGAGGTATTGTTCATGGTGCTGAAACTTTGATCAAAGGTCTCGGTATGGAGGTTCGGAATGGCCACTCGACATTCTTTTGGCAGCATCCTTGGCTTATGGATAAGCCCTTGGCAGAGGTAGCGTTGCAGCAGTTGGATGATGATCGCTTGGCGGCAACGGTTGCTGAGTATTGGTCCGGTTCCGAGTGGAATTGGCCGGCCTTTTCAGCTTTCCTACCAGCTTCGGTTTGCAACAGGTTACAGGCTATTACATTGGATGACAACATTGAGGCTCATGACTCTTTCATCTGGCATCCTAGCAGCTCGGGATCTTTTACTTCGGCGTCGGCTTTTTCTATCTCCAAGGGACCTTCTCCAATACCAGCTCATCGTGTGTGGAGAGCTGTTTGGAAGGTGCCGGTTCAGCAAAGGGCTCGGCACTTCATGTTTTTGCTTGCCCATGAGGTTGTGCTATGCAATTCAATTCGTCTCCATCGACACCTTACCCAATCCGATGCCTGTCCGCGATGCTCCATGCCTGAGACACTGCTGCATTTGGTACGGGATTGAGTGAAGATCAAGGAGGTGTGGATGGCTTTAAGCGGAAACCACTTACCGCTGAATTTCTTCTCTTGCTCGGATGTGAAGGAGTGGATTCTCCTCAACATTTCTAAACAAGATGCTTGGAGCACTATCTTTGCCAATATGATTTGGCAATCTTGGAAAATCAGGAATGAACTTGTCTTTAACCGAATTGATGAGGTCGAGCGGCTGTCAAAAACAGTGATCACTCTGTCTGAGGTTTTCTCGGCAATCTCTTTGAAGGTATCTGACTTGGCAGGTCATTGCCACCCTCCTACAGGCGCCGGGACCCCTGCTGTTCGCTGGATGCCTCCGGAGTTGGGGTGGGTGGTGCTGAACGTAGACGCCGTCTCCAAGGGAAATCCGGGGGTTGCTGGAGGCGGTGGCTTGCTGCGGGACCACGCAGGGACTTTCCTCTCGGCTTTTGTCTTTAAGTGTGGGCACTGTGTAGCCACGACAGCTGAGTTATGGGCAATAAAATACGGGATTCAGTTTGTGCAGGATAGGGGTTACTCTCGGGTGGTGATCAGGTCGGATTCCTTGGTGGTCTGCTCGGTGATTCAGAGGACCGATCATGACTACCGGCGTGATTCTCAGCTGGTGGCCAGGTGCCGTAGGGCCATGGCCAATTTCCCAGGTTCCATCCGTCTGGAGCACATCAGGAGACAGTCCAATGTGGTGGCAGACAAACTAGCAAACTATGCTCTTAGCTTTGATGTTTCCTTTTTAGATTTTGATTACATTCCTAGTTGCATTGAATCTCTTCTTGAGACGGATTTTGTACCCTCTCCGGAGGGAAACTAGTATTTATTTAAGTTAATCGCAGGGGTTACCCGTTTTCTGACAAAAAAAATTTACAAACGTCCGTTAGCATGCCGAACTCCCCATAAAATTAAATGTTCGTCATCACTTCCAGCTCATTCCTACACACCATACATAGAAGGAACTTGACCAAAAAACAAAAACACACCATATAAGGATACAACTCACTACAAGGCTTACATAGTCATATTCCCATACACCATATACAAGGATACAACTCACTACAAGGCTTACATAGTCATATTCCCACACACCACGTACGTACATTACATGGAAACTCCACTAGAGAGCGTCTGGAACGCGCCCGGGATCCGTGGAAAGACCATGGTGACCCTACCTAGGGACGGGCTCATGGACTTCATCGAGTCGGTCACCGTTGGTAAGCAAGAGGTGGTGAGCAAGGACCCGTTCTACGTGCTCGACTTGGGCACATTGGCGAGTCTCATGGAGCGATGGGGCAAGGCCTTCCCTAGCGTCCGCCCCTTCTACGCCTTCAAGTGTAACCCTAACCCTAGCTTCGTCTCTGCCCTGGCTGCGCTCGGTGCCCATTTCGACTGCGCTAGCCAGCGCGAGATTGAGGCTGTCTTGGCTCTTGGCGTCCCCCCCGACCGCATCGTCTTCGCCAACCCGTGTAAACCCGAGTCTCACATTCGCTATGCCATGTCCGTTGGTGTCAATCTCACTACTTTTGACTCTGTTTTCGAAGTTGAAAAGATACGTAGGTATGATATCATCATGCATATATATATCCCTCTTTTTGTGTGGATATATATTGTACTCACATCAGCATATATAGTTCTCACTCTCAAATGTATATATATTTTATTTATTCATCACAAAGTTATCGTGCATTAAAACATTAATTGTAGACTACATGCATTTTTTAGTACATTATTTGCGTATTTGTGTGGAACTTCATGCTCATGTTTTTGGTACGATCAACCTATATGTGTATGTGAGTGCGCAATTAGATTGTAATATATTTAGATCCGTCAATAAGGTAGGATTGATGAGTTGGGTCGAGGTCATTATAGTCGTGTCAATTGAGTCGGGTTTGACGGGTTCTCAGATGGGACAGGCTGATCTATCGTGTAAAAAGTCAAATATTTTTATGATTATAAAATATAATATTTTAAATAAATAACAAGTTGTTATTTTTTTATAAATATATTATAGTTTTAAATAAAAATATATGTATTCATTAAATATAATAAATGCCTCGTCCCAATCAATTTGACGGTGCAAAATATAACAAATTGACTGTGTGTTACTCCGTATAATTTAACTCTATTATTCCTTTTCAAATAATATAACTGTACGTTTATGATTAATATGAACGTGAGCATGTAATGAGTGGACAAAATACGACGTGACGTGAGCATGTATTTTAGACATATGTCAATAGTTATTTAATTTAAATACGCATGCAGGTTGCACCCACATTGTGCGTTGCTCCTCCGCATGAAGGCGCCGGACGACAGCAAATCAAAGTGGCAGCTGGGCACAAAATTCGGCGCGCTGCCGGAGGAAGTGGAGCCGCTGCTCGAAGCCGCCCGATCGGCTCAGCTTCCGGTGTTGGGCGTCTCGTTCCACGTGGGAAGCGGCACCACGTGTCCAGCCCCTTACGTGTCAGCCATCGCGCTCGCCAGAGACGTCTTCGACACCGCGGCCCGCCTGGGCCTGCCCGGGATGAAGATCCTCGACATCGGAGGCGGCTTCGTCGTAGGGCCGCATTTCGAAGAATCGGCCCAATCCATAAACGAGGCCCTGAAGGCCCATTTCCCCGACCGGCCCGATCTCGCCGTCATAGCGGAGCCGGGCCGGTATTTGGCTGCCACGTGTTTCACCCTCGCGGCCTGCGTCATCGGGAAGCGGGTGAGGGGGCAGCTGAGGGAGTATTGGATTGGAGACAGCACACACGGATCGTTCCACGTGTACGGTTGCGATGAGCCGAATCCAATCCCTTTGGCCACCAAGGCGAATCCGACGTATCCTTCCACGGTGTTCGGCCCCACGTGCGACTCACGAGACTTGTTGGTGAGTGACTATCAGTTGCCTGACTTGGAGGTGAATGATTGGCTAGTGTTTCGAAACATGGGAGCATATACTTCCGCATTGGGTACCAATTTTAATGGATTTTCCACATCAGAGATTTCGACTTACTTAGTGATTTGTTCGGATTGATTTAGTATTTTTCTAACTTATGTTTGGAGACGCACCGTTACTTGAATAAATGGATGAAAGTCCAATCTAAGTTAAGTGGTTGGTAGATAATGGACATGCAAAACATTGGTAGCTTGGTCAGATTCGAGTGGTATTAAGTATGTCTAGCCTACCATATTATTCTTCATTTGCCTATTGTTTGTATAAGTAAGTGTGCAATATTGAGTATTCGATGATCGTTGCATCATAAGGTACAAATGATTTTATCTACCATGTTTTATGTTTTAATACAGTGGTTATTGGTTTATATATATGCCTGTATTTTTGTATTTTAATATTACGTACAATTGTACATGTATACGTGTTTTGTAAATTTTGTGTATGAAGATATATATAGAACCTTACACGAGAAGATAACTTCGACAATTTCCCACACTCTTTCCAATTGTGAGACATGTTCAAAAAAATAGGTCATTGCAAAACAACACTATCTATAATTCAATATTTTTATTATATGATTAGGGGTAGGATACTATAAGTGCATTACTTGATTTAGTCTAGAGTATATGTTTAAGAAGAATTAAATGAACTACCTTCTTGTTTCCTTATCTTTGTCTCTTTTTCTCTGTTTTGTCGTTAATTTCTTTTGCTTTCTTGAAATGGGTACTTTTTTTTTCTTCTATGGTGCTGATAAAAAAGGCTGAACTTCCCCTCCACCATACAAATATATAGAGAAAGATGAAGTGTTAATTGGTAGGGCCGTTACTTTGTGGCTCAAAAGTCAAGAGGTGGTGTGGTAATTTTGTTTAAGAAATAGCCAGTAATTAGCCCCCACCAACCCACTAACTACTTTCTTCCAGTTAATTATCTTTAAGAAAATAAGTGAGCATTTATCACTCAATTTGCCCGGCATTACTCTCTCTTTTTTGTTTTCTTTGTTTTCTTTTTTTTTTTTTATTTTGTTATTGTTTCCTCCCATTAAACCTATAATTAGGTCATTACGGTCTTAGACCTAATTAAAATTTAGCCCAATAATATGACCTTCTTTATTAAAATTTACTATTCAACCGTATATATGATTGAAGGAGAAAATTTTAAATTTAAGGTTTTTTGCTCGCAAAAATTAGAATGAAGACATCGGGATTCCTCCAAGAGCTTAACAAATAGACTATGCATACACGATTGACTGAAAGTTGTTTTACTAACAGTTAGGCTAGACAAGATAGACCTCTCCAAATATCCCACATTCTTTGCATTCAATACTTTGGGACAAAGTTGGTTTTTAAAAGATCAACGATGGTTGTCATGACCAAAATCGCCTCCATGTAGTCATGGACACGGGCCGGGCCAGGGAATCCGGACCCATGGCTGACCCGGTTTTATACCGGGCTGAGGCAGGCCAGGCTGGGCCGACACAAGAAGGCCTAGTCTAGGTTGTGGCAGGCCGGTCCAGTTTCGTGGCGGGCCGGGGTTGGTAGGGTAAGTTCCTAAGCATGGTTGGGCGAGTTACACTTGCGAAATCTGTGCTCTCATCTCTCCCTGTTTACTCGATGGCCACTGTGGTGGTTCCGAGTGAGGTTGTGCCAAACTTGATAGTTTAATGGCTCGCTTCGTTTGGGGCGGCTTTGAGAGTCAACGGAGAATTCATCTTATTGGATGGGATGACGTCTGCTTGCTTAAGAAATTCTGTGGCTTTGGTCTACGAAAGATGGCTGAGTTGAATGGGGCATTAGTGGCAAAATTGGGCTAGCGCTTTTTAACAAAACACAATAAGTTGTGGGTGGATGTTGTTCACACCAAGTATGTGAGGGCTACTGATCGGGATTGCCCTCATACCTCTCACATCTCGCAGGGTATCAAGAAGGGTATCCAATCGGTGATCATCCCGGATGCGCGTTGGTGTATCCGGCGTGGACTTGGCACGAAGTTTTGGTTAGATCATTGGCTTTGGGATTATAGTTTGCTGCAGCTAGTTGTAACCCGCATGGTGATTTGTGTAAATCGGTCCGTGAATTTTGGCTTGGGGATAGTAGTTGGAATTGGGCAGCTTTCGCACATTTTCTCCCCGTCCATGTCTTGCTTCGAGTTGCAACTGCTTGTGTTTCGAAGGACCCGAGCGAGGTTGATGTGCTCGGCTGGAATGGAATGACTTCGGGCTCCTTCTCTATGGGTTCGGCCTATAACAGATTTGTTGCTCATCGTGTGCATGTGTCAGCGGATGATGTTACCCTTTCAAAGATTTGGAAGGTGTGTGTCCCGGAGCGGCAGCCATCATGGTAATCAAAGGTGTTATTCTGACGAATCAAGAGCGAGTTTGGCATCATCTCGCCAATAATTCCCTTTGCTCGAAGTGTGCAATTGAGGAGGAGTCATTGATCCACCTTTTACGGGATTGTGCCGTCACAAACCGTTTTTGGAATGATCTTCAGCCTCCTCTTTCTAGGGAAGTCTTTTTTGACTCTGATTTTGCTTTATGGATTCGTAGTAATATCAATTGTTATATTCGAGTTCATAATGACCTCGTTTGGGCTGATCTTTTTGTGATTGCTATATGGTGGATTTAGCAATGGCATAATTTATTCGTCTTTCAGCAGGAACACTTTCATGGGGATCGCGTGTCCTTTGTTTTGGCTTATGCAAAGGAGTACAAGTGTGCTTGGAGCATGAGGTCTATACCCACCGGTTCTTGTTCGGTTGAGGAAGTGGGTGTTGCTTGGACGCGGCCGAGGGTCGGATGGGTGAAGTTGAACACTAATGGCTCGATCCGTGATGGCGGCCTGGCTGGCGCAGGTGGAGTGATCCGCGATGCGAACGGTGAGTAGATTGTTGGTTTCACTCATAATATTGGCATATGCACCGTTCGTACGACAGAGTTGTGGGGAGTTGCTTAGGGATTGGAGCTTGTTTGGAGCAAGGGTTTCAGGAGGGTTTCGTTGGAGGTGGATTTACAGCTCATGGTTCTACTTCTAGGGCGACCTATAGATTGTAACCATCCCTTAGCTAGCTTGGTACTTAAGTGTCAAAGCTTCATTTGTAGAAGTTGGGATGTCCAATTTCGACATGTGTACAGGGAAACAAACTTTGTTGCTGACTTGCTTGCTTCCCTTGTTTTTTCTTTTCCTATTGATTTTCATGTTTTTTTTTTAATTATCGTGAGTGTCCGAGGCTACTAGCACCCGACTAATCTCACGCCGGTCGTGCTTGCTGGGCCGTAGCGGGGGAGCCCTACTCTCCACTCTCTATAGAGCGGTCTGGGCGACCAAGAGCCGGTAGGCTCACTCACTCTGAAGAGGGACCCGAAGAGGCGAAGACCTGAGGAGGGAGCCCATCACCCGCACGTTATCAGGTTACCCGAAACCCCCCGGGGGTTAATACATGGTACCCGTACCCCATGAGACTCGAACCGGCGACCTATGGACATTGGATACTACCCAAGGCTTTTTACCGGCTGAGCTAAGCATGGGTGATTTTCATGTTTTGCTTGACCCGTATGAGGGTGTTTTATCTTTGTTGCATGACGATGTTAGGGGTCGGGTTATCCCCCGTTTGCGTACTACTTAACCCATTTTTATTATTAATAAAACGCCCCTTGAGGATACGGAGCCCTCTCCTTCGACAAAAAAAAAAGAAGAAATGGTCATATAGATAAGTGTTTTAAAATAGAAGGCGTATTATATAGTGCACCTTTTAGAATTACATTTTTACATGAGAGAGAACAATTATCGACATTAAACCAACTACAAGTCTAGACTACGTACTTAATTATTATATACTCCCTCCGTTTCATAATAAGTGTCGTTTTAACTCTTAACACAGTTTTTAAGAAAAGCAATCATTCACTTTAAAACTTACAACTTTTTCTTAATATTACTACTCATTACATTTTTTTGGCTAATGAATGAACAACTTTAGTCAACAAATACACATTCCAATAAAAAATTATCATTATTACCTCTAATAAATCACTTTGAAAACCTAAAATGACACATATTATGAAACAAATTTTAAGTGCTAAAACGACACTTATTGTGAAACGGAGGGAGTACTAGTTTACATGAGAAATTGAGAACCATGTTTAATTCACTACGAAGAAAATGTCGGCGACATTTTTTTTGGTCGAAAAATGTCGGCGACATTTGTTACCGTCCGATTAAGTAAAGTTAATGATTAATTATATACCTCATGAAATAATTATGGTAAGCACGTGTATAATGTAGGCGACAACGCGTGATTCTTACTGCAGCCATATCGTTCACAAATCTTCACGTCTCACAAGACGCACAGAGACTAGCATGACCGACGCCAATGGATCCGACTGCTTTCTTTATAACCATACGTACGCATGCAATTCCCCATAAATACTTATTATCACTTCCGGCTCATTCCTGCACATCATACAAGGATACAACTACAAGGCTTACATTCCATGGAAACTCCACTAGAGAGCGTCTGGAACGCGCCCGGGGTCTGTGGCGAGACCATGGTGACCCTCTCTAGAGACGGGCTCATGGACTTCATCGAGTCTGTCACCGTGGGTAAGCAAGAGGTGGTGAGCAAGGACCCGTTCTACGTGCTCGACTTGGGCACACTGGCGAGCCTCATGGAGCGATGGGGCAAGGCCTTCCCTAGCGTCCGCCCCTTCTACGCCTTCAAGTGTAACCCTAACCCTAGCTTCGTCTCTGCCCTGGCTGCGCTCGGTGCCCATTTCGACTGCGCTAGCCAGCGCGAGATTGAGGCTGTCTTGGCTCTTGGCGTCCCCCCGACCGCATCGTCTTCGCCAACCCGTGTAAGCCCGAGTCTCACATTCGCTATGCCATGTCCGTTGGTGTCAATCTCACTACTTTTGACTCTGTTTGCGAAGTTGAAAAGATCCGTAGGTATGATATCATGCATCCCTCTCTTTGTGTGGATACATATTGTACTCACATCTGCATATATAGTTCTCACTCTCAAATGTATATATATTTTATTTATTCATCACATATAAAACAGCGCTTGACACATTAGCTCACTGGTTGAGCACTCATAATAGTACCATGAAGTTTAGAGCTGGTTAATAACAAAGTTCTCGTCCCCTGGATGTTCTAGGGGTGACCCTTCCTTATCAGAAAAAAAAATCGTGCATTAAAACATTAAATGTTTTTTTGGTTGAATTAAAACATTAATTGTAGAATACATGCATTTTTTAGTACATTATTTGCGTATTTGTGTGGAACTTCATGCTCATGTTTTTGGTACGATCAACCTATATGTGTATGTGAGTGCGCAATTAGATTGTAATATATTTAGATCCGTCAATAAGGTAGGATTGATGAGTTGGGTCAAGGTCATTATAGTCGTGTCAATTGAGTCGGGTTTGACGGGTTCTCAGATGGGACAGGCTGATCTATCGGGTAAAAAATCAAATATTTTTATGATTATAAAATATAATATTTTAAATAAATAACAAGTTGTTATTTTTTTATAAGTATATTATAGTTTTAAATAAAAATATATGTATTCATTAAATATAATAAATGCATCGTCCCAATCAATTTGGCGGTGCAAAATATAACAAATTGACTGTGTGTTACTCCGTATAATTTACCTCTATTATTCCTTTTCAAATAATATAACTGTACGTTTATGATTAATATGAACGTGAGCATGTAATGAGTGGATAAAATACGACGTGACGTGAGCATGTATTTTAGACATATGTCAATAGTTATTTAATTTAAATACGCATGCAGGTTGCACCCACATTGTGCGTTGCTCCTCCGCATGAAGGCGCCGGACGACAGCAAATCAAAGTGGCAGCTGGGCACAAAATTCGGCGCGCTGCCGGAGGAAGTGGAGCCGCTGCTCGAAGCCGCCCGATCGGCTCAGCTTCCGGTGTTGGGCGTCTCGTTCCACGTGGGAAGCGGCACCACGTGTCCAGCCCCTTACGTGTCAGCCATCGCGCTCGCCAGAGACGTCTTCGACACCGCGGCCCGCCTGGGCCTGCCCGGGATGAAGATCCTCGACATCGGAGGCGGCTTCGTCGCAGGGCCGCATTTCGAAGAATCGGCCCAATCCATAAACGAGGCCCTGAAGGCCCATTTCCCCGACCGGCCCGATCTCGCCGTCATAGCGGAGCCGGGCCGGTATTTGGCTGCCACGTGCTTCACCCTCGCCGCCTGCATAATCGGGAAGCGGGTGAGGGGGCAGCTGAGGGAGTATTGGATCGGAGACGGCACACACGGATCGTTCCACGTGTACGGTTGCGATGAGCCGAATCCAATCCCTTTGTCCACCAAGGCGAATCCGACGTATCCTTCCACGGTGTTCGGCCCCACGTGTGACTCACGGGACTTGTTGGTGAGTGACTATCAGTTGCCTGAGTTGGAGGTGAACGATTGGCTAGTTTTTCGAAACATGGGAGCATACACTTCTGTACTTGGTACCAATTTTAATGGATTCTGCACGTCAGAGATTTCGACTTACTTGGTAATTTGTTCGGATTGATTCAATATTTTTCTCACTTATGTTTGGAGACATCGTTCGTTGAATAAATGGATGAAAATCCAATCTATGTTAAGTTGTTGGTAGGTGATGGACATGCAAAACATTGGTACCTTGGCCAGATTCGAGGGGTATTAAGTATGTCTAGCCTACCATATTATTCTTCATTTGCCTATTGTTTGTATAAGTAAGTGTGTATCGAGTGCATTCGATAATTGTTGTATCATAAGGTACGAATGATTATATGTACCATGTCTTATTTTTTAATATAGTGCTTATTGGTTTATAAATATGCTTGTATTGTTTGAATGTAATAATCAAGTAATGCAATTCAACCAAAAAAAAAAATAATCAAGTAATGCAATGCACGTGTGTTTGTTTATCTGTGAAATCAACCCTTCCCATATCGGAAGTTTGTGGGGAAATATGTCCCCTTTTATATACTAGTGTGATACCAAGTGCTAGTGAGTCAAGAGAAGAATGCTCCCTCGCGCGCCGCCGCCACTGCGCAGTGTACTGTTGGGGCTTATCTTTTTACGGCAAGTTTTAATTATTTTGATCAAATTGGGCCAAGAGGTTTGTGGATTAATTTGTCGTAATTCTTCCGTAACTCCTTTGTTTTCAAAACGTTTTAATTCCGATAAACGGGGGCTATTGTAGGGCTGAGCATCAAACCGAAAAACCAAAAACCGACACCGAACCGAACCGATATGGTAATCTTGGGGATCCTCTCTTCCTCTTGAACTCAGACCATCCAGGGGCTCAACTGAGCTTGTCGATCCTAGATGGCTCGAACTACGTCTTACCTTGGAGTAGAGCTGTTGAACTTGCTCTCGGCTCGAAACACACACTAGGCTTCATTACTAGAAGTTATACTAAACCGAAGCCTGACTTTGTTGATGTGGGTTGCTGGGAGAGAGCCGACTACATGGTCAGGTGTTGGCTCTTGAATTCGATGAGCAAGGATATTTCAGAGGGCTTTATATATATGAACTCAACCAAGCAGTTGTGGGAAGAGCTGAGTGAGCGATATGGGCAGGTTAATGGTCTGACGATTTATCAGTTGAGAAGGAAAATGATTGACATTGTACAGGGAGACTTGAGTATCGTGGAGTACTATGGTAAAATGAAGAAGATTTGGGACGATCTTCACATTTTGGAAGGCTTTCTTGAGTGTGTTTGTGGAGCCATGAGCAAATGTTGTTGTAGCGTGTTCAAAACGATGCTTGAAAGCGAGCAACGACAACATATGCTTTAGTTTCTCATAGGCCCAAACGACAAATTTGAGCCAATGAGAGGACAGATTTTGGCTATGGAGGACTTGCCAAACCCTAGCAGAGATTTCCACATGGCTCAACAGTTCGAGAAGCGGAAACAAGTCACAAATCAAGGTAGGCAGCAATCTGAGAATAGAGCCATGAATGCTCAGAGAAAACAAAATAACCAACAGCAGAATTCTTCCTACGCTAATGGTGGAAACCAAGGAAGAAAGGATTCAAGGGACGTAAAGAGGCCTAAGGTGGATAGTAGGAGGTGTGGCCTTTGCAATATGAAAGGCCACACAATTGAGCAATGCTTTCACATCACCAGGTACCCGGATTGGTACAAAGGACCAAGAAACAACGTGCAATATATAGAGGGGATCAGCCAATGCAATTGACATTAATCTTGAGCATATAAACCACGACAACCCAATAACAATTGACAAAGAACAAAAAGTTCATGACTTTATATCAGATAACAAAACATGAAAAGATGGTGAACTAAGAAGAATTCTACCAATCAACATAGTAGAAACGATTATAGCAATCCCAATCCCAAGTAATGAAATCAATGATATACTATATTGGGCCCCTAGTAAAAATGGATGGTTCTCAACATCCTCTACCATAGCTCACATAAAAAAATTAGGTCATTTCAAAGAAATGATTACAGATAGATATGAAAACTAGATACTATTCCAAAGGTTAAAGTTTTTTTTATGAAAAACAATCAACAATGGATTGCCAACAAATTAAGCAACGACTATGTGACAAACAAATCACGACTTCTGGTGGATGTTTGTTTTGCACCTGTACATATGAAGACTCAAGACATTTATTCATCGATTGTAATCATATCCAAGAAATTGTAAAACAAATTAACATAAAAACAATGCAAAACATAGGACAAATAAGCATAAGTTTCCAAAGCCCGAAAGCAATTATTGAGGAAGCGCGACAAAGAATGACAATTGAGGAATTTACCATACTTGCCACCATCTGGTAGGCAGTATGGCATCAACGAAACAAAATTGTGTTTCAACAAGATCCTTCTGACATAATAACAGATATAGCACAGTTTATAAAAACACAAGTTCACAATTGGACACAAACAAAACACTAGAACGAGGATCAAAACCATCAAAAACCGAATATATCCCCCCCCCCCATCATTCCATCAATGACAAAAACAAAAGAAAGACTTGGCGAAAACCACATAATGGGTTTTGTAAGATAAACGTCGATGGTTCTAGTTTAGTAGACGGTAGGGCAGCTACGAGTTCCATTATTAGAGGAGCTCGAGCAGAGGTCATCGACATAGCAACAACCAAATATCCCAACGCCTCAGCATTAAAAATTGAAGCTTTAGCATTACGAGATGGAATTAGGAGAGCAATAAATCTCAGGTATTTAAAGCTATTCAGAATAAAGGAACATGTCCTTGGTAGATAGACAAGTTGAGATCTGATACTTTGGTTTCTCTACTTAACTTTGATTCTGTCAAAATCTCTCATGTGGGTAGATGTTGTAACGTTGTGGCCGATTTGATTGCAAAAATGGGTCATAGTATCCCAAGCACTACCATCTCAATACTTCTAAAACTTCGTATTCTCATCCGAAAGGATGCTTAGACGTCCCCGTAAGGGGCCCCTAATCATTACCTTATTATATATACATATGTATATATATAGATCAAGGAAAGACTTGTCCACGTGTAACCATTTTCAAATAAACGCTCTATCCTATGCAACGTTTCTATTCCAAACCAAAAAGTGTCTATTCTTGTAAAACTTTTCCTCCCAAGCCTAAATCAAGAAATAAAATTTTTGGAAAGTCTACGTTGTTTCCCTAGGGTTTAACATTATTTATGAGGTGTATCAATCTTTTACACAGGATAATCCTATGATTAATAAGAAATTCTCCTAATATCCAAAATATTAAAATTAACCCTTATCATTAAAATTGATTTTATAGGAAAAGAAAATTAAAATCTCAACAAATACGAACATGTAAATTGTCAGAAGTAAATGGACGTTTACATGGAGCAGGAGGAGAAGTACATCGAAGTTGTGATGGGCTGATGGCCGAGACCGAGCGCTTGCAGAGCAAGCTGCAGTCCGAGATCACCTCTCGCATGGCCTTCGTAGTTCCCACGGCCATGGTGTACTCTGCAGCAATCCTAGAGTACCTCACAGCCGAGGTGCTTGAGCTGGCTGGAAATGCGAACAAAGATCTAAAGGTGAAGAGGATCACTCCAAGGCATCTCCAGCTTGCAGTCAGAGGAGACGAGGAGCTCGACACCCTTATCAAAGGGACCATTGCTGGTGGTGTCAATAATAGACTTGAGTACGCATGCAGGTTGCACCCTCATTGTGCGTTGCTCCTCCGCATGAAGGCGCCGGACGACACCAAATCAAAGTGGCAGCTGGGCACAAAATTCGGCGCGCTGCCGGAGGAAGTGGAGCCGCTGCTCGAAGCCGCCCGATCGGCTCAGCTTCCGGTGTTGGGCGTCTCGTTCCATGTGGGAAGCGGCACCACGTGTCCTGCCCCTTACGTGTCAGCCCTCGCGCTCGCCAGAGACGTCTTCGACACCGCGGCCCGGCTGGGCCTGCCCGGGATGAAGATCCTCGACATCGGAGGCGGCTTCGTCGCAGGGCCGCATTTCGAAGAATCGGCCCAATCCATAAACGAGGCCCTGAAGGCCCATTTCCCCGACCGGCCCGATCTCGCCGTCATAGCGGAGCCGGGCCGGTATTTGGTTGCCACGTGCTTCACCCTCGCCGCCTGCATAATCGGGAAGCGGGTGAGGGGGCAGCTGAGGGAGTATTGGATCGGAGACGGCACACACGGATCGTTCCACGTGTACGGTTGCGATGAGCCGAATCCAATCCCTTTGGCCACCAAGGCGAATCCGACGTATCCTTCCACGGTGTTCGGCCCCACGTGTGACTCACGGGACTTGTTGGTGAGTGACTATCAGTTGCCTGAGTTGGAGGTGAACGATTGGCTAGTTTTTCGAAACATGGGAGCATACACTTCTGTACTTGGTACCAATTTTAATGGATTCTGCACGTCAGAGATTTCGACTTACTTGGTAATTTGTTCGGATTGATTCAATATTTTTCTCACTTATGTTTGGAGACATCGTTCGTTGAATAAATGGATGAAAATCCAATCTATGTTAAGTTGTTGGTAGGTGATGGACATGCAAAACATTGGTACCTTGGCCAGATTCGAGGGGTATTAAGTATGTCTAGCCTACCATATTATTCTTCATTTGCCTATTGTTTGTATAAGTAAGTGTGTATCGAGTGCATTCGATAATTGTTGTATCATAAGGTACGAATGATTATATGTACCATGTCTTATGTTTTAATATAGTGCTTATTGGTTTATAAATATGCTTGTATTGTTTGAATGTAATAATCAAGTAATGCAATTCAACCAAAAAAAAAAAAAATCAAGTAATGCAATGCACGTGTGTTTGTTTATCTGTGAAATCAACCCTTCCCATATCGGAAGTTTGTGGGGAAATATGTCCCCTTTTATATACTAGTGTGATACCAAGTGCTAGTGAGTCAAGAGAAGAATGCTCCCTCGCGCGCCGCCGCCACTGCGCAGTGTACTGTTGGGGCTTATCTTTTTACGGCAAGTTTTAATTATTTTGATCAAATTGGGCCAAGAGGTTTGTGGATTAATTTGTCGTAATTCTTCCGTAACTCCTTTGTTTTCAAAACGTTTTAATTCCGATAAACGGGGGCTATTGTAGGGCTGAGCATCAAACCGAAAAACCAAAAACCGACACCGAACCGAACCGATATGGTAATCTTGGGGATCCTCTCTTCCTCTTGAACTCAGACCATCCAGGGGCTCAACTGAGCTTGTCGATCCTAGATGGCTCGAACTACGTCTTACCTTGGAGTAGAGCTGTTGAACTTGCTCTCGGCTCGAAACACACACTAGGCTTCATTACTAGAAGTTATACTAAACCGAAGCCTGACTTTGTTGATGTGGGTTGCTGGGAGAGAGCCGACTACATGGTCAGGTGTTGGCTCTTGAATTCGATGAGCAAGGATATTTCAGAGGGCTTTATATATATGAACTCAACCAAGCAGTTGTGGGAAGAGCTGAGTGAGCGATATGGGCAGGTTAATGGTCTGACGATTTATCAGTTGAGAAGGAAAATGATTGACATTGTACAGGGAGACTTGAGTATCGTGGAGTACTATGGTAAAATGAAGAAGATTTGGGACGATCTTCACATTTTGGAAGGCTTTCTTGAGTGTGTTTGTGGAGCCATGAGCAAATGTTGTTGTAGCGTGTTCAAAACGATGCTTGAAAGCGAGCAACGACAACATATGCTTTAGTTTCTCATAGGCCCAAACGACAAATTTGAGCCAATGAGAGGACAGATTTTGGCTATGGAGGACTTGCCAAACCCTAGCAGAGATTTCCACATGGCTCAACAGTTCGAGAAGCGGAAACAAGTCACAAATCAAGGTAGGCAGCAATCTGAGAATAGAGCCATGAATGCTCAGAGAAAACAAAATAACCAACAGCAGAATTCTTCCTACGCTAATGGTGGAAACCAAGGAAGAAAGGATTCAAGGGACGTAAAGAGGCCTAAGGTGGATAGTAGGAGGTGTGGCCTTTGCAATATGAAAGGCCACACAATTGAGCAATGCTTTCACATCACCAGGTACCCGGATTGGTACAAAGGACCAAGAAACAACGTGCAATATATAGAGGGGATCAGCCAATGCAATTGACATTAATCTTGAGCATATAAACCACGACAACCCAATAACAATTGACAAAGAACAAAAAGTTCATGACTTTATATCAGATAACAAAACATGAAAAGATGGTGAACTAAGAAGAATTCTACCAATCAACATAGTAGAAACGATTATAGCAATCCCAATCCCAAGTAATGAAATCAATGATATACTATATTGGGCCCCTAGTAAAAATGGATGGTTCTCAACATCCTCTACCATAGCTCACATAAAAAAATTAGGTCATTTCAAAGAAATGATTACAGATAGATATGAAAACTAGATACTATTCCAAAGGTTAAAGTTTTTTTTATGAAAAACAATCAACAATGGATTGCCAACAAATTAAGCAACGACTATGTGACAAACAAATCACGACTTCTGGTGGATGTTTGTTTTGCACCTGTACATATGAAGACTCAAGACATTTATTCATCGATTGTAATCATATCCAAGAAATTGTAAAACAAATTAACATAAAAACAATGCAAAACATAGGACAAATAAGCATAAGTTCCCAAAGCCCGAAAGCAATTATTGAGGAAGCGCGACAAAGAATGACAATTGAGGAATTTACCATACTTGCCACCATCTGGTAGGCAGTATGGCATCAACGAAACAAAATTGTGTTTCAACAAGATCCTTCTGACATAATAACAGATATAGCACAGTTTATAAAAACACAAGTTCACAATTGGACACAAACAAAACACTAGAACGAGGATCAAAACCATCAAAAACCGAATATATCCCCCCCCCCATCATTCCATCAATGACAAAAACAAAAGAAAGACTTGGCGAAAACCACATAATGGGTTTTGTAAGATAAACGTCGATGGTTCTAGTTTAGTAGACGGTAGGGCAGCTACGAGTTCCATTATTAGAGGAGCTCGAGCAGAGGTCATCGACATAGCAACAACCAAATATCCCAACGCCTCAGCATTAAAAATTGAAGCTTTAGCATTACGAGATGGAATTAGGAGAGCAATAAATCTCAGGTATTTAAAGCTATTCAGAATAAAGGAACATGTCCTTGGTAGATAGACAAGTTGAGATCTGATACTTTGGTTTCTCTACTTAACTTTGATTCTGTCAAAATCTCTCATGTGGGTAGATGTTGTAACGTTGTGGCCGATTTGATTGCAAAAATGGGTCATAGTATCCCAAGCACTACCATCTCAATACTTCTAAAACTTCGTATTCTCATCCGAAAGGATGCTTAGACGTCCCCGTAAGGGGCCCCTAATCATTACCTTATTATATATACATATGTATATATATAGATCAAGGAAAGACTTGTCCACGTGTAACCATTTTCAAATAAACGCTCTATCCTATGCAACGTTTCTATTCCAAACCAAAAAGTGTCTATTCTTGTAAAACTTTTCCTCCCAAGCCTAAATCAAGAAATAAAATTTTTGGAAAGTCTACGTTGTTTCCCTAGGGTTTAACATTATTTATGAGGTGTATCAATCTTTTACACAGGATAATCCTATGATTAATAAGAAATTCTCCTAATATCCAAAATATTAAAATTAACCCTTATCATTAAAATTGATTTTATAGGAAAAGAAAATTAAAATCTCAACAAATACGAACATGTAAATTGTCAGAAGTAAATGGACGTTTACATGGAGCAGGAGGAGAAGTACATCGAAGTTGTGATGGGCTGATGGCCGAGACCGAGCGCTTGCAGAGCAAGCTGCAGTCCGAGATCACCTCTCGCATGGCCTTCGTAGTTCCCACGGCCATGGTGTACTCTGCAGCAATCCTAGAGTACCTCACAGCCGAGGTGCTTGAGCTGGCTGGAAATGCGAACAAAGATCTAAAGGTGAAGAGGATCACTCCAAGGCATCTCCAGCTTGCAGTCAGAGGAGACAAGGAGCTCGACACCCTTATCAAAGGGACCATTGCTGGTGGTGTCAATAATAGACTTGAGTACGCATGCAGGTTGCACCCTCATTGTGCGTTGCTCCTCCGCATGAAGGCGCCGGACGACACCAAATCAAAGTGGCAGCTGGGCACAAAATTCGGCGCGCTGCCGGAGGAAGTGGAGCCGCTGCTCGAAGCCGCCCGATCGGCTCAGCTTCCGGTGTTGGGCGTCTCGTTCCACGTGGGAAGCGGCACCACGTGTCCTGCCCCTTACGTGTCAGCCCTCGCGCTCGCCAGAGACATCTTCGACACCGCGGCCCGGCTGGGCCTGCCCGGGATGAAGATCCTCGACATCGGAGGCGGCTTCGTCGCAGGGCCGCATTTCGAAGAATCGGCCCAATCCATAAACGAGGCCCTGAAGGCCCATTTCCCCGACCGGCCCGATCTCGCCGTCATAGCGGAGCCGGGCCGGTATTTGGCTGCCATGTGCTTCACCCTCGCCGCCTGCATAATCGGGAAGCGGGTGAGGGGGCAGCTGAGGGAGTATTGGATCGGAGACGGCACACACGGATCGTTCCACGTGTACGGTTGCGATGAGCCGAATCCAATCCCTTTGGCCACCAAGGTGAATCCGACGTATCCTTCCACGGTGTTCGGCCCCACGTGTGACTCACGGGACTTGTTGGTGAGTGACTATCAGTTGCCTGAGTTGGAGGTGAACGATTGGCTAGTTTTTCAAAACATGGGAGCATACACTTTTGCACTTGGTACCAATTTTAACGGATTCTGCACGTCAGAGATTTCGACTTACTTGGTAATTTGTTCGGATTGATTCAATATTTTTCTCACTTATGTTTGGAGACATCGTTCATTGAATAAATGGATGAAAATCCAATCTATGTTAAGTTGTTGGTAGGTGATGGACATGCAAAACATTGGTACCTTGGTCAGATTCGAGGGGTATTAAGTATGTCTAGAGCACCATATTATTCTTCCTTTGCCTATTTCTTGTAGAAGTATAGGTGTGCATTGAGTATTCGATAATCGTTGTATCATAACTTCATAAGGTACGAATGATTTTATCTACCATGTGTTATGTTTTAATACAGTGCTTATTGGTTTATATATATGCTTGTATTTGTGTATTATAATATTATGTACAATTGTACATGTACACGTGTTTTGTAAATTTGGATCGAGAAATAATTCTCTAGCGTACGTATGAAGATATATAGCCTTGCACGAGAAGATACCCTCTGACAATCTCCCATACTCTTTGCAAAACAACAGTAAATATAATTCAATATATATTTTTAGAGAAAGACTCGTCTAAAAATGAGTTTTCCGGTAGGAAATAGGAATGATTCTAGTCCGTTTGATTGTCTTTAATCACACGGTTGATATACGCCGTGTCCCTTCCAGAAAAAAAAATAAAGCACGCAGGTCTCCTTCCTCTGCACACTTCCTCCCCACGCGTGCAGCTTCGCTCAAGCCCCCTCCCGATCCCCCACCGCCTCCCCTCCCACCACATCCACCAAATCCCCGTCGCCTTCCCCGGCCACCGCCACCACTCCCACAGCTTCCCCGTCCTCGACGAAGCCTCCTGGAGTTCAGGCTAGGGCTCTTCTCCAACCTCGACTTCGGTCGGATCTAGCGGAGGGCGTGGAGAGGCGGCTCGATTGCCCGTCGTCGGCTTCAACGGCCCGATTCTGCAGATCTTGAGCCTCAGGATTAATCGCATCAACGGCCCCTACTCCGATCCTGATTGCCGGCCACCACAGCCTCGAGTTCGGAGATCGAGGTCTCCGGATCCGGCGACACGCGTTGTCCAGGCGGAGCCAGACTGTTAGGGCGGCGTCGTCGACGGCGGATCCACGCCGGCCGAGCTCGCGCTTACGGACCTCGATCTGGTGTAGATTTGCAGGTTCCAACAACCAAGCCAACTCCATGGCGTCGCAGGCGAATGGCGACGACGACGAGGAATCTGATGAGGCCTCCCGAGTGGACCGATCTCTCAAGTCAGGATCTGATTTCCTAGTCTTTTGCTAAAGCTTGCTGTTTCAATTCACTCGCCTTTGACCTGCTCGTGCTAGGTTTAGCATCTGGAACCGATCAATTTAGGAGCTAGGCGACGACAACGACGACGTCAACCTTCTCCTTGCTGCTCAGCAACAGAAGGTCGCCGCCGCCAAGCCGGTGGCGGAGAAGCCTAAGCTGCCGGCGAAGCCGGTTCCTCAATCTTGTGACTCCTGAAACCACTTGTTAAATCCTGTAATTTTGAGTTTTCATGTGTGTTGTTTTGAGGTGCTTTGATGGATATGGTTGAGAATTTGAGAGTGTTGATTTTGATTGTGGCTCTTGATTGGAATGTTGATCCCTGTTCAATTCCTTGTCATTTGATTGAACCTTTTGTCTGTTACCGTTTTTTGTATGAGATTGTGCTCAATTGCTAGACCTAAGAATTTAAGTGTAGTAATGGCTCTTTCTCCTTTTTTGTGTGCACGTTATCAATTGTTCAATTCCTAAAATTGCTCTAGACCCAATCCTTGTGTGCAAATTTGAGAGTCATGATGGTTAGATCTCTATTTCAAGTTGTTAGCTTGAGTTGAACAAATTTGACCGTAGAGTTGTACAAATTTGACCATTCTGTTGAACAAATTTGACCATTCCGTTGAACAAATATTTGATGAACAAATTGACCATAAAATTCAACACATTGACAATAGAGTTGAACAAATATTAATGAACAAATATTAATGAACAAATTGATCATAGAGTTGTACAAATTTGACCATTGAGTTGAACAAATATTAATGAACAAATATTAATGAACAAATTGATCATAGAGTTGTACAAATTTGACCATTGAGTTGAACAAATTTGACCATTGAGTTGAACAAATATTGATGAACAAAATGACCATAGAATTCAACACGTTGACAATTTAGTTGAACAAATATGAATGAACAAATTGACCATAGAGTTGTATAAATTTGACCATTGAGTTGCATAAATTTGACCATTGAGTTGCACATATTTGACCATTAAGTTGCACAAATTTGACCATTGAGTTGCACAAATCGTCCATATAGTTGAACAAATTTTGTACGTGCGCTAATAAAAAAACGAAAAAAAAACGAAAAAAAAAATCGGAAAAAGATCGGAGAAAAAACGAAAAAAAAGGGGAAAAAACGAAAAAGGGAAAAACGCGTATAATACGCGAATTATACGGCCGAGATTATGGGCTGTTATGCGCGCGTGTTATGGGTTGTTCCCCCCGCTTGATGAACTGCCGAGATTCATTCCTATTTCCTACTATAATAATCATTCCTACCGGATCCGGACCCAGGTAGAGCATATACCCAAGTAGTCCCGCAACAACAACATTTACCCAAGTAGTCCCGCAGACGCGGGATCTGGGGGTCAGGATGGGGGCAAATCAGACCTGGATGGAATGCGCCCAATACAACTCAAGAGTGTCACACCGGACCAAATCTACAAACTATACGAAAACGAATTAAACATAAAAACATAAAACCACAAAAGAAACTAGAACTAGGAATACAGGAAACTAAACTAAGCTAAACTAAAGAAAACTCAAACTAAAACTATCAGAAAACAAGCTTCTTGCTCTCCCCCCTCGCGCTTCAGAATACTTGCTTCAACCCCCAGACGACTAGCCATTCAACACCTTGATTCTCTCCCTCCAACTCTCGCTGTTCTGAGCCAACTCCACTGAAATCCCTACGAAGTTGATATCTTGCTTGATGCTGTCTTACCAGCGTTTCTTCGGCCGACCCTTACCTCGCCTGAACGCCCCCAACTCCAGCCGCTTACACCACCTGTCTATAGCGTCCCTGCTCCGCCTCTAAACATGGCCAAACCATCGGAGCCTCGTTTATCGAAGTTTGTCTCCTATACTAGCCACCCCCAGCTTACTTCTGATCTCCTCATTCCGAATCATGTCTATCCTCGTGTGCCAACACATCCATCTGAGCATCCTCATCTCTACGACTGCGAGCTTCTGCTCTTGTGCCTTCGTCGTCGGCCAACATTCAGCCCCCATACAGGATCGCTGGCCTTATCACAGACCTGTAGAACTTTCCTTTAAGCTTAAGCGGTACCTTCTTATCGCATAAAACTCCTGAAGCTGCCCTCCATTTCTGCCAGCCTCTCTGAATTCGAACCTCACATCTTCCTCAATACTCCCTGTAGGCGGGCAAGATTCCATATCAATTAGTTAGTATTTATTTCTCTATCTTATTTATTATGCTATCCATTTTTATTCTGCTTTATCCTTTATTAGGGTAGTTACTCTAGTTAGGATATTATTTATGGAGGAGAATCTTATCTTCGCTTGAGATAAGATATTGGTTGACTTAGGGAGCAAGGCATCGCCCTAACCCTAGTGGGCCGATCCCCTAGGGGCGCGTGACCCCCTCGCCTGTCCCTCTCCTCTATAAATACACATGCATTCATGTGCCTGGTAAGTCAAGTTCTAAGCTATCGCTCTGCCTGACGCCTTATGACATTGCCCTTACTGACTTAAGAATCGGAGGTGGATTAGGGGTCGCTCGCCCCTAGGTCCATTGTTTTGCAGGTCATTGAAGGTGAAGAGGCTTGGAGAAGAAGAACATTCAAGAAGGAGTTGAAACTTGTACACGGCATGTTTTGTGTACTAACATTTGGCGCCTTCTGTGGAAAACGACCTTCGTAAACCCTATGAGAATCATTGTTGATTATCGATCCAATGAAAACCCTAAATTGGGGGCAACCCCGATTAACAATCCCGTCTACGTGACGGAGGGATAGCCGGCCACGATCGAATTAATTAACACAAATTAATTCAACAAAGTATTTCGTATGTGCGGCTCTCACCGAGCGATGATCAACGAGAATCATTGTTAAATCCGATGATCAACGTCATCGAGGCCGAGCGGCTCTCACCGAGCGACGACGCCGGTTCAACGCCCAAGGAGCCCGTCAACGACGACCGCACCCTCCACTCGTCGAGCCGCTCTTCAAGCGCGTACGTGCGGATCCGAACCGCCGTCGGCCTCCGCTACCTCCGCCGTCACGGCTTAGCCAGGCCGACCACGACGGTCCGACCCATCCCACGCGGGCTGCCGGTCGCGGCGTTCGCATGAGTGTTCGAGGATGCGACGGGGACGGCGCCGTCCCGGTTCGTGAAGCCGACGTGCGAAAAGAGGACCCGTGGCGGCTCGGCGCGAGCCCGGAGAGGAGGCTAAGGGAGAACGACGAGAGCGGGGCTGGCTAGGAGTAAAGCTCGGGCCTTGACGGTGTTCACAAGGCGAAAACGATCGTCAATGGCCGTGATCAATTGGAAAAATTCAACCTTTGTCACGAGTAAAGGACGAGCCGTTGTGGACCGTCTTCGCATGAGACAGGCCGACCCGCGGGCGCGGTTTCTCCTCAAAACCCTAGATTGGGGGCAACCCTAATGACCGTCACGTACACGTGACGAGGGAGACTTGATGCTCGTACGTATCGGAGGATTTACAAGCGTACGTATGGAATTGATACAGATTAATTTCATTAATTGGTGGAATAGCTATTGAGATTAAGCATCTCATTGGACCAACCACATACGTACGCACGCCTGGATATTGTTAACTAACTTTGCTAATTAACATTATCGCGTACACCAAGCGGCTCCTACGTACCCAAGCCGCCATCCGACTACGACCCTAACGGCCAGCGGCCGGGCCGCCACGATCGAACCGGGCCGAGTTCTTTGGCCCCACGCTGCGGACGAGCGCGCGGTACGCCTCCGGCCCGGTCGAGCCCTTCACCCAGCTCCTGATCCGTTCCACGCCACCGATCGAGCCGCAATATATGGAGCCGGATCACGTAGGGGCGGCGGCACCCATCGGTCCGCACAACGCGATCGATCGCTAGAGCCCGGTGCGAGCGAGCGGTCGGTCCGATCCATTGCGCCGGCACCCATCGGTCCGCACAACGCGATCGATCGCTAGAGCCCGGTGCGGGCGAGCGGTCGGTCCGATCCATTGCGGCGGCACCCATCGGTCCGCACAACGCGATCGATCGCTAGAGCCCGGTGCGGGCGAGCGGTCGGTCCGATCCATTGCGGCGGCACCCATCGGTCCGCACAACACGATCGATCGCTAGAGCCCGGTACGGGTGAGCGGTCGATCCGATCCATTGCCCTGAACAAGTGGGCCACGCCGTCGAATCGTGCTCAATATTCCATATGGATCCTCGCGCTGGGTCCGGGGGCAATCGCACACGTTCATATGGGGGCAAGAGATCGGGCTCATGGGGTCGAAGGACTTGATCGCCGCTCAACGATCAACGCGGAACCTACGACGCTGTAATAGTCCGTTTGAGCTCCATGGGGAACGAGACGATTCAAGGAGCGCTGGAAAGTAGACTCCGAATGCTACGTTTCTCGTTCACACCCCAGAACCGGAAACTCGCTGCATCCGGGTCGAAATCGCGCCGCAAGAGACCGCAACCTGTTTCACGGACAGGATGGCGAAGCAAACTTCCGACCAGTCGTCCTGGAACTACGCACATCGGAATCGGACGATCCATATATCAATGGAAAGAGGAAAGAGCGATCTTCAAGCCATCTTTAGATGACAGCCCCAGAAACTCTCTCGAAGAGGGTCAAAAGGACGTCCGAAGGCTGCTGTCCTGCAGAAAGCGCAGAACAGGGAAGCCTGCTTCTAGCCCCTCGTTCGGGAGCTAGAGACGTCGAAAAATCGCGGGCTTGGCATCTCTGGAAAGCTGAAGAAGTCACCTACAAATCTTTTCTTAACGTCCAGACCCAAATCGCACCTCAACCGGCCCGAAATCGCAGCCTAAAACAGAGCAGTCTTGCTCTAGTGACAGCAACGCACTGCTTTATTGTGCAGGCTCGTTCATGAGCTACGGTTGTCCGATCGGGACGATTCAAGATGTCTTGAAAAGCTTAGAAAGTGTACTATCTTTCGTCTTCAGGAGCCAATGCTGGAAACTCGCTCCAATTGGCTCGAAATCGGGTACGAACCTGAGTACGAAAAGGGGTATGTCCCATGCAAAGGGACGACCGACCCTCCAAGAGATTGCTTTCATAGAAAAATTGCGGGTTCCGAGCACCCTCCCAGGAACGACGGTGTGCCCACAACGAAGTAAGGACTCCAAGGCTTACGTGGTGGGAGCGCCCGACCCCTGTGGTAACCGCTTACCCGCTCCAATCTCTGCTGACGAAGTCGAACCTCTTCGAAAGAGTCGTCAGGCGGTCCATCAAGCGGGGGCGTAAGACGTCAATTTACGCGCCCAGAACCAACATCACGATACCACCCGCTTCGATCTCTGCTGTCAAAATCGGATCTCTCGGAAAGAGTCGCAAGATGGTCTGTCGAGCGGGGGCAGTATGACGTCAACTTACATGCCCAGAGCCGACATCAAAAGACCGGTACCAACCGACTCTGTTACAATTCCCTACCAATTCGAGTTTGACAGCAAGGTCAGCGAGACAACGTCGAAAGACCAGCCTTGACCGACTTCAACACAAAACACGCTATTTGGTTCGAATTCAGCTACGAGAGCCGCGAGCGCAGGACCGGGAGCCGCGGGCGCGGGGAACCCTCAAGGAGCCTTGATTAGTCCTATGAAACGAACCGCGAGCGCGGGCGGCACACCGCGAGCGCGGCAGGTGCAGCAGGAAACCGCCAAGATATGCCGAGCATCCTACGGAGCGCCATTAAGCGGGTCATGTTGCGGTGCGCACACCCACGAGGGCCACGAACCTTCCGAGTTGGCAACGCGATGCCTCGATTGGCCATGGGGAGCACATCCCGATAATGGCAAGGCTTGGAAGGGCCCATGTGTTATGGCTGCGGTGTTAGGACAGGGGGCATATGGGCTAGTGCTTTGCACTTAAAACATCGCTATAAAAAAGAAGTTCTACCAATGATTCAAGTACTATTCGACATATTGCCAAGGGCGCCCGCCTTTTTGTTTTCTAACTCATTGACATTTCAAACGTGTTTTGTTTTTAAATCCGCGCGGAAACGTTTTTTCGTTTTTATCCTCATGTTTTCTTGTTTTGCAATACTAGAATCAAGTACTTGAAGAGGTTAAGCCCGAGCCATTGGTAGACGAAGGCCCTGCGCGACGTTTGCGTAGGAGTTGCACGGATCCCGTATTCATGGCATACGGATGTACGAATCTACGAATATACGAATAAGAGCACCCTAATCTGCATGGCCACTCACCGCTTTGAGTTCCGGTCCCTATACACGGGATAGTACAGGGTACACGAGTATATGGGTCCCGGAGGGGGCATTGTAGGCGGGCAAGATTCCATATCAATTAGTTAGCATTTATTTCTCTATCTTATTTATTATGCTATCCATATTTATTCTGCTTTATCCTTTATTAGGGTAGTTACTCTAGTTAGGATATTATTTATGGAGGAGAATCTTATCTTCGCTTGAGATAAGATATTGGTTGACTTAGGGAGCAAGGCATCGCCCTAACCCTAGTGGGCCGATCCCCTAGGGGCGCGTGCCCCCCTCGCCTGTCCCTCTCCTTTATAAATACACATGCATTCATGTGCCTGGTAAGTCAAGTTCTAAGCTATCGCTCTGCCTGACGCCTTATGACATTGCCCTTACTGACTTAAGCATCGGAGGTGGATTAGGGGTCGCTCGCCCCTAGGTCCATTGTTTTGCAGGTCATTGAAGGTGAAGAGGCTTGGAGAAGAAGAACATTCAAGAAGGAGTTGAAACTTGTACACGGCATATTTTGTGTACTAACACTCCCGTCACTCTGCAAAACTGAACCCAGATACCTGAAGTTATCGCTCCTCGTAATGGCCACATTCCCCAACCGCACCTCACTCCTAGAGTCGATCTCTTGCCCGAGACTGAAGTCCACGTATATGATTAAATGAGAACTATTTAAATCCAAGGTTTTTTGCTCGTAAAAATTGAAGTGAAGACATTTGGATGCTTCCAACGCCTTAACAACTAGACTATGTATACAAGGTTGACTGAAAGTTCTTTTACTAATTGTGACTGAGAGTTGTAATTGTGTTTCCTATATGAAGAGTTGGGATGACAACAAATTCACTTATAAGTGCATATGTTACTCATCCTATTGTCAATTGGCTTTGGAATAGAACTTCATAAACTTGTGAGTTGAGCTTGTGAGTTGGGTCCGTCTCCCCTCTAACACTAAGAGTTAGGCTAGACAAGATAGATGTATGCAAATATCCCACAATCTTTGCATTCAATAGTCTTTTGGACTTAATTTTTACTCAACCCAAAAATTCATCAACACAATTCTCACACTTTGTTTTTCTCGTACAACACATAAATTGCTTTTATGTGTATCTACATGGGCAGCACATTCACCCATAACTAATCAGAAGACATTATCTTCGTCCCCATACTCGAGACGATACCTTCGCCCAATACACCACGAACACTTCTAACTATATTTAACTAACCAATTAACTTCCACTAACTTCCTTTGAAAGTAGTTGTATAACTACCCCATTTATTAATATAAACTTAATTTATAAACTAAGTTTAATCTAACGGGGACAAAGTTGGTTTTTACAAGATCAACAAGGATTGTCATGACGAAAAAGCAGGCTTGTTAAGGATGAGAACAATGTTTTACTCCCACCAGCAAAATCGCCTCCATGGCACCAAATTTTCTTCCGAAAATCGAATTGTAATTCTTGGGTGGTTTATGCGAAGAGAAGGAAAAGAGCAATACATGGAAGAAGAGTTAATTAAATGCTACAATGTGAGAAGCCTTCGGCAGAAGTGAATCTATATTGAATGCAATCTTAGGGCCAATGCTTGTTTGATTGGGTGCTCAACAACATTGAAAAATAGTGGAAGGAAGCTCTGTCTAGCAAATGAGCTTTCAGACTTGAACTACTTCAGTGCCCCTACCAAGTACCAAGTATGAATTTACTTCTATAATTTATTTAATTGTATTTTAATAATTATTTTAACTTATTAAAATTGAAGTACATATTATTTCAAAATTTTGATTATAATAGAAAAAAACATATCAAACATTGTTTAATTTATTTTACATAATCACGTCAATCATCTACTTACAAAATAGTTTTTACATTTATGTATCTCTAATGTTAGTATATATATTTTTACATTTAATAATAGTACTGAAGTAAACATAAATAATAAATATCAAACAAAATTAATACTATAACTTATCACTAATTTTTTTCATGTCTGGTAGTACTATTAATGTTTCTAAAAATTATAATAATCTTAAATATTTTTATGCAAGGTTTTTTTATTTGTCAGTTGATAAGGGATAAAATCAGACAAACCAAATCTTAAATGAATAATGCATTAATTAATTCTTTTACTTAAGGTCAGGTACTCAGGTTGAATGGGCGGATGATTAGGTGCGTCAAATGTAAAATCAATCACGGCTCGACAAGTTTGTAAAATGAACCATTTGTTAGCATGTGTCAAGGAGACTCCTACTATTATTATATATCGATTCTAGTCATTCCACTGAATGTCTAAGGCCATGCATATCATGATACCATAATACCCAAAAATTCACCATTATTATCATTTCTCTCTCCTCCACTTCATTTCATACTCCTCTCATTTGATTTTATGATACCCACTTAAATTTCAATGAACCCCTAAAATCCACTTATATATATATAAAAGTTAGGTGGTGTCTCCATTAAATGCTCCATTTAGTGTTGGTTGCAATCCTCCCTATATAATAAACACTATGCCTCAACCAAAAAAAAAAAAAACACTATGCAATCATAATCAAACAAACCACAATAGCATAGTGGTAAACTCTTCCTCTAATTATCTAAAGCTAAAGGTTTGGGGTTCTTACCTCTCTGGCAACATTTTTGTGTTGTTTACATATTTTCTTAATGTGTATTTTTTTAACGTAAATCACGAAATATGTGAATACCATAAATCATAAAAAATGTGTATTTTCTTTAGCGTAAATCACAACATATATTTATACCCTGAATCAAAAAATATGTGTATTTTTTTAAACGTGTTTTGTGTGTATTTGATGTATTATTTGTATATATGATTTAAGTATATAGATAAATCAATAATTTATATTTTTAATGTAAATCACAAATTATGTTTATACCCTAAATCATAAAATATGTGTATTTTTTTAAAACGTGTTCTGTGGATATTTGTTGAATTATGTGTATATAGACCTGTCAAAAGCTGACCCAACCTGTAAACCCGACCCGACCCGACCCGAAACTTTTGGGTTTCAACCCGAAAATTTGAACCCGAAACCCAGTTCGAACCCGAACCCGGTAAACCTGAAAATTTCTGGGTTAGGGTCGGGTCAAACCCGCTGGGTTAAGAAATCTATAAGGTGGAAAACTTATTTTAGAATACACTCTAATATAATGAAATGACAGATTGACGGATAATTGTGCACCCAAAGGTTTTAATTATATTAGAATATAAAAAACTTATTTTAGAAAATTATGATATATTTATTATTAAAATATTTAAAAATAATATTTTGTTATTATATTTTATTATTTATATAATATTTTATTTACATTTTGGTAAAAAAATTGATACTCTTGATCCGTTGGGTTGATCCGACCCGACCCGAAAACCTGAAGTGACCCGACCAAGTTTGACCCGTAACCCGATTGACCCGAACCCGGAACGACCCGACCCGAACCCGCCCGACCCGACCCGATTGACAAGTCTATGTGTATATATGAATGTTTTCTTAACAAAATATGTGAATACCATAAATCATAAAATATTTGTATTTTTTAAATGAAAATCACAAAATTTATTTATATCCTAAATCATAAAATATCGGTATTTTTTTCTTTAAACTTCTATAGTTTTCATGTATATAAAAATATTTTGAATAGCCAACAATATTATTTTAATCTTTCATATGTTTTCTATAGTTATATATATCTTTCATATGTACGTAACTGCATTTAGATGCATATAAAGAGTGTTCATAAGTGAATTATATGATTTATTTCTTATGGAATATATTTATTTATTTTATACTTAATATAATTTATTATATTTTATATTATCATACCTTGGTCCATTTTTTACATTCATGCAAATTTATGCAATTTTTCAATTAAAGTTGATTAATAAAGTTCAAAAAAGTTTTTAAACCCGTGCGTAGCACGGGTCATGAATTCTAGTTTTCCATAAAATTTAACCACTAATTATGGGCCACATGTGCAACCTCTCTCTTCTCCCCACTTTTCTCCCCTTTGCTCCCGTATCGCCCAGCGATACCATCATCCCAATTTCACCAAATTTTCTTTTATTTATTTTGTTGTGATACCCAGTTGATACTCTTGTGCTCCCCCGTTATCTATGCTCTAAGAACTTATACCAAAATTGAATGTGAGATCTTTCTTGAGCGATATCTATATTGTCTATAGTATAAAGCGGAGACAAAGTCTTTATAAAAAATTGCACCACATGTCATATCTTTAATAAAATAATCAACCGTGCCATTGCGTATATAAAAAAACACTAATCACAATATAAAGATAAATATATATGATTTGATAAAAATAATCAGCTGGACCCTCCTTTATATAAATTAGGTAGTTAGAATCTCATATAATCTTATCCCGTTAAAATTGCAGAAAATTATGAATTATCCTTTACCAAAAATTAGTTGTAATCTTTAGATAAATATTATTATTTAATAAAACGTGATATTTATCGTAAAGTAATTTTTGAACAAATCCAACTTATTTATATTATGAGTTGATTTAATATTGGTAAAAAAACACTAATCATAATACGAAGATACATATGTACGAGTATGATCTTATATTTTTAACGTGATTATTGACGTTACCATTCTAATTAAATTGGGTTTATAATCCCATTACCCTTGCATGGTACGGGGGTTAAACTAGTTGCCAATAACTTTAGAACTTTTTTTTTTATAAACGATTTTGTACACGATAAAAATGGACAATCAAATACCAATAAAAATCATAGTCTCATACTTGAGTTATCACATTAAAAACCAATCGTTTTTTCACCTCATCAGAAAAATTGTAGTTCTAATTTCTCATCCTCCCAAAGACCAATCACATCATCAAAATAAACAAGAGGGAATTGGCCGGGTAGAGCGGCGGAGGTGCGGTAAGGATCTTCTACAATGCTCTCTACAACCCTCTATACTCCATTTAATTATTTTTATAAAAATAAGTTGATAAAAAAATTAAAAAATATATTAATATTATAGATGATTATTATTTTATAGTTATCAAATTTTTTGACAAAATTTTTAGTCACTATTTTTTAAATCCAAAAATATGATTTATTTTTACAATTTTAACTTAGAAAAAATACTAATAATGATTTTTTAATAATTATAGTGTAAAAATGTACGAGACTTATCATTTAGAATGTGTATATAATTTTTGAAAAAAAATTAACATCAATTTGTAGTATTAAATAGTTAAGTGGAGCATGGAGAGTTGTAGGGAGTGTTATAGATGATCTTGATTGGCGGAGGTGAGGTTGTGTTTTGCCCTTATAGTTATAATATAAGCTATTTGCAGATATAGCAAAAAAAATAAATAAAAAGAATAACCAGTCTGGAGAGCAGTTTATCTCTCCACCCTCCTCAATTCCTATTCTTTGCCTAACGCTCGCATGCAGTTTCGCTCCTCTCTCAATCCGTTTTCAGACTCCGAATCTGAACCCCTAATTTCTCACCTGAGTTCGATTTCTCTGTTCTCCGTCGAATTCGGCGATTAGGCTTTCTTCACACTCGAGAGTAACCATTGGTACCGGAAACCAGACCGGAGAGCAACAAAATCGCTCTTTTTTTAGCATTCTAGCGAGGTTTGGGGATAAACGGAGACGATTGAGGTTTATTGTTCGCCTTTTTGGTGAGTTTTTGGTTCGCGTTTGACTTAATTTGAACTATTGCTTACTGTTGATGCTTTGAGGTTTTCTGGAGTCGGTTTTTTTTTGTAATAGTTTGATTTCGAATTGAATTTGGCGTTCAAGAAGTTTGATGCACTTTGAATTTGGTTCGCGTTTTCTGGAATCTCGTTCATATTGTTTGATTTTGTTTGTCCAATTGGATGTTTGATGCACTTTGAATCATAGGATATATACTTACTGGCTGTCATTTGCCAATGTGTTTTTATTGTTGAGGCAGTATGTATATTGTTTTTTGTTTTTTGGTCTATTTGATATTCATTTGCCATTATAAGGCCTTCCTCTACCTTTCTTTATGCGTGTCCTGCTGATGCTTTTGTTTCACATGCCTTTAGACAGTTGTTAATGGCTGACCTGGTAATTGAATGGAAGTTGATGGTTTGATCTAAAAAAAAGACCTTAGTTATCATATATATAGCAGTTGAATGGAAAACTTGTAGAAAACACGCGGTAAGAGTTTTTGTCAATTTGTGGTCAAAATATGATAGCAGTGACTATTTTAAAGTAGGTACTTGTGAAGAGTCATCACTGAATTTAGTGATATTGTCACTTGTGATGACAATTTAATATCGTTTGATAATATGATAATGACATTGATTCCTTTTTGTCAATTTATGGTCAAAACGTTGATATCAGTGTCTATTTTATGTACTTGTGAAGAGTCATCACTAAATCTAGTGATATTGTCACTTGTGATTACAATTTAGTATTTTTTGATAATATGATAATGACACTGATTCCTTGTTGTTTAGTTCACTAAGTTGGTTGTAGTTGATGCAACTCACGTTACATTGCTTGAATTTGGTTAACTATTGTACTAGTATATATATATTGGAAGATACAAATGACTATTTTTAAATGTGTATTTGTGGAGAGTTATCACTCCATTTCCTTAATATTGTCACTTGTGATGACAATTAGGTGTTATCAAGAAGATCCTTTGATAACATTGGTAATGATATATAATGTCACTTGTGATGATAATTTGGAGTTGTGTGCATAAGTCTTGTTTTAGCTATACTTATTCGGTGTGATTACTATAATCTTCTAGTTAATTGTTGAATATTGTCACTTGTGATGACAATTAGGTGTCACTTGTGATGACAATTAGGTGTGAATATTGTCACTTATGATGACAATTAGGTGTGAATATTGTCACTTGTGGTGATTGTCACTTGTGGTGACAATTAGGTGTGAATATTTTCACTTAGTGGTGACAATTAGGTGTGAATATTGTCACTTAGTGGTGACAATTAGGTGTGAATATTGTCACTTTGCGGTGATAATTAGGTGTGAATATTGTCACTTTGTGGTGACAAGTGATGACAGTCATCGCCGGTCAACGGTTGGTCAATGATGGTCAATGGTTGGTCAAATAGTGGAGAGAAAAAGTTGTTAGTAGGTTATGCCATGTATGCAAATATGATATTTTGTGGTATTTTATTGTTATGTGACATTTTCCCAATACCATATAATTAATTCATTCAATAAACAATAATTAATTATTCAACTTATCAAAACATTATCAGATTCACACATAGGTTTGCTATTGCCTACTTCCTTTTGGTGGGTTACATATTAGCCTAGCTAAACTATATCTAACTAGTTCACGGATTTTCCAAAACAGAATCACGTACGAAGAAACATTTCCATTTTCTTTCTATTGGTATATTATATTTTGAGTTTTCGTAAGCCCATGTGGCATATATAAATACCGGGTCAATGCTCTGTATTGAACACACAATACATAGAAATATCAGAAACACGTTGCTCAAATTTCCCGCTTTCTCTCTTTCATTCGCACTTGCTCGCTTTCTCTCTTGCTCAACACATATCGATTTCCAATTTCCTTGCAAATCAACTTGGTATCAGAGCAGAAGAATTCAGATCTGAGGGAATTTGATCTTTGATCGACCTGATCGAGCAATCTTTCTGGTTTCCCCTTTTTGGTGACCTAACAGAGCTGCAAAGATGATGGGAAAGGAGACGGCGAATAGTGATGATGCGTGTTTCCTCGCATTTAAGCCTTTCGCAGATCTTTGATGGATCATGCTTCAGTAAATGGAAGATCTCGATGAGAATTGCTCTCTCAGCGAAAAACAAGATGAACTCCATCGACGAAACCCTAGCCAAGCCAGTAGTCGGTGATGCAAAGCTTAATCGATGGATTAGATGCAATGATTATGATATGGTTAAATCTTGGATTCTGAATGCCTTGAGTCTGAAGATTCGTCGGAGCATCTTGTATATTGACACTGCACACCGAATATGGCAGGTGCTAGAAGCTCGTTTTGGTCAACGGAATGGTGCACAACTGTACGGTATCAGGAAGGAGATTAGTGCTCTCACTCAAGGTGCTGATCCAATTTCTACAAATTACACTAAACTCAGAACTCTATGGGATGAACTTGATAGCTTTGCACAAATTCCTCGTTGCACTTGTGAGACTGCTGAGGATGTACAACATGAGGATGATAGTCGATTGATCGACTTCTTGATGGTGTTGAATGGTTGATATTCTAGTAAGCTCTTAAAATTGTCTTTCAACTTAACTGTACGTGTTTTTCCAATTAATTTAAATATAAAAGTGTGCGTACTTAAATAAAAGAGAGGGTTGTTAAACATACATAGTTTACTAGTTATAACAAAATAATTCAATAAAATAATACAATACATTAATTATATATCAAAATAATTCTCTATGCTTTAATTATGTTTAATAAAATAAATAATTCAATAAATTTAATTCTATATATAAAGTTTGTTCATAATATGAATATGTGAATATGCACATACCCGATCACCAACTAATATAATTCTTGTAGCATGATGAGTTGTCATGTTCCTCGAAGATCACGTTGAGTGGTTCTTTATAAGAATAATAATCTAAAGCATCATTATATGGTTTCTTTCTATTTTTTCCTGATAAAAAAAATGACTCACAAACTTGCGGGAATATTCCTTAGGAGCTAAGTCTTTGTAAACGGTAAACCCAAGCCATAATCTAAACCTTTTTCTTCCCAGTTTATCGGTTTCGTCTTAGTTTTGGTTTTTGAATGGTTTGGGTGTCATTACTAGACCTATTTCGTTTCTTTGATCATGTTTGTGTTGAAAACAATAAAAAATTACATTTTTTTAATTATCTACCCATTAGACTAGTTTAACGTGCTAAGCGGTTTGAACGGCGGAATCCGCTGGTTGAACGTATCAAATCGGCTCAATAACTATATTCCTCGTTGTTTGGTAAATAATACCATCAATTTCAAAATAGTTGTCCATTTGGACATTTCACACATATTAAGAAAAAATTTTCTTTTTATAAACTACCCCTATAAATGTAAAGTTAATTATTTGTATAAAGAAACATTAAAAATTATAGATTATGCTAGAGATAATTATTATAGTTTAAATAAAAAGAGATGGAAAAAAATATGAAATGGACAAATATTATGAAATAAGACCAAGTTGTCATATGGAAACTATTTTGATACAAAGGGATTAATAAAAGTACTACAAATCGAAAATTTTTAGGCACTAATATAGATTCAAACCTCTTCTTTAAAATTCATTAAGGCTCTATTTGACACTAGCAGAACGAGCAGAGTGTCCTGAGGGGACTGAATTCCACTTACTGCTAATTCTCCAATTTCTTATACTCTCAATAACTTAGGTTCTCGTGGCCAGGGCTCGGACCCATCCGGTTAGCCGGATTATTGCAAACTGTGTAATATCCGGTGTTTTACAAAAGATCTTTTTAAGAAAAAAGTAAAATAAAAATCCCCTCCAAGTTGTCAGAAAATACTTTCCAATACCAAGTGAAGGCTGTGGAATCTGGCGTTGGTCTGCTCCTGTGGATTTCATTTGCGGGGAGGGCGACATGGACTTGATTTGCTCGTCTGCATAAGCTTCTGCACAATCGCCATCGCCATTTCAACTGCTTCTCCTCCTCTTCACCAATCATTCTCCTCGGCTCTCGTTCATCTGCTTTTCCCCCTCTGTGTGCCGGTAAATTCGGGATTCTGCTCCCTAATCCACCTCTCTCTCTCCAATTCGACTTTTTCGCCATGCTTCTTTTCGGTTTTCTGGCCTTGATTTGGTTTTAGATTTGTCTAGATAGGTGCTTAATATCGCCGATTTTCAGCGGCATTTGGAATTAGATCTTGATTTGTGTGTTCTTCAAGATGCTAAGCTGTATTTTCTCTGTTTGAAGTTCAATTTCAGCTTGAATCGTGTTACTACTTGCTTGTGAAGTTTGGTTAAAAAGGTTCCAATTGACTGTTTGTTTCCTAGTTTGGAAATTTGACTGCTGAGCATCTTTACATCTGTTATGTCAATTCCATTCTCTACGTGTTTCTTAGCCATGGCATTTATGAGGTTATATTGATGAATCATCGCTGAGAGTACCTCTCTCACCGTTAAAATTGGGTGTTTGGGTGCTTCACATTCCGTCTTCACTAAAATTTGAAAGACCTTGTTCATGAATGCATTCATATCAAGACCAATAAGTCTTTCATACAGACTTGGTTAATTTAGAAGACACTATTTATGCTCGAGAGCTCCACTGTTAGCAACTTTGTTGGGAGAATCACCAGGATGAAAACTGCTGGAACCAGGAAAATGAATTCTAGTAATTGAGACCTTTATGAAGCTCAGGCTGGTCATGTGAACTTAATTAAGCCACTGCTAGTGAAGGCTGCTCATCATAATGACTGAAGAATGTTAACTGTTAACACCCTCTTTAGTAGGAATTGTTCCGGCTTCCTAGCTATCTTACAAACGACTTGTTGTCACTTGTGATCTGATCAGTCAAGACCTTTTGCCCCACTTGTTGATACTGCATCAAATAAACTCCTTTGACATTCTTATGTAACCCTTTGTCTACAACGCGAGAATCCTTCCAACTGTTTGTTCTACTCAGTTCCGATTTTTCTCTTTTACAGACTACACGAAACATCATTTTGTATTTGTATGTTCATTTCCTTGTAATACATAGAATGGTGATTCATTGGGTTTGCTTAGATAAGAACCTGCTAATTCTTTTTTTCAATTTGTAAAGCTGACTCTTCCTATCAGACATGGAATCTTTGACTGCTCCAAGTCTGTACCCACTGCACCGCTGTAAAACTATTCACCTGGTGGGTGTTGAATTAGGTTAAATGTTTGTGTACTGTATCCCATTATTTTGATAACATTGATGACATTATTTTATCAATCATACTTCAGGTGAGGCATGCACAAGGGATTCATAATGTTGTAGGAGATAAAAACTACAAAGCCTACATGTCACCTGAATTTTTTGATGCAGAACTTACTCCACTTGGTTGGCAGCAGGTGACATATTTAGAAGATTGTGGAACAAAATTGTATGATGTGAAAACAAATGTGTAGATATCTGTTATACTCTTGATGGGATATCATACAGCTACTGGTGATGTCTTAGAATTCATATTGTTCGTGTCAGGTCGACCATCTCCGCAACCATGTCCACTCATCTGGTCTATTTAAGAAAATTGATTTGGTCATAACATCTCCTTTGATGAGGTATGCTATCCTTGTTTAATATATTTTTTTTTTCGTCCATGTTTAGAGCATGCAAAAGTGAATGCCAGTGAATTTGGTGATGCTGTAGGTCCACCAAAAAGAGTTTTATAACTGGAGAACTCATTTTATGAATATAACACTCATGTAGCATGTAATGTTTTAGGGAATTGTTTGCCGAACATCTTATTATTTGTTAGTCAGTAGAATTTGACTTGTATTCTAAATTTATTTAGTTGGAGACTTGAAGTTGTGTATCTCTGGGAGTACTACTGACAATAGGATTGATGGAAATTGGAATCCGTTTTGGATTTTGGATTGCAGGCTTCCCTTTGATTGGATGGTAATTTTTATTACATTGTAGGACTATGCAAACAGCTGTTGGAGTTTTTGGTGGTGAGGGCTATACTGATAGAACGGATATATTGCCATTGATGGTGGCAAATGCTGGAAATAGTAACCGTGCTGCCATTTCAAGTTTGAACTGTCCACCTATAGTTGCTGTTGAACTTTGTCGAGAACATCTGGTAAGGGAATTTGTCATGATGCAAAAATATTGTGCTGGTTGTTATTAAGCATGTAAAGAGTGAGTACATAATATATATGTTTAATAGTAGCAGAGTGTTATATTGACAGAGCAGAATATTCAAGCCTGTACCTCCAAATTTGTTCATAGCCGATACTTTCACAACGGCAGCTTAGTCAAAGCAGTTTTCCTTTTCTTTCTTCTTATCTGACACACTCTTTATGTCTCAAATGAAAAATACGAAGGTTCTCTTCTCTTTTGTGTATTTAAGCCGTTGTTTATATTGCTCAATGTTATAAGTCTAGAATTTAATCAGTGCTGAGAATTGATCCTATCCTTTGTTGACATCCTGTTTTGTCTGATATGTTCTTCAAAGCTGTCTATTGTCGAAATTTCTATTGGCATTTGTTTCTTTGATTGGAGAAAATTCGGAATGACCCTCTGTTGTGCTTATATATATTTCAGGGAGTTCATCCATGTGACAGGAGAAGAAACATGATTGATTATCATTGTCTTTTCCCTGCAATCGATTTCTCATTGGTATGTATCTTGAGATTTGGTATGTATATTTAAGTTTAGAGTTAAAGCAACAACTGTTACATCTGCTTGCAGATAGAAAGTGAGGAAGATGTTCTATGGAAGGCCGATGTAAGGGAGACAAAAGAAGAACTGGCAGCCCGTGGAATGAAATTCTTGAACTGGTAAATTATATAGTTCTTAATGGCGTACTACGTTCAGATCAATCTTGAGCTATAGAACAACTGTTACACCTGTTTACAGATAGAATGTGATGAAGGGCTTTTATGTGTTTTTGGATCCATATTGAGCTCACGTTTTGCCAAAATTGCATGACTTAAATTTTACATAATGGTGGGTGAATTTGTCCAATTAAAATAAGGGGCGATTATTGTGAACTTAGGAATGTAACTATTTTTTTATCAGTACACTATAGATAGTTAGATACAAAGGCTTTTGTTTCCACCATTCCTATAGTGGAAGGATTTTGACTGTAAGTCTGTAACAACTCTGCATTATTTTTTTTTCTTTAGATCTCAATAGAATAATCAACAGATATATTCTTTTCGACCCTACTAACTGCATAGTTCTGAAACAGGCTATGGACAAGGAAGGAAAGGGAAATCGCAATCGTTACCCACAGCGGGTTTCTGTTTCATACCCTGAGTCAATTTGGAAATGACTGTAACCCGTCTATGAGGGATGAGATTCGCAAGCAGTAAGCTGTTTTTCATATACTTCCATATCTAGCCACCATTTCATTACGTTTCTCATTAATTCAGTGTTTCCAAATTATGCAGCTTTGCAAATTGTGAGCTGCGCTCTATGATCATTGCTGATACATGGTGAGCATGCAACCATTTATTTGTTTATAGTCTAAATCCAAGGCCGGTTTTTGCCGCTTGATACCTGACTTTTGAGTTTAATCTTGTCAGCATGCTAGGCTCTGATCCACCTACTACTAATTATTCTGGAAGGATTCCACGTGGACCCGACGCTCCTAGTGAGATTGCGGACGAGAAGGAGCTGGGGAACTCTTAAACGGTACATTTATGAGACACCGAAGATAGTACATTTTCTTTGAGGCGAAGTCTATATCTTGTCCAGTTACTTATGAAGTGCTTGTATTCAAAATTGCAACAGGAGCTGCTTCCTTTGTGAGGGAAATTGTGTGGCACTCAGAAACAGGCTTACAACCTTTCGACTGAACAAAGCAATTATTGATACAACAGGGCATACCTCCAATTGGCACTTTTTTCTGTTATTCATGGCCATGGCCTACTAATGGCAGCAATTTAGATTAGTACACTACAGTTATGTGTAATAGTCGGGATTTTTTCCGAACAAATATCTAATAACCTCGACAGTCAGGGACTACTTAAAAATAAAAATAATAAATAAATAAGTAAAATTAAAAGTTACCGAGTATTTATCCGGATAAATTTTGGGTCAAATCAATACGCGATAACTTTTCCCTCCGTGTCATTTATTCCTTTGCTCCGATTGTTTTAGCTTGCCACGTTTCTTTTCCAATGTACAGATGTCCCCCACTTACTTTCCCTTATCTTTCTTCTAGTGTCTTTTGGCTGGAGACCGTCATTTCTTCTAGCTATCTTTTTGGTCCTCCTCCTTTCTGGTTCCATCTTCTTACTTCCCATTTCTCCTCTGTTTTGGGGTCTTCTCAAGAAAATAAAAATCTCTTTCAACTTCCATGATCTTGTCCAAGTCCGGCCAGCCTAGCAACGAACCCGGCGGAGTCAGCCCGTGTCTCCCTCGAATCGTTTGAGTCAGGCGTGGTGCCTTTGATCCGAGTCCTACTCTGGCGAGAACCCAGATTCGAATTACTCACTCTTCGATCGAGCTCGGTCTTCTTCGATTCTGCTTCGACTTTTGTAAGTCTTCCCGTTGTTTTGGTTGTTGTGTTTCATTGAAAGATCCGATCAATTGCCCCGGATCGAACCCTTTCGATCGAGTTAGCTTGAGCAAGTTTTGAGTCGAAAGCCAAGTTTTCTTCATACCTGTGGTGCAAAATTCCTTGATCGTTCTTGATTCAATTCTAAACAAATCTAATTTGCTGATTTTAGTTATTTCCAATTCTAAGTCATCTTTGTTGTTCAAAAAGGGTCCCAACGTAAAATCCATAACCTCCTGCTGAAACTTGCTTTGCTCTGTTTAATCATGGGAAATTCAAATTCTTAATTAGTTTCAGTAGGGTACCTAGGGGGTTTAAAAGTATGGTGATGAGATGATTATATTAATTGAATGGGTAAAGACACGTTAATGGGATGTCTAATCACGCTAAGAAACAAAGCTTAATACACCCTTAACTTAACTAGTTGTTTAAGTGCAAATTAGAATTAATTTAAATTAATTGAGTTTTCAAATCGTAAGCCCTTAGCTAGCTAGTTTGGGTGTTATTATGGGGGAAAAGACTGTTTCACACTTGTTTTGATCCGGGTAGCTGCAACTCCAAGAATTGATTTTTCTTGTTTTCTCAGCAAGCTACCAAACATGATTTTCACTTTAATACCAAAAGTTAATATGGATTATTTGGTTATGATCGAGGTTTACATGAAGTAATAATTAAGTTAAGTTGGAGTATTATACATTATTTGGAATTTAATTATATTATTATAATTTCATTCATGTTTTGAGAAAGAACTTTTACTAAACCAGAGTATATTAATTATAAACTTAGTTCGTTATAATAAACCATATTCAATTTTTTAATATATATATGTATGTATATATATAATTTACAATGGTACCCTTGTCAACTCTCTGAGTGTTAAAAACTTTCCGTGTCCTTATGGAGTCTATTGATCAAGTTATCAATTCTTTTCGATCCTCTTTCGTATAGATGAAGGAGACCTTCTGGATCCCGTAGTTCGTGTGACCTCTAATCTAGCCTCAAAATACGCTAACTCGTCTACTCCAGGCAAGTGGACGTTTCTCTTTCCCTTGATCCATTATACGAGATATCTAGTTCTGTGTGACCCAATTTGTTGGGATTGACTTATGTGCAAATAAAAAGAACTAGGTTGTTAGAATTAATGACCTTGTTGTTATTTCTAGTATTGCGATAGAACTGGATTTTAGGTCCGCTATGTGAGACCTTGTGTGTAAATATGTCTCGTTTGAGACATTGTTATGGATTAGAATAGTTATTAGGGTAGTTTCAGGGATGGGGCCTGAGCGTCTGATAACATCTCTTTAAAAGATTGTACCAGGATGTCCCTATACCTTGGTACTCGAGTCATGACTCTGCCCACTCTGTCCTTGAGGGGTGACGCACTCTAGCTAAGTGCATTAGCGCTACGCGCTCGGAAAATTGATCAAGGATCCAATATCCTTGTGACCTCGGCAATGGATGGCCGAGTTGATTAAAAGCTGTCAAACTGAATGCTTTGGTTGAAAGTAATTCAAGATAAGTGCGTTATGCACATTACTAAAATACTAGGTTGATGAGTTCGAGCTGATTGCTCAGTGGATTTCTTTCAGTGTATTGATGTGAGTAAAGAATCCCAACCAATTCTCTTATGTCTTCCTAAGGCTGCTCATCGACATTCTGTCGTTGAGATTATCTATTTTATCGTCTCTTTTAGGAAGAGGTGCTACTGATGAAGTTCGATGATAACTCTTGGGTTATAGCATTGTGAATTTTAGTTGCGTTCTGCTTGCTTAGTCTTCATTAGACTAACTCGCCCGCTTTCTTCTTTTTCTTTCCATGAACCGGTTGCGGCTAGCAGAATTCCAAGGTGTTGAGTTAAAGGACTAACTTGTCAGAAGACGAAGATAATCAACAACCTGGTCTATGTAAATTTTCTTTTGGATGACTGTAATAGTCTAGATTGTCTTTCCTTAAAAGTCCTCTTCGAGGCACTGGTTTGTATATATTTCCTTTCCATCGTCGCTTTCTAAGTTAATCCTTTTCCATATGCTCGTAAAAGCAGCGACTTGCGTTTTTCCATGATTGTGGTGAGTTCGTTTTTAGAAGCCTGAGTAGTTTTGGATTAGGTAAATCCGAGATTACTGGCGGTAATACTCTCTTAGTAGGTAGAGGGTGTTACATTATGTGACGAAAACAAACTTCTATTTGTTGTTGCTGTTGTGGTGTACCTACAAATCTACAAAATGTGCATCGAGCTATTGATCATCTTTTTCATGCTGGCTTTGTGCAGCTTGTAATATTATTTGGCCCTTTTATTGTCAATGATCAAATATCCTTCCTCACTGTCTATTGCTCAACAAGAGCTGACTATTTATAGCAGTATGTAGCTGACTAATTAATCCTTATATAAAAAAGTTTAGTATATAGGTGAATACCAATTTTATCCTATTTTTTATCAATTAAAATCAGCTAACTAACTTTGAGATTTTAGCAACACAAATCAGGTTTTTGTAAAAAATTGTTTTACTTTTACAAACTATAATCTTGAAGAAGCACTCGTAAATTAAAAATAAAAAAATTTTACCATAGAAATGGCTAAGTTATGCTGTTTTACATAAAATATCGAGATTAATTGCCCAAGTAGCTTGATTTTTTTGTAGAAGTTTTTAGAACCTCGAATAAGTACTCAAAAAAAAAAAAATCAAAAACAAACGAAAACCTAGACCATGTACAATGGAGAGTTCTTGTTTGTAGTACTTAAGGCCCTTAAGGGTACTTAACTATTTTTATAATATTTTCTATCATTTCAATGTTACCCAAGCACCCTTTTTTTCCCCACTCCAACAGAGCAATTCTATAGGTACTTATAAGCACTCATTTATTTCTTTTCTACCTTTTTTTCATACCAAAATATAAATATGTCTTTATATCATAATTATATATCTCATATTAATGTAAAAAAATTTTTTATCATCACTTCAAATAAATTATTATGCTCAAACAATGCATAAATTAATTATATTATTTATTAAATAATATTGTATTTATATTTAAATATATATGAGAAGAAAATGTTGTTAGTAAAAGAAAATGTCACTTGTAGATATTTATCATAAAACGTGCATCAAAAATTATAATCATATTAAATTTAATATTGATTATATTACAAAACACTAAATATTTCACATTACATAAAAAAAAGTACTTGTAATGTGTGATAATTTTTATTTCAATGTTTTGTTATTTTATGTAATGTTTGAGGTGAAATGCGTGTAATGTTGGCTTTTAGATATATTGTGTTTTAAATTAATTAACCTATTATTTATTTGAATAAAATCATACCTTTATTACTAAATAAAGTTATACAATAATAACATATAAATATTTTTATATAATAATATACAATTAATCATATGTAATTATGTAAATACTATCCAGAATTAAAAATGTTTTAAAATATACAAAGTGCATAAAATATTGGTCTTATTGGATAGATAACATTATTTCATAAAGTTATTATATTTTATAATTTTAAAAACAATAGAAAATTATAATTAAAACTTTAAAATTTACATCCAAACATGTAAATAAAATGGACTCATTAAATGACATGTGGCAAATAATTATTGGTTAGAAATGAATGGGAAGAGTTCTTAAGGAGTACTTATATAAGTACAAGTTCATGGAGTGCTTAGCATTTTCCTTTTTTTTTTTGGGTTCAAAAAATGAACAAATACCCATTAAGCACTCTTTAAGGACCTCCCATTGCACATGCTCTTAGAAATGAAACCTTAGGAAAAAAATACGCAGTGTAAATTAAAGAAAGCTAGCAAGAGCATAGTATATACAAACTGTTTTTATAGGCCTGGGTTATGAGGTTTTTTTCGGTCGGGACTTGGGTTCTGAGTTATGAATCAGTGAGTCACTGTTTTTTTGTTCTGATTTTGCTAGTTTTGACTTTTGAAGCTTTGAATTGGTTATTTTGATTTTATTCCGGGGACGTTGACAAAATATATGAAATTGGAGAACATGGAATTGGGCCGATAATAATACTAATGGTCTGAACTCTCTGACCCGTTGGTAGTTGTTGTAAGAGCATATGTAATGGTTGATCATTCACCAAATTGAAATAATCACAATTTTCTTGTTCATTTTATTTCTCTTTTTTGTTTCATTTTCTTTTCTCTCTCTCAATGGGACACTTGTCATCTTAATATTGAAAGACCAAGGGGATGGTTTGGCCATCACCATGACCAAAAGCATGCTCTCTCCTCAAATTCTCCTTTCTTCCCCTCTTTTTAATATTTTTTTAATCCATGTCCAAGATTTTGGCCTACCATTAAATGTACTCTAAGTGCTCGCATCCACAATAGAGATTAGCTCCGTTTTTTAATATTAAAAAAATATAAAAATTAGGAAAAGTCAGAAAATAGAGCAGAGAAATTTTGATATGTAACTAAAATATTGCTATTGCAAGAATCTTCTATACAATCCTTAAAATTCTCTCCCTCTTGTCACATTAATGACTTCTCTCTAATTGTTTTTGTTTTATTTTTTTGTTTTGGGTGAATTATTTCTACAACTCTTATTTTTCTTTTCCTTGTCAAATAAATGCATGTTTTTATATTTTTTCTTTTTTTTTGTTTTACTTTTTTTTTAATTGATTATGAATGCATGCTACTATGTCTTATTTTTTACATACATATATCATGTTATAAAATTGTAACTTGAATGCAAAGCCTTATCATTTTCTTTTTTGAGCGAGAATGTAAAACCTAAAGAGCTAACCATATACTTTTGATTTAAATTTCCTCCAAAATGTCTATAAAATTATAAAGAGTAATCCCTACACATTTTCAGTCGGATAAAAAACTTAAGGGAAATTCCGCGTGGTAGCCACGAGGTTTTACGAATTCCACGTGGTACCCAAAGGTTTCTGACATTCCGCGTGGTAACCCTGAGGTTTTACAAATTCCGTGTGATAACCTTCAAAAAGCTAAATATATATAAAACTCACCCCTAATATCTACTTAATTACATAAAATCACCTAATATTTTATTTTTTCAACAAAAGTAGAAAATCTATATTCTTAAAACACTTTGACCAAAAAAATGTTCTTAAAACAATTAATGATAATTATCACTTGATATACATAGTATTTATTATTTTTAAATGTTATAAAAACATTTACCTAAATTTTTGTATGTTATAAAAAACTCTAAAACTCTCTCTTGCAAATCTGATGTGGTCCTTTTTTTTTTAGATTTTTTAAATTAAGAAAATAAAACTTATGTAATCCTCACTTAAATTTAAGAAATTGATAAATAGAGAGATTTTCTTAATCTTATGTGGCAGAGAGTTGGTAAAAAAAGTAACCACACTCTGATGCTCTGAGAGCTCGCAGTTTTGGTATTTTCGTGTCCGTCTGCTACTTGTTGGCCTCAACGTGTCTTCTCCATTTCAAGCTTCTCTCCTTGATCACCCGCCCTCTCCTCCGTTCTCTCCCTCTCTCTACATCGGCGATGTCCTATCCCCCTAACTATCAGGCCGGCCGTCGGGGAGGCGGCGCCGGACGCGGTGGCCGTGGAGGCGGCGGTCGCCGAGGCGGCGGCGGCGAGCAGCGATGGTGGGACCCCGTCTGGCGAGCCGAGCATTGCCGAAAACCACCTGCTGAGGTGAGCGCTCTCTCTCTCTCTCTGTTGAGCGTTTGCGGAATGCCTTGTTCTTGTGGTTTGTCTAGGGTTATTAGAAAGGTGTAGGTTTTTCCGGTTTTTGTGTGATTGGCTGATGATTGATTGTGGATTTTGTTGGAATTTGTTGGAGGGGTTGAACGGGGATGAATGGTGGGCTAAAATGGAGCAAATGAAGAGGGGAGGGGAGCAAGAGCTTGTGTTTAAGCGCACTTTCCGCCGCCGAGACCTCCAGCCTTTTTTTACTTTGGCTGCTCTCTCGGGCCTTCACTGGTAACTGGATTTTTCAATTCTGATTACTATTAGACTCATCTTTTACTTGTTTGCCTTGTGCTTAATTCATGATCAAGTCAAGATAGGAGTAATATTGATCCTAAACTACCGTTTAACTGATCCTTCAAATTGAATGATTCCACATGAAACATTGTTATGTAGTTGATGATGAGATATGGTTTTCTGGCAAATTAGTTATGATGCTTATGAGAAAACTGATCTAAGGCCCTTTTATATCTATAAATCAGGAGTAGATGGTGGCAGTGACCTTAGTGAGGAGGTGAATATCTGTTCCCTGCCCACCATCTGCTCAGATAAGATAAAGGTAAATGATAATACACCGAGAAAAGAAGCACTAGGTGACCAGTTAGGCTGAATAGCTGCTCCTATAACTGAGTAAAAGAATGTAGATTTGTTCTGTCAGTTTTTTTTTCTAGCCAAGTTTTGCTCCCTTATCTGCAGTTGTATGCCTTCGTTCTTATCAATTTATATCCCATTCTGTCGATAACAGCCGTGCATACAATAATGGGAAGACACTTGTCTTGAGTAAAGTTCCATTGCCAGACTATCGTGCTGATCTAGATGAGCGTCATGGATCTACACAGAAGGAGGTGGAGTTTATTTACGAGTGCTTCTAACTAATTCAAGCTTACGAAAAATGTAGAAATTTCAAGTAATTCTCAATTTACTTTGCAGATACATATGCCGTATGAAATCGAGTGGAGAGTTGGGACATTATTGAATATATCTTCATCGTCAGAAGTGACAGAGAAATCTGTAGACGGGTCTTCTCAGAATGGTAAACAGTCAGCATTGGCATCAAATGCTGTGCAAACTCAATCTGTTTACGAAAAGAGTGCTGCCAAGGGAAAAAATACTGCTGACAAGGAGAAAATTAATGTGGGACTAAAACAGAGGGAAGACAGGCGCAAGGTTCGTAAGTCTTTTAACTCTTTTTGGTGCTACTTTTCAATTACATATATTCTATCATGGTTTTGCTAAGTTGTTAAATGTTACATCTATATCACAAGAGTCATACTTAACTCACTCATTGCATTTACTTGCTGCTTATAGCCAAATGATAGTGCAAAGGCAATGCTGTCTTTCAGAGCTAAGCTTCCTGCATTCAGTTTGAAGTCTGAATTTCTCAAAGCTGTAGCACAAAATCAGGTCTTTAGTCTTTACAGAACCATCTCTTCTGATGACTATTGCTTATGTAATGGCTTTTTATGCCCACAGAGACAATGTCACTAAGATTTGCTTCTATAGTAGGATTAATCAGTTTGCATTTGTGAATTTCAGCTTCCATATTATTTATCATTATATTCAATTGTCATGCCCTTGCAAGAAAGTATTTATTGAAACGTTTAATCTATGAAAATGTAGCCACTGTCAAAATTTTCTCTTACATGGTTCAGTCTGTGCTCGGAAAAATATGGCTAATTAGCTTGTGAGTATTAGTTAAACCTTGTTTAGGCTTAATAAAATAAAAAACAGTGAAAGCGATATTACATCAGTTTTCCTGGGCTACTGCTTTGTGTAAGAATTTGATGCCCTATTGATCTTTGGCTCTTGATGATGTACAATTTTCTATATTTATTAACTTTGTTCAACATTGTAGGTCTTGGTTGTTTCAGGGGAGACAGGCTGTGGTAAGACTACCCAGCTTCCTCAGTTCATCTTAGAAGAGGAGATACAATCATTACGTGGTGCTGACTGTAACATAATATGCACTCAACCTCGTCGTATCTCTGCTATTTCTGTTGCTGCTAGGATATCTGCTGAAAGAGGAGAGACCCTTGGTGAAACTGTTGGTTATCAGATCCGCCTGGAATCAAAACGTTCAACTGAGACCCGATTACTATTCTGCACTACTGGAGTGCTGCTTAGACAGTTGGTAATGTGATGTTTCTCATGCCTTATCCTTTCTAAAAGAGGTGTCTGTTTTGTGCATTCCAAAATCATTTTAACGTTCTTATTGTCTTCTCTTTTATGAAAATGAACAGGTCCGGGATCCTTTTTTATCTGGTGTGAGCCATCTGTTAGTGGATGAAATTCATGAAAGAGGCATGAACGAAGATTTCCTTCTCATTATCTTGAAAGACCTTCTTCCTCGTCGCCCAGATTTGCGTCTCATTCTTATGAGTGCTACCATAAATGCCTATATGTTCTCCCAATACTTTGGAAATGCTCCCGCTATTCATATCCCTGTATGATTCATATTTATCTTATAAATTTTACATGATTTCAAAAATCTGCATAATCTATAACGCAAGGTCCATCTCGTCCTTATTACTCAAGTTTTCTGCAGGGTTTTACACATCCTGTTTCAGAGTTTTTTCTGGAAGATGTATTGGAAAACACACGATACATTATCAAGCCTGAGTCTGACAGCTTCCAAAGCAATTCAAGAGGTCGCCGCCGCCAGCAAGAGTCCAAGAAAGATCCATTAACAGAGTCATTTGAGGTACGCCTATTATTCTGTCTTGTGTTAGTTGTGAACTCCCTTTATCTTCTTCCATGATAACTGCGTTGTCAAACTCATTAGTGGAAGCAGTCTGATGATTTTATCTCAAGTAACTTGATTTGCTGATATCGTGGTACTTTCCTTCATCAGTACTTAAAAGATTGTCGGCTCTATTTTGTCAGACCTTATTCTAACATTTACCTTATGTAGGATGTTGATATTGACACCCAATACAAGAATTATAGTATGAGCACACGGCAATCTCTTGACGCATGGTCTGGTTCAGAAATTGATTTGGGTCTTGTAAGCATCTTGGGATATTTTCTGAACATTTTTGGACCATAACTTCTTACTTCTCATTTTCTAATAAGAAACGTGACTAATGATTAGAGAGTGTACTCGTTTCATTGTTTGTCTGGATTAAGCTTATCATTTTCATTCCCTGTTTATAGGTGGAGTCAACCATTGAGCACATTTGTCGCAATCAAAGTCATGGAGCTATTCTTGTTTTTCTTACGGGTTGGAATGAAATTTCTAAGCTGCTTGAAAAAGTTGAAGCAAACAACTTTCTTGGAGATAAGAGGAGATTTCTTGTGCTTCCATTACATGGCTCTATGCCTACCATCAATCAGCGTGAAATATTTGACCGCCCACCTCCAAACGTTAGGTAAGTTTTTCCTTCTTGATTCCAGTTCTTCTGCATCGGGATGAATGCATTATATAGTCTAGTAGCATTATCCAGCTATGTAGCCTTTTATTTCTGAGATCCCTATCTATGATATTAATTATAGATGGAATACTATTCTTTAGTAAAACATGAATCAGTTCCCAAATTAAAGTGTTTAGGGACATGTTTGATAATGCCAGATGATCATTTCTTGCTTGCTAATCATTTGGGAACATCTAGCCTGTTTTCAGAAATTGATTACAATATTGCTTAATTATTTTCATAGGAAAATTGTGCTTGCTACAAATATAGCAGAAAGCAGTATTACCATTGACGATGTTGTCTATGTCATTGATTGTGGAAAGGCAAAAGAGACTAGCTATGATGCTCTCAACAAGCTTGCTTGTCTGTTACCCTCATGGATTTCTAAGGCTTCAGCCCACCAGGTATCTTCCTTTTGTTAAAATTTTGCTGCCTTGTAAATTTTGATTCTGGAAGACTACCAATATGTAGCTCAAAATATTTTGCATACTTCATCTGAATGTTATAATTAAAAAATATTTACTACAACTTTTGTGATGTGTTGATGCAATTACAGAGGCGAGGTCGTGCTGGTCGTGTGCAACCTGGAGTTTGTTGTAGATTATATCCAAAATTGGTTTTTGATGCAATGCCACAGTATCAGTTGCCAGAAATTCTCCGTACACCTTTGCAAGAGCTATGCCTGCAAATCAAGAGCCTTCAACTTGGTGCAATTGAGTCATTTTTAGCAAAAGCACTTCAGCCACCGGATCCTCTTTCTGTGCATAATGCAATTGAACTTCTCAAAACTATTGGTGCTCTTGATGATCAGGAAGAACTAACCCCTCTTGGTAAGAAATAATGATGCTTGCATCTCACTATTGCTTCATCACCTCTTATGATTTTCATTTTTACATAATATAAAACTCTACATCTGTTTTCGTCATTTTCTATATATTCAACAGGTCATCATCTTTGCACTTTGCCTTTGGACCCAAATATCGGAAAGATGCTTCTCATGGGATGCATCTTTCAGTGTCTAAATCCTGCATTGGTAATTGCTGCTGCTCTAGCGCAGCGTGATCCATTTGTCCTTCCTATTAATAGGAAGGGGGAAGCTGATGCTGCAAAGAGATTTTTTGGCGGTGATTCTTGCAGGTGAGAACCTACTCTGATATCCATGTTTTATTAACTATTTAGGAATCTTAAATGGCTGTGAGTCTGATATTTCTGTTCGTGCAGTGATCACATAGCACTTGTGAAAGCATTTGAAGGATGGAAAGTTGCAAAGCGTAATGGGATTGACAAGTCCTTCTGTTGGGAAAACTTTTTATCATCAAAGACCTTGCAGACAATGGATGATATGTGTCTACAATTTGTAGGCCTGCTGTCAAGTATAGGCTTTGTGGACAAGTCAAAGGGCCCTAACGTAAAATACATTACTTATTTCTATTATTCTGTTGATATCTAGTTGTAAGGATTGTCAATTGTTAGCAAAATGACTGGTGTTTTTTTTTTTTTTTTTTTTTTTTACAGGCTTATAACAGATATAGTGATGACTTGGAGATGATCTGTGCAATACTTTGTGCTGGTCTCTACCCTAATGTTGTGCAGTGCAAAAGACGAGGGAAGAGAACAGCGTTTTATACAAAAGAGGTCGGTAAAGTCAGCATCCATCCATCATCAGTAAATGCTGGAATCTGTCTCTTCCCTTTACCATACATGGTATACACTGAGAAGGTGAAAACAGACAACATCTACATTAGATACTCGACAAATATATCAGATTATGCTCTTCTCCTTTTTGGAGGTAATCTTATTCCAAGCCACTCTGGAGAAGGCATTGAGATGCTTGGTGGCTATCTTCATTTTTCTTCATCAAAAAGTGTCTTGGAATTGATTAAGGTAACTTCCAAACGCCTCTTGTGATTTAGTGATGAAAGTTGCTTCCTCTGTATTACTCCCTGTCATTAATGTCTGTCCTAGTTGTACCAAAATAGCCTTGATTAAATATCTAATTTCTCAAATTGTGAATGTAAATAGGCAATTATATATAGTTTCTTTCTTCATTTGATAGATAAAGTCGAAAGATTTGGTCCGATATAAGTAAAACGACATTTTTATGAGCAAGATTTAAACTGTAAAAAGTAAATGCAGTTTCAGACTTTCAGTAGAGCATCATTTAAGTCTGGGAACTGAAATTGTGCAGAAATTGAGAGGAGAGCTCGACAAGCTTTTGAACCGGAAGATCGAAGAACCTGGTCTCGATATATCGGTGGAGGGAAGAGGTGTGGTAGCTGCTGCAGTAGAGCTATTGCACAATCAAAACGTAGGATTAGGATACTGACTTTTCTGCTGAAACTGCTTAGTAGGCCATTATCATGAAACTTGTGGACTGGAAAATGATCAATTCTCGTTGCCAATGTAGTAATGTACTTCATTTAGAGCTTTGACCTCAAAGCATGTAGTTACACGCCTTTTTGCTCATTATCATTTTCAATGAATAGTTGAGATGAAAGGTAACTTTGTATTCATTAGACTTGCTTTCTCAAATATGTTTTTCTTGAACACAGACCCTAAGAGAAAGTTGCACAACTTTTTCTTCCTTATCTTTCCTGTCTGCTAATTTTTATACGTAAGATCAAGCTCAATGAATTGTTTCATTTTTCTTTCAAATGGAGATTACTAGTATATTGCTGTTTGCTGGTCAATAATGGCCAAGACAATTTTCAAAGATTCTCCATGCATTTGAAAATTATATTTTGGTACTTCCGCTGGGTTCATAATCAATCCAATGGGATTATCTTTTCTCTTATATTACTAAGATCTACTTGTATTAAATATACCATTTTTATAACTTGATGTTGACTTGTAACAAGAGCACACAAGTACACTCTTCCTTTGTACTCCCTCCGTCCCCAAAAGAATGTCCCATAGGACGAATTTCTCGTAGATTAAGAAAATTGGAATAAAGTGGATGAATAGTAGGATAATATAGGTAAAAAGTGAGATTGAATAGGGATAAATTTGTAATTTTGTAAAGAAAAGTGATAAAGTTGATGGGAAAGTTGGATAATGGGGGGTAATATATGAGATTAGGTAGGGATAATATTGTAATTTTGTAGAGAAAAGTGATAAAGTTGATGGGAAAGTTGGATAATGAGGGGTAATATGTGTGATTGAATAGGGGTATTATTGTAGAAAAAGTAGATATAAATGGAAAGAAATGGAATGGGACAATTTTTTTGGGACACCCGAAAAGGAATACGAGACAAACTATCGGGGACGGAGGGAGTAATCAGATTTCCAAATAATAAATGCAAAAAGTGAGCAACCCCAAAAGAATTGATAGTTTGAAGGATCCAAGAAGCCCATGATCCGAGAAGGAATTCTCTTAATTCCAAGTGATGATGTATTAGTATGATTTAAGTTGACTCCTCCTAGTGCAACAAAAAAAAGAAAAAAGTAAAAGGAAAAATTAGAAACATTCCTTTGATAGGCAACTAGGACAACCCACAAGTACAAGCAATCCCACACGTGCACTGTTCCCCTTCACGTTTCACCATTCATACTTTGCTGTTCTATGCTGCCCATGCATTCACTTTTGCACTCCTCTTTTTCTCTTTTTTTTTTTGGGAAAACAATTAGTCATAAGCTAATATGGTTGTTTTAGATCTTCTATGTACATTATGACCCTAATCCATTGTCCCAAGAAGTTTATAATTTGACACAATATTAGATGAGGTTCAATGAGAAGTCTGTATATTGACCGTTTGAGTTATGGCTTCGCGATTGATGCTACCTCTACTTGATTGTGTTCAATTTCGTTATAAAGAGACTGAATCATCATGACAACGGTTATAGACTATCTATAAAGAGATTGAGATGTTAAACCCATTATTTAAGTATCAACCAGGTCATGCACTTGTGAGAATATTTAGGAATACTTACTCCTACATGGTGGGCTACTTATCATGTTGTCGATTAGTTTTATGATGAAACTCAACTAGACTTATTTGTTGTACTTGTATATACACCACCGGTGTATGTGCATGATCATGTTAAGTCGTTGTTCAACTAGTTACTGATGGATTTGACCAAAAACTAGATTAGTCACTAGTTGAAAAAAATAGCATTAGTTGAACTCTATCACACTATCACTTTTTCTTGAACTAAAATTGGCATTATAACTTCAATTCAATATAAGCATATACCATATATAATTTCAAGGAAAATCTAGTGTGTCATTTCAAAATATGATTTTTTTTAACTTATGTCTTAACGACATACGATAAGAATCCTGTTTTTGAAAGATTATTGACCCTAAGTAGGCGAGCGTCATCAAATTAGCCTCAGGAAAATCAACATTATTACTTTTTTTTTCGGTCAAAAATCAACATTATTACTTCAATATAAGTTCCATACGATTTCAAGAAAAATCTAGTATGTACTTTCAAAATAGCCATTATTGTTTCCCTCAATCGGTCAATCCCCTCTTGTACTTTCCAAGAAACAAAATTACAGTACAATTTTACACGTAGAAAATAAAATTTTCAAAATTTCACAGCTAATAGTCATATTTGGTCCCCTTCTTACACTAACACTTGATTTTTCGTTTTTTTTTAATGTCTACAAGCTTAATTACCATTATTATCAATATTTTTTAGATCCCCAAATTGTCTGCTCGTGCACGGTAACCCAATTGGCAATTGGTCCTCTCCAATGCATTTGCACCCCACAATACAATCTCATCAGCCAATGTAATCATGCCACGTGTGACAAACACAGACACATTTCATTCGCCTTCGGGCACGTTAAATGGGCCGTCCCCTCGCCCTTGACGGCCCGGTAAGCCCAATGCACTCTCATGTGCTATTTTTCAATAACAATAGTAGTAATTAAAAAAGAAAGTCTATTTCTCAATTTCCTTCAAACCCTCATTTCCATCCACCAAAACCTTCCATAAAACCCTTAGAAATATTGATCTTTACACCAAATTGGAGGGTGAAAACTAATCTCGAATAAACACCCTCCTTTTGCTATGCATCACTTTCTTTCTGACTCGTCGGGTACTATACTTCAATCGTCTTTTTTTTTTTTGGTTGGGACTTCAATCGTCTTTAGACAGTAAAGTATAATACAATAAGAAAGTTTTGCACTAAGATCTCAAAGATAGGATCATCTATCATTTGGCGAGTCACCATATCATGGAGAGAGGATGGAGAGAGATGCCACCAAATTGCCCAAGATGTGGATCCACCAACACAAAGTTTTGCTACTACAACAACTATAGCCTCACTCAACCAAGATACTTTTGCAAAGGTTGCCGCCGATACTGGACCAAAGGCGGGTCCCTTCGGAATGTTCCGGTGGGAGGCGGTTGTAGAAAGAGCCGAAGAGGAAATAAGCCATCCATAAGAATCTCTAGTTCCACCAACACCTCAATGCCATACCCTAGCTCCGCACCAAGTTCTTGTTGTAGATCAACACTTAGCGCTTTTGGCCATGTTATGATGAACTCTCATGATGGGCCTTCCTCCTCCTCTTCTTCCTCAGCCTCCACCATTGACTTGGCTTTGGTGTACGCCAACTTCTTGAAACCGAAGACGCCACATCAGCATGAGGCGATTCATGGAGCCCACCTCCCTAACAATAATAATCATAGTAATCATTATTATGATCAATTCATTAGCCCTTCTCTTGATCAAATCCCTAGGGTTTCAGAAGCCAATATGGATTTGGCCTTACTCCATCACCATAACCATGGCAAGCAACAAGATCAAGGTTTGATGCAAAACCCTAGTTTATTTGCTTATGATGATCGTGATCTTGGTGGCGATGGAAACGAGAGGATTAGTGAATTAGCGCCAATATTGCTTTTGCCGTTGCCCGGAGGAGAAGAGGTGGTCATTCCATGGGATCAACAGACCAACAATCCCCATGATCATGATCAGTTGGTGATTTCATCTTGTAATGATTATAATAATGTTGAAAACAATGCATTGCAATCAACAATGCAAGATCCTTTGGAAACCGAAGCTCAGCTTTCGAGCTTGTTTAACATCGAAGGTTGTTGGAGTCCGATTGATTTCTCGGGTTATAATTCGGGTATCCAAACTCCGGAGGACCTCACAACGGCCACACCGACGGCGACAGCTGGCACCACCAGGCAGCAACACTGGCCTTGAGTACGTAAGAGTATGTACTTTTTTTTTGAATGAAATATGTGAATATATACATATATACTGTATACGTGTGCAAGAGGGGTACATTTAATGTGTATTGCTTAATTTTAATTTCATATATACAATTGTTGTAAGATCATGCTAAAATTTTGTGTCAACTAGTGTACGTTGATGTAATAATAATGGTTCCATATACTTTCATCAAAAAAACAAGAACCCGCCCGACCAAAAAAAAACAAGAACCCGGCCACACAAGAAGAACCTTCGCTCTAAATGCTTCACATTGTAATATTTCGACTCATCTTGATTTTACTTTTTAATTTGATGATTTTTTTTTGAGTTTATGTAAAGCAAGATTTGCAAATGAATCTGCCGTCGAGTTTGCAGCCCTTCGAACGTGCTGGAGGAGATCGAACTTCCCGATCTTTATAAGGTAGCTTTATAAATTAATTTTATAAAATTGTTAGTTATTGAAAACATTTGAACTATTGATATATTAAATGTGTCAATTGAGTCGGTCCAATCGATCCATGATCAATCGTTTGAGGTTTGGTTAATTACGAGACGAATCCACTTTTGGTTCTATGAGGCCTAAATGTTCGTCCCATGATCATATAGGTGCACGCTAATAACTTATTACAATTCTTCTACACAAACTATGAATCAAACGAATCAAATTCTTGACCGAAAAAAGAACAACTAAATACTCTTGACCTCTTCTTGAGGTCCAGTCCTCAACCATCATGTTCCTAGGCACAGTTTCCTCTTCTTTTCTCTTAAAGTCCTTGACTTTGACTACACACCCTCATCCATGAATGGAATTTCCTGCTTTAACGCACGTTTTATGTGCATCCACCACTTTGCCCAACACAAATTCAGCTCTTATATCTGCATCCCACATTTCTGTCACCAATTCCGCGGCCAGAGATATATAGATCATCATCATCATCATCATCATCATCCCCTAGTATAAGAACATAACGTGGGTCTCAATTGGTCCTACTGCCTGCCCATTGCTCGAAGAGTTGTTTGCTTGATCAGTGATCTGTGAAAACCATAATCAATATATTTTTTTTTGGTAGAAACCATAATCAATATATATTCTTGCTTACGTTTGTACTAATGCATTAAATACAATAGTAACAAACTAACAATTACCTTTGTTTTGTGACTTTTGTCAATCTTGGTTCGTTCCTCCATTATGTCAAATACACGTTTCTAAGGCCAGGTGTCCACATGATCAAAATAGACAAGTTCATATGTATATATTTTAAAGTAAATTATAAAATATTATCAAGGTATCTATGTACATGATCCAAAGTCGTAAACTCTCAAAACAAATATATAGGATTTTTAAGTAATAAATTCTATTAGATAACGTAAAATATTTTAAATCATTCAAAATTCACCTACTTCATTTTTTAAAAATCATGTTTGATCAATATAGATATAAATTATTAGATAGAAAACCCTATATATATATATTCTAGATTACTTGTTAAATTTCATATTTTTTGTATTATAAATTATTTTCAATTTTATCTTGATTTTTTGTTTAAATGAAAAGATCATATTTTATTAAATTATATAGAAAATCCTATATATAGATATAGTCTACATTTTTGTTTGAAAATTTCAAATTATTTCAAAACTATAAAAACATCCGAATTATATCTCAAAATTATATTATATTTGTTCATAAATGCTTTCAATATCATGTTTTAGAATATATATTTTGATTAAATCTTGATTTTTTTGAGCAAAAGATCATTAAATAAGAATATTTATTAGAAGATCACAAATTATTATATAAAAAGAGGGTCTAATGAATTATTTTATTATATACATGTTGCATGGTAAAAAGTTTTATGAAGAAATTGACTCCACTTTATACTATAATATGCTATATTACGGAACAAATTTCAATTGAGATGAACGACGTTCTAACCGGACAAATTTGGAGACGAATTTGATGAGTTTGACAAAGCAATGCTGGAGAGGGATATACCGATGATCAAGGATTTTCTCTCCCTAATAAGTCAGTCTCTCCCAATCATCATAACTTTATACTAAAGCGGAGATTAACGTATAACTTTACGTTGAATCACACCACCCATTTTCTTAAAATAATGCGATTTGTTAAAATTTGATTACCTCACGTGCATATAAAATATGAAAGAATATATCATTAAAAATTTATCCATTAAGATTTTCTTATAAATATAATTAACTTTAATGTATACTAAATTAGAGTTTACAATAATAATATTAAACCACGTCCCCATTTTGATAAATCGTTCTGATTGGTTGAAATTTAGTCACTTATTTGTTAAAGTCTAATTATAGACTCCATGCATAAAAAAGATATTTATATGCATATGAATTAAATTTCTTCAAAAGTAACTACAAAATAGAAAATCACTATTTGATAAAATATTAAAAATATAACCATACAAATTTTTATTCGGCTATAAAACCATGTTGTAACATAAATAATACTCCCTCCGTTTGGATATGTTTGATGTTTAAGCTGATTGTACTTGTTTGAGAATATTTGATGTTTTATCATTTTATGTATCTATTTTTTCAAATTTACCTCATATAAATCTTTTCTTAAAAGATTCTTGATCTCTTTAAACCACTATGAAATTAAAATAATTTAATAGGGGTAATCAAGTAATTTTATAGGTTTTCTTAGTTTCAGGTTAAAATGTTAAAACATCAAACATAAATAAACGGAGGGAGTAGATATCATCAAAATAAATCTCACAAGAAATAATTTAATTAAATAAATATTAGGTTTTATATCTATATGCTATGTTTAGGGAGGGCTACAACACACCCCAACCCACCCCAAGTTTCGTGTCTGATTAAGTCAAGTAAAAATATACAATTATTTATTACATTTTGCAATCGTCTAAAATTGTAGAAAGATCTTGGCAACATACTAGGGGGTGAATCGTAGTTTCAAATTAAATAGATACATTTGTGTTCACCTAATAATATATGAAAGGCCATTGTTGACAATAGTTGATGTGATGTGATTGTTCTATTAAAATTTTAGCATATAAAAGCCATGTTTAATTTTTAGGATCATCTTGTTTTAGAAATTGATGATTCTATATACTTGGAATTTCAAAAATGTAGAAGTTCTAGATCTATTGAACTCAATTGCAATTGATATAGGATAGATCAACAATTTTTCCCTAAGCAATGAGCTAGGCGGGTTTATCTTTTATGACAATGAGATATTATAAATTCTCACTTTCTTGGTTATCAGCAGAACATATTGAGCTGTTTGAGGTGTGTTTACTCGATCTCTTATCATTTTAATTATTGGAACTCTACGATCAGTTGAACCTATTGAGCCTTTTGTGCAGGTGGATAAAGCAGCTTTAGGAGACTTTCTACATATAATAATTAAGAGCAACATATATGAGTTGGAGATAAAGAAAATTTTCATTTAGGAAATGTGTCTCTCTCCAAAATGGTACTGAGTTAGGACCACATCAACTTCGATTGATTTCATCTGGAAACAGTATTGAAACTCAGGTATATGTCCTCAACAACCTCTCCGACATAAACCGAAGTCTATTATTCGATACTATTGCATCAAAATTTGATGCACTTAATTTGGAAGAATCTCGTATTATTGAATTAGGAGGGTCCCTCCTTGAAGGGATCTAATTGGAGTCTGCACAAGCAGCAAAGCTTCAAGATTAAGGTTCTATTGTTCATGAGATGCAGATATACAAGAATATTTTGTCTCATTGGTATTTTGTTATTATTTGGTAAGTGATCATTTCAGTGATTTCGTTTGATCAAATATCATATCTCCAACTTCCACAAATTAGAGAAGAGAATGATTTTGTTTGTCAAATGGAAATGGAGATATTTTCTATTTGGACCTCGGTCTAAAACACCAATATAACAATAGTCAAGATATACCAATATTCCCTAAGATGCATTCTCTGTTTAGATATTCAAGTGTGAAAGATTCAAGGTATGATGATAAGTTCAACCTAGGAGTGCTTAGTTTCATATTAAAGTTTGTGGAAATGGATAGAGTGAGGAGTCTTAACTTACCCATTTTTTGGACACGAAATCTCAAGTCGGTCATGGAAACTAGAAACAACTTATCATATACAACTTCAACTTTTAAGATGCCAATAGGTGAAGATATTGGCGGGTTGTTCCACATACTTAGAACTATTTATAGATCCTCAAATGATAGTAGCTAGAAGGACTAGAAGGTCGGCCATGTAGCAGTGATTCAATCACCACAGTTTGTAAGGCATTTTCCAATTCAGACTTTGAATGGTGTGATGTATGGTAGGATCAACAATCACATGTTGGTGGGCAAACAACTATTTGTTTTGATTGGTGAGTGTTATGAAGAGGATAAGCAGTATATTCACTTCAATGTTTTTTAGTTTTCTCCCGATGATGTGGCGGAAGGGAGATGGAAACTAGTAAAAAGGGAGGGAAGCCATCCGAATGGAAAGATAAGAGATATTTGGGACATTTTATTCTTGGGGTATGAAATCTGTTTGGAGGAGTATATACACTCATCACCTACTGTTAGAAGGCTCTATGTTCTCATGGCATTACAGGCGCATGTTTATTTTTTTGGGAGGGGTACATGAATGCATATGTTGTTACAGAATATAGGAGAGTTGTTTCATTTGTTTGTCAATAGTCGATTCATGGATTTTTCAAGGGTCCTGTTTGGCCGTGCAAAATGAATTCATGCACAATTTTTGAGGAAGATAGTAGGATGGTACTCTACGATATCCATACCGGGAGTACTTTTGACAATATTCTCAAGAGCTTCTTATTCATCAACAAATTAAAGGTAGACTATGTATATCGTTGATGCGTCGCCTCAAGTACAAGACCTTTGCGATGAAGAGGAATCCGTGCTAACTAGTTAACTTGAATGATTGTAAAAGCTAAGTGGGCTGGGCTCCTTTAGTACATCCAAGAATTAGACCCACCAATCTTCTACCAAATATAACCGTAGCACAGGGCTCCAAACAAACACCCTACGAACAGTACGTTGTCTATTTCCATTCAAAGGGGCAGTATATATTCAAGAGTTCAATTTAGGCTTCGGTCGGTCACCCCTCAAAAAACATTAGTTGGAGCTTTTGGATAGCGTTTTTAACGCTTTCAGCAATCTCCTCTTTCAAAAGTGTAGATTTTGGGTAAAAAAAATGCTACCAAAAAACTCTAAATTGGCGTTTTTTTTAAGGTTATGGAAGAGTTTCAAAACCACCTCCTAAATTTTTTTGCCATCCCAAAATACTCGAAAAATTAATAATTTTGCATTACAAGTAGATCAAATCTATAAACCAAGCTCAGATATTAAACCCAACACTGAACTCTGAGGTCACACTATATAATGTATATACATATATAACTAAGTAAGGATAATCTCGTTCTAGCTCTGATTAAATACGCTTCAAGTATAAAGTCTTGGTAGATTAATTAATCCAGAATGCAGTTTAAAGCTTAATTGTAAAAGTCAAAAAAATCATGACAATGCTGGTTTGAAAAGAAAAAGTAGTTGTTAGCTAGGTCACCTTTACTTTTTATGAAACTAAATTATTACAATTACTCAAGATAGTGATCGAAATGAAATCAAACTCTTATCCTTATTGATGGCATCTCTTTTCAAACTCTTAGTAGGCCTACACTAGCAACTAGCAAGTTCTATGAACCTTGACATAATGGTTATGCAATTAAAAAGTAGGACCCCATAAAAAAGAGCCAATTGATGCTAGCAACATCATCATCAATGCCCCTACCAAAGAAAATGACAAACTTAGTTTTAGTATTAATATATAATTTGTAAGCTTTGTGGTCCAAAAAATATGATTTGCCTTGACTATATGAATAGCAAAATATTATATGTAAAGTGATCCATGGTCTGCCAAAAAAGATTGCACTTGGAGAAAAATGCATGGTATCCTTGCCATTGAAGCAATGTTGCATAGCTTGTTTAAGCTTTAAATTATGCCTTATTGTTTTAAATTTCCCTTTAATTAGAAAGCTATAAACTAGTGCTGATCTAACTTTGATGACACATATATAAGCTAGACTCAATCATTATGTAAAATACTCAAATCAAGATTGAAAGAGTTTTGAGTTTCGACTGTGAAATATTTGATGTCGACATGGGTTCGGGTGATGCATCGCAAAAATGAACTAGGTGGAAGATAAAATTACAAAACTTAGTCGCTTGATTCCACTAAGAATCATACAAAACTATGGAACTTCGAGATTTCATCCCTAAGAATGCTCAACTTAGTATCAGATCAACCTAAACCTAATCATTTACTAATAAAAACAATTACGGAGTACTATCGATCTAATTTGTATAAAATAACCAATACAGCTAGATATTCGAGTAAGAGGAAAGTGGATTCGAACACGTGAAGTAGTCTACAAATATATGTATGTAGCACGATGAAGCTAAACAATACATTACAAATTATAACTAACTTTTTTTTTGTTTATAGTCTAAACAGCATTCAATCCCTATCCGTATACCCCCATATCCAATGCTGCAAAATTAATATACACATTCCTTCCCATTTCTCATACCCTAACAGAAACTTACCCCCTACGCAAAACCTCAACTCTTAAGGTTCTACTCAAAGTATACATAAAACTAACCTAGATTCGATCAGGCGACGAAGTCGTGCAATAACTGAGCTCCATAAGCGTTTCCCGAGTGCGACGAGCTCGGATTCAACTGACCCATTTCTAGCCTTCCTCTGTACTGATCAATGCCTGAGTTGTTGGCCAAATAGGCTTGATTGTTGCCTTGTAGAGAAAGGCTCTCACAATGAGGAAGCCCAAGAGTAAGTGAGACCCCATTGCCTGAGAAATTGGCGGGAAACTGCCCGTTTTCGTCGAATCTTCCGATTTGTCCAATCGGGTATGACCCTAGTCCGCCCATGAATCCGGATCCCGAGCCGGGCATTATCGGGCAATCGTTGTCTTGCTTGGTCTGATGGTGATGAACAACTTGCTCCTCTTTGCATCCGTTGTTGAACATTTCGGAGTCAGGGAAAGTGAAGTCATAGCTCCTTTGCTTCTTGAGGCAACTTCCTTGGGCCTCATTGTCCACAAGGGCAAATGGGTCATTATTTCCCTTGACATTCGATGAGCTATGATTCTCTCCGGCGTTCGCCTTATCGTCTCCGACTCTGAGATTGTGATCTTCGCGTTCGTCGTCGGGTTGATCTTTGTTATCGGTGCCGTTTTGTTGTTGATGCTCCTTGACTTCCTCTGCATACATTTCTTCAATCATCGGCTTCCATAGGCGCACTCGAGCATTAATGAACCAATTCGACACCTGAACTTATCGATAATGCATTGTCTTACATTAATCAATTATATTGTATTAATTATTATAATGCATGATTTAATACAATTCTATACGTTACCTGGCTTCTTGAGAGCCCTGTTTGTTTGGCCAACATGATCTTGTCAGAGTCCTTGGGATACCTAAAATCATACATTAAAAACTCTTATGAGCTAGATCAACATAAAGCCGGGTTAAATAAGCGCGATGTGATTAAGCTTACGGGTGCAAGAAGTGCTCAAAGAGCCAAGCCCGAAGAACCGAAACCGCCTTCTCAGGCAAGCCTCTTTGTGGTCTCCAAGCATTGTTCTGAATCATTCCAAGTTGTTGAAGAGCCCTTTGCTGTCTCATCTGATGATCCAACATCTTCAATCTTGACGTGGGCCCGCCCTCGGCTTCTCCTTCTCCCAGGGCCTTGTTCGCGGCCCGAATCTGGCCCGAAATCGCGCCTCGAAGGCACCGAAACTGGCTCGAGATGGTCTTGAGAGCCAGAGAAGTGTAGGTTCTTGCTGAGTTGGGTCCTGCTACTTGCTCAAATGAGGCCACCACTGTTTGCATCTGCTGCTGATATTGCCTCTGCCTCTGCTCCACCTTAATCAACATCAACAAAACTGATTAAGCCTAATTAGTTCTTTTTCCCCAACAATTCTCTAGTAAAACCTTATTTAGTTACTACTTGATGCTTATTCCCCAAAAAAACAGAAAATTAATCTTGAGTAACATGTTTATTTATCTATGTATATATTCAGTGTTCCGATCCCACATGAAATATTACAATATCTTTTTTTCGGTCGGTAAATATTACAATATCTCATGAACACTTTATTTGGATCATCATCTAAAGATTAGAGATAGAAGGGATATTAACAACTATACATGTGGGATTGGAGAGCAGTGAAACTAGCTAGGAGATGATTATCTAATAAACATGATATTTAGCAACTTTTAATGTAGTATATGTATTAAAATTTACACTACTTTGATTAAGTTAATTACCTCATCAAGGAGGTTAATGAGTTTGGCCTTCTTCATCTGAAGCTCCTGCCTGTCGGCAGGGGCGAGCTCTACGGCTTCTTTCGGTCCATCCGGGGCGGCCAGCGAGTCGTCAACCGGGGGCGACTCGCCCTTGGGGGTCTTAACCTTCCTAACCGAATCGGAGCGAGCCCGGTCAACGCTGACGCTGACCACCTCTTCAAGGAGCTCCTGAGCAGCCTTGAGGTACTTGGAGGGAGTCATGAGGGCGGCCGCGGCTACGGCCACGTCACCGGCCGAGGCCACGGTGGCCGCCGGAGACTCCGACGATCCCCCGGTGGGGGAGGGCTGGAGGTGATCGGTCTCGGCGGCCCGCGAGAGCGTGAGGGAGAGCCCTTGTTGGGCGCGTGGGCTCTCACGCTGGGCCCACGTGCTGTAGGAGGCGTACGGCTCGGACGAGGAGTTGAGCGGGACGCCGACGAGTTGCGGGAGGATTTGCGGCGGCGCGTGGTAGAGCGTGGTGGGCGCGTGGGATTCGGAGTAGCTTGCGAAGTTGGGGTGGTTCATGAGGATTAGGGTTTGGAGGCCGCCGTCCGACGCCATGTCGGAGGTGTTGCCATGGTGGTTGTGGTGGTGGTGGTGGTGGAAGTAGGTGGCCATTTTTTTTGGGTGTGAATAAAGGGTTTTGTTTATTTTATTGTGATGAGTTGAGGGTGTGAAGAATTGTGTTACATAGTAGTAGTAGTACGTAGTGTGTTGGATTGTTGGTTAGGACTTTGGAGGGTGTGAAGGAAAAGGGTAGAGAGTGAGAAAGAGAGAGAGAGGTGGAATGATTGGGAAATTGAGGGATAGTGAGGAAGATATGGAGGCCAATGAATGAAGGGAATGATAAGGTGGGTACGTTTGCAGAGCAGGAATTTTTCCTAACTCCTCCTGACTCGTCAAACGTTTTGAGAGATTATTAAATGTTACTTGGATCGCCTCTATATTTTGTGGGCTGGGTAAAAAGTGAAAAACAAATTGGGATTTTGGACAAATATGTGTGCATCGTGTTTGCCTTGGCCACTTTGTTCGACGGATAAGATTTCAAGATAATACTTTGAGCTCATCGTTTTGAACCTTGCAAGTGAGAATATACGTAGACGTCTGTCCGGATCACCTATTCCCCTCCGTATTTCATCCCCTGTTGCATTCCTAAGATTCGTCCACGTGGAACTTATTTTTAAGCTAGTTTAATTAAGTCGATTTAATCAGATTTATCAAAAACAAAAAAAAATCACCAAATCAGAACAAATCTAATTTTTCCTTACTCTTTTCTAGGGATTATTCCAGGGATTTTCTAACTAACCTTCTTCTCCTTCTCTCTTGCCGTCATTCAAGAGATCATCCGATTGTTATGCTTGTTTCTATATTCAAAGTTAGCAATTACTATATCAATCAGTAAGCTTCGACACGATAGTCAAGAACTCTACCAAAAAAGTATAATAAGTTTGATTGATCGGTGCATATATACTTGGAAGGGCAAGAAAATACAAATTCTATATGTGGCTTCACTCAATACAACTATACATGTACGTTATACATTTCATGTAGACAATTAGCCATGGATTAGGAGTCTGATTGATCATGTAGGCATAGAATCACAATCAAACATGATTTGGTGACTGGCGGAAAGAGAGAGGGAGGAAAAGGTTAGCTAGAAACTCGTTGAAATAAACCCTATGAAGAAAAGATTAAGGAAAGATTAGATTTTTTCTTATTTGGTAATTTTTCTCTTGTTTTGATAAATCTAATTTAATGAATTCAATTAAATAAGTTCTATGTGGACCCATTTTGCAAATGTAATAGGGGATGAAATACAAAAGGCAATAGGTGATCCGGACTGACGTAGACGTCCGTATAATAAAGAACACTTTTCAAAAGATCATATAATGAAAATTTTAGTAAATTATACCAATTCTACCAAAAAATGTAAATTATACTAAAATTGTCAAACCGCCTTACTGAATTGTCCTTAAAAAATCGAGTCATACCTTAAATAATCGAGTCATTTTTCCAACGTCCCTTGAACTATGTATCTTTTATTTTTGGGTTGAACCTTGAACTATATATCGATGAATGATAACAACATACCAAAATGAAGTGTAACAACATAAATTGCTTTGCCCTACATTTTGATACTAACTTTAATCAACCTCATTTAAACGCATTTGTTTCATTTTCTAGGCGTTGTTTCAATGATGCCATTAGTCTGATTCACTCGACATTTTTGTACATTATGTGGAGCCATATTTCTTTATGAATCGAGGTTTAGCATCAATATAACTCGCCATCTCTCGTTCTTCTTCTTGGCAAATGTAGTATTCACAACCATCGGGTATTGAACTTCTCAAACAACCACATAGCTAGCCTCTTCAATTCAACAATAAAAAACTCTGGGTATGACAATGAAGACCCTCGAAGTCGTTGAACCATGAGGTTCATGTTAGGGTGTACATTCAAATGAGGACGCACGACGTATGAATCGAGTTCGGGCATCTCTTATGGAGTTCTGCCCTAGAAAATTCATGGTTAAACTTCATGTGAGTGTGAGTTCATCCACCTTTGGCACTAAAAGCCTTGTTTTATTTCCTTTTGTAGATCTTTTTTATTATTGTATTTTTTTATTTGATTTTTCTACTATGTGTCCTAAAGGCACACTATAAGAAGTTAATAATAGAAAGATTTTATAAATTTTAAATTATAGGTTTTTCATCTTTTTTATAACCGGTTCACTATTTTATTTTTAGAGTTTTAATTTCTGTTTTTTGTATGTTTATCATGTGTCCTTAGGGCACAAAATAGAAAAACCGTTTTTTATTAGCTCTAAACTAACTTTTATTTTTCTAAAGACACAACACCGTTTGGTAATCCATATTTATTGTTGATAATCTAGGGCTTGATAGTACGTTCATGTTCTGCTTTATCTGTAAAGCATAAGAACTTAATGAAGTGGACATAGAATCGGGGTTAAAAACCACGTACCGTACTGAATTGAAACATGGTAAGTTTAAGTTAGGCTCTTTTTTTTTTTGGGTTGACTAAGGTCTTTTTCATGGAGCACCCCATATCTTCGATATAAATACATTGCACACATTTATCATTTTATTTCAAACAAGGGACGACGGACGTGTTATATGACGTTGGTAATAAATAAATAAACAAATAAACAATAAAAACTTATCATTTTAATATGCATCTTTTCACTAACCCTTCGAAGAGTTGGAGTTGTGACTGAAGTAGGACCGATCGAGTTGTTTTATGCCAAGTCACTTGGTGCTCTGTTTTGAAGATCTTTTTATCTTGGTGAGGAGAACGTTACTTAGTTGTTCATTACGCACACCTTGAATGGGTAGACTTGTCGCTTGCAATGCCTTTTCTTTGTGTTTTACTCACCCCAACTCCAATCTCGTTTCATGAGCTCTTTCTTTTCGATGATTGGTACAACCCCTAGTCGACACTGCTAACCTACATGGCCCCTACATTTGACCCACTTAGTTGTTCACGGCTACCATTTTGTTAACGACCTATCAGACTATCAATTTTGCTTGGTATATAGAGCTGGTCATGGGTCAGGTTATGGATTGGTGGAGCACTTCCACCACCCGACCCGCAAATAAAAATAGATATATATATCCGACCCATACATCACCCGCGCGCAAAACCTTTTACCCATATCTAACCCATCCGTCACCCGCGGGTGAGTCTGGTGACCTGTCAACCGCAATGCTTAACTTACAATAAAATTTCAAAATTAGGAAAAAAAAAATCATGTAAATATGCATATTCAAATAATATATCAATGTTAACTACGTAAGTTTTGAGCTAGTAAAGCTATAATTCAATGTAAGCATAAATTAACAAAAAAAAGATCACATTTCACTGCATCTTAGTCAGCATCAATTAACAAAAAGTGATTTTCTAATGTAATTTATACGGGTGAATGGGTGGTGGGTGATAAGCTGGGTGATGGGTCGGGTGAAATGGATATAACATTTCACTTATATTCAACTCACAGGGCTGGCTAAATGGGTAGACAAGGTAGGGCGGTCACCATGGGCCCTCGAAAACTAGAGGCCCCGTTTAATTGGAAATTTTAATATTAGTAAAATATTAAAATTGTACCTATTAAAATTAAAAAGACTTGTTTAAATATCCAAGTTAAAAAATGTATTTGGGTTATAATATCATTTTTATTCAAATAGTTTTGATAAATTTTTGAAAATTTTAGTTACTCTCATTCTAAGTTTATGAAAAGATGAATTAGGGTTCTAGGGTCCCGAAATATTTTAAGTTAGTATCTATTTTACAAAATATTTTATTTTATTTAAATAATATTTAAATTTTTTATTTTATTTATATTTTAAATTCTATCTCACCTTAGGGCCCCGAAAATGTTTGAGACGGGCCTGCCAACTCATCAACCGTTTCACTCGTCACCCGCTTTTTTACGGTTATTCACCCGAATAATTGGGTCGAACGAACGGGTGGATCGGTCAGCTGCATATAATGGCACTAGGGGTGCTCATGGGTCGGGTTATGGGTGGGTGGAGCACTTCCACCACCCGACCCGCAAGTAATAATGGTCACCCGACCCACCCATCACCCGCAAAACCTTTCACCCATCACCCGACCTACCCATCACCCGCGGGTGAACCGGGTGACTGCCACCCGCAAATTCAAAAATTACAATAAAAAAAATTCAAATTTTCAGAACTAATAAAAAAATAATTAAGGTAATGTTTTGCTTACTTAAACAGTATGTCAATATCCCAATATTAGTATATAAGTTGTAAGGTAGTAAAGCTAAAAATTTATGCAAACATAAGTTCACTACATCAATCAATTGCAACAAAAAGTTCTTCAATCATCATCTCTGTCACTCTTCTTCGTCACCATTCTTCTTCAAAAGCTGATATCACCGTCTAATTCACCATCTTAGCATACAAAATTTAGAATTGGCTAAATTTGAAGTTTGTAAAAAAGAACCCAAACATTTTTTAAAAAAGCCTCAAAGTCCCAAACTTTCTTTAGATAAAATCAACCCTAATTTATTAAAATTAAACGGGTGAAACGGGTGGTGGGTGATGGGTCGGGTTAAACGGGTGAAACATTTCACCCATATCCGACCCGTCAACCGTTTCACCCGTCACCCGACCCACCCATCACCCGCTATTTTACGGTTGATCACCCGTAAAACTGGGTCGGGTGAACCGGGTGGGTCGGTCACCCGCAAAAAATGTCCAGCCCTAAATGGCACGCCACGTCACTATTCCAAAATTTTACTCCCTCCGTCCCATAATGTTTGTCCAAAAGGACGGTTTTTGCGGTTTTTAATGAGAGGTGTAAAGTGGTATTGGAAAGTGAAAAAGTAGAATAAAGTGGGTAAAAGATATGATTGAATAGGGGTACTTTTGGAAATTTATAGGGGATAAAAGTTGAAAAGAGATAAAGTAAGTGAAAAAGTTGGATAATGGGGGTAAATATAGAGATTGAATAGGGGTAAAATTGGAAAAAGTTATTGATATAAAAGAAAAGTAGATAAATATTTTGAAACGACGGAAAAAGGAAAATGGACAAACATCATGTGACGGAGGGAGTAGTACCTTTAAAAAAAAATTATTTCACTCTCGTTAGCTGATTTACGTATTATACGGGGGAATTACATGAAAAGGTCTTGAATAAGGATAAAATGGGAAAATTCCAAGCTTCCATCACATTCACGTGAAGGTGAGGTGGGCCCTATTTTCCATTAAATTTTTTGAAATTTCCGGATGGTGACAAAATAAGGTGGGTCCCACTTTGCTATGCCTCCAACACGCTGACGTGGGCCCCAACGTCACCTCCTCCACGCCTTCATCTTCCACACGTTCAAAACCTTGCCTAAACGCGTCATCACAATTTTCATTTAATTAAGCAAATCCATAATATTTTACCGTTGGCCTCTTTATTAATCGCCGTTCAAAATCTCACATCTTCAAGTTTTGACCTAACACTAATCAAACTCGATCGAAAAAAACCTAACACTAATCAAATCCAAATCTTATTGAGCAAAAATTGTAAATTTACGTTTCATTTATAGAGTTACTTTGATACATTAATCTAACTCATGTTGATCCATTAATGTGTAAATATGTTTGTCTATTACCATGAGGGTTCAATTCGATCTCTTCCAATATTGCCCCATTGGCGTGTTTATAGTGACTGGTACCCCAAAAAAAGTTCATAATAGTAATAATGCCCCTATTTTTAAACATTTGCGTCAATGTCCAAATAATTTAAAAAAATACCCAAAAATATTATAACAATGCCCAAATTTTCAAATAATATTCTCTTTTTAAAAAAATTATAGTTATATTAAGTTTTTCCTATTTAGAAGATAAAGTTAATAAATAAAAAAGAAACTAAAAAACACTTTATGTACATCAAAAAAACAATTGTACGTAATAATAAATTTTAATTTCATTACTTTTCTCCTTCGATCAAATTTCTGAAATAAACCATCCAAGAACCCTAATAAATTAAAATTTCCACGTTTCCTTGAATTAGTGCTGAGTTAGGTCTCTGTTTTCATGGAAACAAGATGTTTAACTATCTATTGTTCAATATTTTTTTGGTTGAAAGCTCTTGTACGTTCAATTCTTATGGAATGAAACTGGGTTTTTTTTCATTGTAAGCTAATTTAATGACCACCGATGCTCTTTTTTTTTGAGCACAAAACACAATTTATTACTCGGCCTTATGGTTTGAATACAAAGCAAGAAGTTCGTTTGAACACCGATGCTCAGTGAGAGTGGAAGAACAAGTAGTACGTAATTCATTGCATCATAAACAAAGAATTTGTTAAGATATTCAAGCAAAAAAATTTGTTAAGAGTAAATGAATTTGAACACCGATGCTCATTAACAGTAAATGAATTTGTTAAGATATTCAAGCAAAAAAAATTTTAGATTTGACCAAAAAAAAGATATTCAAGCAAAGCATCTGTACAGATAAGGACTCCAGATATTATTTTCAATCTTTTTATTTGTTGTGTATGTTAAATAAGATTAAATTGAATTATTATTGACACAAGAATGAATTTGTTTTTTTTCTAGTTTGAAGAAAAAGTAAAATATAGAATTTTTATTTTTTTAAAAAATTCCCAAAAGAGCACCCGTACTATTTAGCCTAAATGAGGACATTTTTAACATTACAAACTTTTTTTGGGGCAGCTAATTCGCCTACTTTGGCTTGGGTGAATTTTTTCGCACTAAAGTCCTTTCCTCTAGTTGGGATGAGTCGATTAGTCCAAATCAATATATACATGTGATTCGATAACGCTCATCAGGTGAGTCACGACTCTACATTTCCCGCCGTTCAAAAAAACCCTATATATTGGTCTTATGTGCATATAGTAGTCATTCTAACGATAATAAAGTCATTAGTTGGAAGGTTGTGTAAACTTTTTTCTATTGTATTACAACTTTGGTCATCATAAATAACTTTTTTTTAAAAATACAATAAAAAATTGAAGGGGATTTAGGTTTATGACGCCCTTTCGTTACATAAACACCTTACATATACACATCCTTTTCACCACACAATCCACATATGGTGCACATTTGAGCGTCAAAAAAATGTCGGCATGATACTATAACGTCGGTTCATAGAAGAAGAAAAAAAACCCAAAAGCATATCAAACAAGCTTGATCCGATTTAAGAGAAACTAAGCATCAAAACCCACAAAACTCTTAAATCAAATCCATCTAAACAAAGTTTAAATCTTAGGATGAAAATAAAACACCGTTGACCATAATCCAAAACGGGCAAAACAATGACCTAAACAGGCTAAACTCATGTGTGGGCGAGCACGAGTACGTATCTACACATGCATTACCAAACTTTTCATGTGAAAGGAAGCATGCATGATCCAAAATGAAGTTAAACTAAGATTTTGGGTGCCCTTGGAAAGGTATAGATTGTGATATATGTATTATTTTAATATTGATCTAGTGTATACAAGTTAGTACCACATGCACTCATCCATTCATTTTTGAAATGAAAAGGATGTGTCTTGTGAATAAGATCCCTTATCCAATTCTTCATCAACATCATATGATTATGATATATTGCATCTTATTTTAAGTGTCACATATGTACCATTTATTATATAATCTATATATCTTTCAACAAGTACTATGTTGTTTCATTCATGTTTCACATCATGGAATTAGATAATTTTTTTCTTCTTACATACCCATTTGGACCATTTGCTTAAAACAATGGTGATATAATACTTAAAAGTACAACAACAACAACATTTAGCCAGGTAATCCCGCAGTTGCAGGATCTGGGGGGTCAGGATGGTGGTATTCCAAACCTAAATGGAATACGCCCGAAAAAACCCAAGTCAAACGTTCCAAACCAACCAAAAAAAAAACTACAACTAACAAAGAGAGAGACCCTAAAGAGAAACTAAAACTAGAAATGAAACTCAACATAAAGGAACGCTTAAAAATAAACAAAATAGCTAACTAACGCCAATGCTTTAACCTTCAGGTTCAGAAAGTCTGCTCTGCCAACCCGACTACTAGCTATCCACCACTCTGATCCTCTCCCTCCAACTCTCTCTACACTGAGCCAATTCCACTGTAATCCCTAGCAAGCTGATATCTTAGTGTTTTTTTTTTTTTTGTGAGGAAAAAGAAATATCTATCACTATCCTAGTTACTTAGAGAAGGATGTCAATCAATTATCTGCCATAATAAGATGTTATATTTTCTTAAGTGATTGTATATGAATTCGAGTTTTAAATATCGAATCTTTTTCATTTTTTGTCTAAATATATAAAGCCCAAGTTGATTGAGCCGAATAAGGGATTTTAACAAAAAAAACAGTTTTTCTATTGTATGCCCTAAAGGCACACTCTAAGCGTACTAAATATAGAAACCAAAACCATAAAAATGAAATAATAAGCTCGTCATAAAAAAGATTTTAAAATCTAAAATTTAAGATTTACCAAATCTTTTCATTAGTAACCAGATATGGACCATGGTGTGTTCTTAAGTACATAGTAACAAAATCCAAAACAAAATAACTTAAAGAAGGACTTTTCTTTTACTCCATTAAAAAAATTGTATTTTTCTAATTTTGTTTCTTTTGAGGCAATAATTTCTCGTTTGAATTAAGAAAGGTTTGGTTAATATTGACATTTGATACTAAGTGGGGCTAATGCGTTGCCGACACGTGTGAGACCTAATTTAAAGCGATTAGGGAGGTGGTTAGTGTGCACATCCGATACTAATGACTAATTTAATCAAATGCACTCGCAAAGAAGATGCGTGGTGGAACCCGCAGCCAAAACTGTTGGGCCTTAAGAGTCAAATTTGTGATAAGGTTTTTGATAGAGATGGAGGAAAGATGGTAAGTGGGTCCAATTTCCTCTTCAAAGCTTTGAAATGTGTCACATTGAGTTTTTTTTAATCTTTTATTTGCCCTCAATTATTAGCTTTATTTGGTTATCATAACATATGAATCAAGTTTAAATCTACATTTAAAATGTATGTGTAGGTAGGATCTATTCAATCTTTTTTTTTGGCTTTGTGAAGTTTAATCAATCAAAACCTTCGGAAACTTAGTCAATCACAATCGGTTAAAGTCTCTAGAATAGTACTCAGAGGTCTTCAGTTCGACTTTCATGGTTAATACCTTCAACCCAAATAAAAAAGTTTAATCGACTCTTGTGTTTCAAGTACTACCCTCTTGTGGGTTGTATGAATGAATTTGTGAACCTTGATTAATGACTTGTACTAGGGTTTTACCTTTGACGTGTTGTCTTTTGTTTTTGTTTTGGAGTAATAATTCATGAGAAAGTCACGCTTGCTTGAATAGTTTGGATTCTCCTCCCCGCTAAGCTTCTTTGTAATCTTCTATACTTTTCTAAATAGTGTGTTGTTGTGTAGGGGCCTCATGAAACCAAGAGATAGATATATCACTCTATGTATGAAGCTTCTTTATCTTTAATTATTTCTCTAATGAAAACAAGTTTCTTATTATGAGTTTTGTGGCTAATATTAAACCTACAACTCTACAAGACCAGCTCATCTCGCTAGCTAACAAAGCTATAAAATGCTAATTTATTCTCTTACCATTAAGTTTTAAGTAATTCAAATCAATGTATCACATGCACTATAAAGCTTTCTCACATGACAAGTCAAGAGATAAGATAGACGAGTATATGAGTATATAAGTTTGTGAGTTACTCTTCCGACTATTACTTAGTTTAGATGAAACCCTATTGAGCTTAAACGCAGGTATATTACCCCCTATTTATACACGAGACAACAATTTGGCCTTGGGTCCGTTTCTTGGTTATTTAGGTTGGGTTTAACGGTTATTTCTACATGTCCCTTGTTCGGATCGAGTTGAGTATAAAGAGACTCAGATACCACCACCATTTGTAGACTACTCCTCTGATTATCGACTGACTTATACACTATACTTAAATGCAAACAGCCTCTAGTTTATTGATCAACGAACATTCTTAATATCATCTAACGAGGCATTATCTATCGTACCTACGTATGAAAATCCAACCATAGAAATTAAATTAATTGGTTTGATTTTCATATTCGTTAGGTACAAGCTAGGGGGTAGCCTCACATATAAGATTACCATCTTACTATTAGACTAAAAAACGTACAATAGTATCCTTATAGTGACGTGTTTGGAGAGGAGTGAATGTGGACGCTATAACAAAAGAAAAGTAGTGACAAAAACACAAAAGGAAAAAGATGGAAGGTGTGCAAGCAAAAGGGTTCAAATGCTTTATTGATCTTGGATCATGACCAGTAGAAATGTTAAAGCCAGAAAATGACTAGACTGCCTTTCATGACAAATCCAAAACGCCAAGGACAATGTACTCCTAAATTCCAAGGCCCCTATGTTTGGCCCCTATATATACATGATAACGACTTGCAAAGGTTCGATGGGAAAATTAAAATAGATCAATAGAGAATCTCACATTTATATGTATCACTTTCAAAAATACCACGTATGAATTAATTGTATGTATTGATTTTTAAAAGTTATGGAATGTATTTGTACGTCAACCCATCAAACAAGTCGATCTTTTTGGATGTGTTTGGAACTTTGGACTTTAACATGAAAGGAATACTATGTAAATTTTCTTATAAAAAGAAATGCATTACGAAGTAAAAACTAAGTTTTCTATTATAAGAGTGAGTTACGGTAGACATGTGTAATATGAGATACATTATTGACGGTTGAATGTATTCTATCTATGATTTAGATTAAAGGTGTACTTGTATTTTTCATACTTCACAATGCACTTTTGATCGTTATAATGTACCGTTACAATGTCAATAATGAATGCATTTTTGATACTTTATGATGCACTTTTAAAGTTTTACAATACACTTTTTCTTACCGCACGTCTGAATGGAATATTTGTTCCGTATGAGATCCAAACTCTCTCTACCATAATGACAAGATTTTTAATGCCACAATATTAGCTAGAAGCCTTAGCTTGTAAACTAATTAATTCTATTGCTATTTTGTTACCACCAAGATACATAATACTCCATCGTTCACCGCTTCCCTCAAGTTGGATATTATCTAACCTACTTGTAAATTTTTATTTTTTATTTATTAAATGCATGTATTTGAATTCAATTATATTCAATGTAATATACTTTTGTCATTATTAGTAATCTATATATATATATTATTCAATTATAGATTTTTTATTTTTTATTCTTTTGTTTCAGTTGAATTACATTATCTTTAATCGTCATTCTTATAAAAACCGACAAAACAATAGACATAGACGATCGTTTAACGTCAAACGATCAATAACGGTGTAGGTATATATATGCAATGGAAAAAAAAACGTATAACTCATGTCGAACTACTGATCCGAACGAACAAAGATGTCTATTATGAGGAAAATAATTGGAGCGATAGTTATTGAGCCATCAAAATTTAACTTAACAGGCTTTATATTTGGTTTCACCGCACCCTACTAGAGTTTCAAAAGAGTGTTTGGTGCAACATGGTTTGTTTACTTTGGTATCACAAGTGGGTTTCGAATCGGTGAAGCAATATACTATTTGTTTGTTTGGTGTTTTGTGATTTTTGTTTCTATCCTCAAAACTTATTAATATATATCATATATGAATCCATTCTGATTGAGAAACCCACCTTCCCCAAGAAAACCTTATCACTCCATCAAACTACAACCATTCGTAAATAAGAGAATATTACATCCTATTCTCATTCTTGATCCAAATCTCAAACATAAACTTAGGCCAAACACACCCTTGAAGAGGCGAATTGGTGTCTTTCACAACATGAACTCTACAGCTTGCATTAATAGGCTTTCTTAGCATGTCATCATCAATATCGTATGCTATAAGAATATTCACCTAACAATAATACACCTTAGTTTACAGAGCATGGAAAATGGGCCGGCCCATTATTCTTAAAAACCAAAATGTGTGTTTATGTGTCTCTTAACATCGGACTAAAAGACTAAAAAAACAAAAAAAGAAGCAAATTGGCCTCAGCAGGCCCATACTTTTCATGATGCTCTTTCGGCTCTAAAACTAAGACAAGGAGGGATTCAGTTTTCGCCGTGGTTGATAAAATAACTCACTTTATTACATGTAATAAAATTGATGATATTTCTAATGTGTTGATTTAATATTTACGCATGTGGTGAGATTTCATGGTATACCGCTTACTATTGTGTTTAATAGGTCAAAATTTAAATACCTTATATAATTTTGTAAGATCTCGTTGGCTAAGTTGGAGGCTATGTTGTTCTCTAGTAGTTGTCACTCCCAAATGGACGGATTGATATTGATTTCTGCGGAATGTTCTCATAAATAGCTCTCACTATGGTCGTAATTCTCTTCCTTCGTTGGATCTTGCACCACAACCACTCAAAGAGAAGTCTTTTGAAGGAAACCATCGTGTTGCTTTTGTTAGAAAGAAGGCTATGAGAGGATACAAGAGTAGTTGTACATAGTGTTGTTTTGACTTCTGACCAATATACCTAGGGCTGTAATCGAACCGAGCCGAGCCAAACTTTATATTGTTCAGGTTTCGTTCATTTAAAAATAGACGAACTCGAATTCGCTTCGAGCTCAAAATTTTGTTTGGGCTCGGTTCGTTTAAATGTTCATCGAGCTCGAGCTTGGTTCACGAACTGTTCATCTAGTTAATTTGTTTGCGAGCAAACTAATCGAGCTAATATATTTACATACAATTAAATGCAAATAATTAGGGTATATCCTTTACGATTTTAGGTAAAATGAAAAGTAAAAGTAAATTTATAAATAAATATGTGTACATGATATATAGGATTATGAAAAATAGTTTATTAAAAAAATCTAACAATATTATGTATATTTTATATTGTTTATGAATATTTGGATGAACTTGTTCACGAACATATAGTCGAGCTTGTTCATGAACAAACGAATCGAGCTTTCATGTGTTCGTGTTTGACTCATTTATCTTTTCGAGCTGTTTGAGCTCGGCTCGTTTACAAATCGAGCCGAACACGAACGAACTTTTACCGAACCGAACACCGAATATCTCGTGAACGGCTCGGTTCATTTACCGCCCTAAATATACCCATCATCATAACAAGAGACGCAGTGGCTCCTAAACTGTGTCAGAGAGGTAGTTAGCTAGAGAAGGAGCCGGTAAATGTATTAAGATTGAGGGGCAAATAAGGTAATTTTTCCCCGGGATTTGTAATTACAAATATGTTTAAGTGAAATATAGTTATTTGGACCGGTGGTTTTCCGTAACTGAGCCTAAGTTAAATCATATTGATAACTAGAAACATATGTAGCAACATAAAACTAGCTAGGAACCATTGATCGAAGGTTCATTAATAGTAAAGATGAAATTCTGTCTTCTTCCAATACACTAACTTTCAAGATCTACATAATTTTCCTCTTTGACAATTAATTGCTGCCCAAGATTTGTAAATTTTGAAGGAGAAAGCATCATATACAAAAGAGCAACTTGAATGGTGAATGGTAGCAATGCCTTGTCCAACTGTCCAGCAACAAGCTAGATGAAAACGATAGGAATTGAAACCAAGTACAAAAAGTTTGGTACACTGCTCTTATGCGTTTTGTTTTCTTTCTTTCTTTTTTCCATTTTTGTAGTGTTTTACCGTTCTAGGGTCATCAGTTTACACCATTGCTATAAATGTAAGTTTCATGGTTTATTGTTATTGCTCTTTGCTTTGCTGTTTCCCTCCATCTTAACTCCACTATTGCAATTTGCCCATTATATATGCAAGTAGCTAGTCCATGAAAACTTGGCTGATCTAGCAAACAATAAAAGATGGTACGTATGTTACATGATCATGTCGAAAATATATGGTGAATGTCAGAAAATATATATATATATATGGGGATCAAAATACTTCAAGAAAGATCTTATTGCTAAGTCAACCCGGGTGAAAAGGTTTAAGAGTATGTTGGAAATGACTAGGACACGCATAGGATTACATTGTATAGTACGTAGTGTCCCTCGTTCTTGTTCTTTTTACTAACTGAAAATGTGTACTAATTTCCTTGTAAGAGTTTTTTCTATGTCATTTTTGGAACATGATCATTTACACGTTTATATAGGAGACTTAAGCTATCATATCACTTTACCGTGTAAAAAATGTCTTTGTATTAATCTTTAATATCTCCATTGGATAAGGTGTAAAAGTTTGGCACCAAAATAATATCTACTACTATACAAGCTTAATGTTGTTGTTGAGAACAACCTATTCCATGTTGAAAATTCAAAATTTAAGAGTACAATTCTATTATCAATTAGTTTTAGGATAAAACTTAATTTGTCAAATTTATATACTATATAAGTATACTAGGCTTATACAAACACAAACTCAATTCACCCGATTATATTACAGCAACAACAATGTTTACCAAGGTAGTTAGCTGGTTATATTAGTGGACAGATTTTATTATGGTACAGTATCAGAGCATGTCAAATCTAATCACATTTAGGGATATCAATGGGGCGGGTTTGAGGCGAGAAATAGTCCCCCATCCTCTTACCCATTTAAAAATATATTTCTCCTACCTATCGAGAAATAAAATTTGTATCTGTCAGGTTCTCATCCCCATCGGGTAGACCTGATTAAACAAGGGCTTGGGTTGGGCTTAGACTAAGTCTGACACTTTTTTCGGCTCATTGATGCAGGTGGGTCGGGTCTAGGCCCGCTCCTCATGGCCTAATACTTATGTCCATACTCTCCTTAAGGGTCGGGCCAACCCGGGCCGCCCGGTTTTTTCTTAAAATAATATTATTTCAACTCCTTAATTATAAGCTATTATTTCAAAATTGTTATAAATTCAAAGCTAAAATAAAAAAATGCACCTATGATATATTCAGAGAGAAGAAATTAAGGTAAAAAAGATTCAACGACAAAAGTTATTAAATTGAATCAAACAATTAGACTTGTAACTTGTAAGTTATTTATTGTGTAGTCTTTTTATTTATATATTTTAAAAAATAAGGGTCAGACCAGGTTATGGGACGGGTTTTAAAGCCCATTGGATTTTGAAATGATAATTATACCCGTCTCTTTAGATTGTCCAGGCCGGACTGACCCGGCCCATTGGGTTATAAATATTGTCCAAACCCGCCTATTTTGTTGGGTGGAGTGGGCGGACACGCGGGTGAGCGGTGGGGCCTTGTTTCCTCGGGTCTACCATCGGGGATTCCTCATGCCCGTTTAATTGTCCTCACTCATAATCCCCATGGGTTTCCTCGCGTAATTTGTACAAAGTTTTATTTTAATTATTATAGAATTCATACATTAAGGATTGTTAGAGTAAACAATGGTATACACACATACATATGTATGTATAACACACCTTAGCTTGATAATTTTACAAACGAAATTTTAATAACACTATTTAAATAGATTAGCTATTATTGTATATAGTTTATCAAGGTAAATTCTTTCTCCTAACATATTGCATGAATTTCGTATAAGTATAACATGATGAAAATTGAATATTAATTAACCTTATAACGAGAAAACTTAATGACATTTTCATAGGGACTCCCCCACATTGTCTCTTAATGGGGAATTCCCATAGGGTTCCCCAACGGGGTCGGATTGGGTCAAGGAACAAGGCGGGAGACATCTATCCATGTATCCGTACTTATACCCATGCAGGTTTTCATTTTCTCGTTTCATTTCATCGTCTTCCAACTAAAATCCTCCCATGTCTCTGATCCACACGGTAAGAATTCCCCATTCCATTACCATCCCTCGACTATGTACATATTTTGAGAATAAACTATAAGACATTGAAAAATGAGAATTTGATGTACATATTTTGAGAATAAATTATTACACGTTGAAAAATGAGAATAAAATGTCTAGTAGACAAACTTATAAATCCTCCTATCAAATTAGTTTTAAGATGAAAATTCGTCAAGTTTATATCTTGAGTCTATTTTTTAGTAGTCGAGACACTTTATTTGTTACGCCTCTTATGTGTTATATGTATGCATACATGACTCTCACCTGTGAACTCTTGCACCAATCAAGAAGATAATAAGGAGACCTATATATTATAGATAGTGTCCCTAGCTTATCAATCCTCTTCTACTTGATAATACTAGTACATTGATGAGTTGAGATTTTCTTGTTAAAAAGTACAGATGCTTACTAGTTTTCACTATGTGTAGATAGTGTTGAGCAAAGGCTTTGATCCTATTTTCTTCCAAAAACAAAAACAATTGATTTCCCCATCAGATCTGAGTCATCACTCACCAGTGAGTACATATGTAATTTGGCTGATATAAGAGTTTGTTACTAATTAAATTTATATGAAATTTATATAGATATTGTTTTTTATTAAGATTCATTATTTTTCAGATAAGATTAATTTTGCAAGGATAAAGCATCACATGATTTTGAAGCCCACTAAAAACAGTCTTAGGTATTGCACCAACAAAAACATGTATTAATTCAGAAATCTGAGTTTTTTTTTTCTTTGGTGGGTGGAAGTGGGTTTTAGAGAATAAAGCCCTTTTGGTTGCTTTTTTTTTTTTTTTTTTTAATCTTTAGATTATACAAATTTATTTTAAGTTATAAATAGCATGAAACCTCTGCTGAAATAGAATTAAATAAGATCAACTCTATTGTTTTTGGTTTTATTAAGCTATCAATTGTACTTAATTGCCTGTTTTCCCTTTATTGTTAGTTTTTAAAATTGTCTTCTTGTGGTCACAGTTGCTGGTCTTTGTTGCATGCTGTTATCACCCATGAAATACTGTTGGTTGGTCATGTCAGAATCTAAACACTTTTAAGACATTATAAGGGCTCGTTTGGTATCATGCCAGGATCGGGTTGGTATAGGGAATCGGGTTGGAATGGGAATGGGAATGGGATGAGGAATGGGGTTGAGTGATTTTAGGTATGAGTGATACCTTGGTCTAGGGTGAGATATGAAGTTATGTGTAAAAGTGGGGAATGGGTGATTCCAAGGTATCACTCATTCCTAATCCCATTCTTAACCAAACACAAGAATAGGTTTCACCCATTCCTAACCCCATTCCCTATACCCAAGGTATAGAAACAAACATGCCCTAAGTTTTATAATTTGAATTACCTTGAATTAATGAAAATCACAAGCAAAAAACCCATAATAATGATCGTGAACTCTAATGGGACAACGTTTTCTGTTTTCGTTTCGTGTCGAAAAACCCTTTTTCAATATGAAGTTATAAGGTTGATACGTTTTAACATAGCCAAAAACTAGAAATTGGGTCACTTTTTTCTTTTAGCAAGGCACATCAAATGTGCTTTGAAGTTTGAAGTGAAGGTGATCAATTAACTTAGGAGATTTATAGTATTTTGTTAAACATGTAAAGGATTCTAGTTTGATTCTCCCATTCAAAGAAACTAGTTATGCCTCTCGTCCACTAGCTAGTCCACCAATTAGATAAAATGACATCTAACAAATTATATATAAAAAAGAGTTTTAAATAATGTGCATAACACTGGATACTTTTACAGCCAGATGGAATGCCATGAAACTGATTTCAAATGACCAATGCAAATGGTGCTTAATCCATAGCCCTCCCTCAGATTACACAGTAATTACAAGAGGATTTCTACTAGATTGATGATATAAAGAGTGTGTTTAGATCACACATTACAATTCATTATTTTGTATAACAGTTTCATTCAGTGATGGTTGGAATATCATCATCATATGAAAAGATTAACGATAAAATAGACCTCTATATAAGGTTGGTACGTACGTAAGTTATTCTTGCTAATGCCAATAAGTTTTAAGATGAAATCCCATTGAACTTATATAGTGATTATATCCGTGCACAGCCGAGCTTATCGGTCAAAGTGGCTGGTACAACCTTGAAAGCAGCTTGAAAATCTTAAATTTAAAATGTAGATGTACTATAAAATGTATGCCAAGTAGGCCTAACTCACTAGTTTTCAAAATGTAGATGTACTATAAATTGTATGCTTTTGAACAACCCTTCTCTACTTGACTGAAAATAGCCCCTTATGAAGAAATAAAGCACTCATTTTGTGAAAATTAAACTTGGTTTCTTTAGATTCTTTACCATTCACAAACACATTTATTAGTGGAATACAGGCAACACTATGATCTTTACAGAATATTACTGTCAGCTGAAAAGAAAAAACAAAACAAAGGGGAAATGGTCAATTTGCTATGAACCTGGTAGAATTTTTTGTGTTTGTGCATTAAAAAAGTTCCACCAAGGAAATGCTTGCTGTAATTCCTTCATCTGGTGGGTTCCTGTCCACATAGCCTAATTAACAAGTTAAAAAAAATATTATGACTCTAGATCCAAACTAATATGTCATCCACTTTGTCAATTAAAAAGTTGAGCCAGTCATCAGTATTCACCAGAACTTTTATAAACTTGCTATAACAAATTAATCCTCATTTGTCATTTGTCTTTCCTAGCTCCTATCCTATATAAAAGGAACACACCCACAACACTATACAACACAAGTCATAGCATTTAGCTACTGCTCTATTGCCTTGCCTTTGTATTCTTTCAATATAAATGTATGGAGATTCAACCCTCTGAAGTCAGTCTCCACACCAAAGGATCAGCGACAAACTTGACCAAGAAAGATCTTGAAATGGATTCATCTCTGGAGAACAAAGGCGGGTTCTTAGCTCGTGTTTGGAAGAAACTTGTTGGAATGGCCAAAGCTATGAAGAAGAATGGAGAAGATGATCCTAGGAGGATCATACACTCTCTCAAAATGGCGCTTGCGCTCACATTGGTCTCTTCGGTTTATTGTATCAGGCCGCTCTATGATGGGATCGGTGTTTCGGGCATGTGGGCCGTTATGACTGTTGTTGTTGTCTTTGAGTTCACTGTTGGTAAGTAAAAGCTAAGCATGTTTAGACGAGTTCTTGTATCGATACAAGTATTTTCGGTTTATGTGGGCTTAACACTTTTTTTTCCCATATAGGTGCAACAATAAGCAGATGTATCAACAGAGGATTTGCTACATTGTTGGCTGGTTCTCTTGGAATGGGAGTTCAACATTTTGCAAGACTATTTGGCGACAAAGGAGAGCCTATCGTTCTAGGAATATCGGTGTTCTTACTAGGTAACGTGGACCGAAAAAAACTATATTTTGCTTTCTTGACTTCTAAGTTATAATGTAAGTGGCTTATAAAACAACATATGGAAGGTTGTTAAGATACGCCTACTAGGGTTCGAGTAAAAGTCCGTGGGCCACATGCGCATATAAGCCTATTACATAAGCTCGGTTAGGTTCCATCTTAAAACAAACTGTGTCGATATGAAGTAGGCCACCAATCTTATTACACTATCTTTCATTCACTATCTAGGAAGTCTAGAAGACATCAAACTTAAAACAAATCACTAAATATTTGAAGTCTAATATATGATCTATATCCTAACACTTTGTTGGTTTGAATCCGCAGCGGGGTCAGGCACATTTACGCGATTCATACCAAGAATCAAGGCAAGATATGATTATGGGATTCTCATATTCATATTGACATTCAGTATGGTGGTTGTTTCGGGTTATAGGGTCGAGGAGATAATGCAAATGGCAAGTCAAAGATTGATGACAGTCTTAATGGGAGGAGCAATGTGTCTAATAATTTGCACTTGTGTATGCCCTATTTGGGCAGGCCAAGATCTTCACATTCTCATGGCTAAGAACATTGAGAAGCTCTCCATTTTCTTAGAAGGTAAAGATCTCATTCTCATCAACAATTATGATCAATAATGTACATTCTTTCTCCATTAAGATTGTCATATGCTAAAGTTTAGCCAATTTATGAACAGGGTTTGAAAAGGAATATTTTCAAGCTCTTGACAATGAAATGGACAAAATTGTTTCAAAGGGTGATAGCAAGTCCTTTATGACAAGTCATAAGAGCATCCTCACTTCTAAAGCTAACGAAGACAGTTTGGTACGTCGAAAATTTGAACTCGGCTTTCTTGTTTGTAGATGTATGTTTATTGTACCTAAGTTTGTGACACTAGAGAAAATCTCTCAGGCTAATTTCATGAGATGGGAGCCGTATTGCAATGGTCGGCTCAGCCTTCGCAAACCATGGAAGCAATACCGTAAGATCGGTGCTATTGCAAGAGAATGTGCTTATCAATTTGAAGCTCTTAGCGGCTACATCAACTCTGACATGAAGGTAAACATAAACTACTTCATTTCTTACATTTACAAAGAATAAATTTCACTAGGATACATTAATCTTATATGAAAGTTTTAATCTTGGACAGATACCAATGGAATTTAGAAGGAAGATTCAAGATTCATGCACAAAGATGAGTAAGGAAACAAGCAAAGCACTTAAGGAGCTTTCGTCGTCACTCAAGACAAGAACGCACCCGAAAACAGAAACGGAAACCCATGTTAAGAACTCGAAGCAAGCAGTGAAAGAAGTGGAAAACATACTGAAATCAGCTTCTTTATCCATGTTGATCCAAGATGAGCAAGACCAACTTTTAGCAGTGGTTTCTGATGCAACGGTTGTATCTTTACTGATTTCGGTGGTTGATTGTGTTGTTAAGTTGGAAGAGGCGATTCGCGAGCTCGCGAAGATGTCAGGGTTCGAAACCGTTGAGCCAACTGTTTCGCCAGAGACCAAGATTTGTCCGGCTCAGCTGCTTCATCTTCATAAAGGGATTGTGAATCCTGTTTTTGATGAAGAGGCTTCGGCTGAGGGTGAAAATGTGATTGGAATGAAGAATGAGAATATGAATCCAAGTGCAAATAATAAGACTAGGCAGGAACATGTAATTAATGTAGCTTGTTGATTAAGCTGGTTGAGTGTTTGTTGGTGTGTTGGTTTTTTTACAGCTTTTTGTTTTGTTTTGGATGAATGAAAAGGGTGAACAAGTGTGTAATGAGCCCAAGGTTCAAGTTAAAGTTGAAGGGGTAAATTTACTAATTTACCGGTGTAAAAGTAAAGCCCCTGTTTGATGATGTGAGGCGGGTTTTGTAATGAATTTAATTAATGTTGATTCGATGAATTAATTGCCGCCTTTATTTACTTTGACTAATCTGTCTTGTTCATCGATTTGCATTAACGAGATTAATCTTTCTATTTCTATTCAAAATTTTAATTCTGTAATGAGTGCTCTTAATTTATTACCTAAAAGGGTAGGTTAAAGAATAAAGACCCAAATATTTATTCGGTTTAAGGTTTAGTTTCTAGAATAAGTTGCTGATATTTTATTAATATTTTGAGATCGGTTGCAAACAGATTATCAATGTTTTTAAATGCCAAAGTGTATATCGAATTAGTGATTGACTGTTGAGATAATAGGCGATTTTATTTTAGTAGGGGCAATTCACAATTGAGTGAGCTGTAAAAACAATTACAAGTTGCAAGTTGCAAGTTGAAAAGAGAAGTTGATAATGGGCTGTCAAATAGTTAAACTTGGTTAAATAAAGCAGGAGTTTGTGATCCCAAAAGATCGAGTTGCGAATATATAATCACCCAGGTTAACTTAATTAATTGTGATTACTGAAAGCCAAAGCCCCATTAAAATGTTGACTAATCAAGGATTAGCAAAATGCAGAAGGCAAAGCATAAACAGTGTAGAAAGCTGAACATTCCTCCTGCTAAAATGAGAAGAGTGGAACCATTTTAATTATAGTACTCCCTCCGTTTCACAATAAGTGTCGTTTTAGCACTTAAAATTTGTTTCATAATATGTGTCGTTTTAGGTTTTCAAAGTACTTTATTAGGGGTGAATAATGATAAATTTTATTGGAATGTGTATTTGTTGACTAAAGTTGTTCATTCATTGGCCAAAGAAATGTAATGAGTGGTAAGATTAAGAAAAAGTTGTAAGTTTTAAAGTGAATGATTGCTTTTCTTAAAAACTATATTGAGAGCTAAAACGACACTTATTGTGAAACGGAGGGAGTATTTCCCAGAGCCGGTTGCGATCTGGATCGCGTATATTCCTTCTCCTCAATTTACTGCTCCTGACCAATTTGAAGTGGCCACTTAACAGCACTTTTAGATTCCTTACTTTTAAGGCCCACGGGTGCACATTATTGTTCTGAGTTTCGTATTAAATAAACTACAGTACTTGATTAATGCACAACAGACCAAATCTCTATTTACAACCTTATATTGTGTGAACAAGCCTTCTTACCACAGAGCACTATCATGTACCATGGAACCCACTATATACATTACCATCTCAAACTATTACCAACTAGGACAAACAAACTTTCTATAGCACAATACTAAAAAGAAAAAAAGAAATTTGAAGACATTTCCTACCAGCCATAGATGGGGTTTTCTACCTGTGGAGGCAAAAGATTTAGATCTTTGCTGAGCTGCTTATCATAGCACCGAGTCCCGGGTATTGCTCCGGTTGCGAGCCTGAGAATCTCATTGCCAGTAAAGCAATAGTGAGCAAATGCCAATGACCCATCAACCATATCTGATAAATTGGGCAATGAAGCTGATCTTGTGACCAATTTGCCTTTCATTTTTGTGGGATTCGCGTTGTTTTCTTCCATCTTTAGTAGTTTATCAAGATCAGAGTATTCCATAAATCGCTGAGTGGCGGCTTCCCATGAGAGCCTGTACCTCTCCTCGGATGTAAGGGGTCTGGGCTCACTGGCAAGAGCTTCTTTCATCTTTGCAACGAAATCTTCTGAGTTTTTGTATATCAAACAATTTGTGAATGACTTGAAGAACTCGTTTGATGGATGGTCTGCGCAAACTACAAATTTTCCCATGGCGAGTGCTTCAGCTGTTGCTGTGCAGAGCACATCACTAACACTGGGATTCACAAAAACCTTGTACCTACGAGAAGGAAAACGAGTAAATGTCAATTCAATAACATTCCAGCACTCTTTAAATTGTAAAGTTTGGGAAGTGAATTCGTTTAGATTAATGTAGAGTATCAGCAGTACCTGTGAAGAGAATCATCAGCATGGTCTCTTCCTTTCTGGAAGTCAAGATTGACACTCAGCCTTCTAGCTAGGCTCTGGACTTCTTGTGCATCCTCTCCACTACCAAAAACATCCAATTTGATGCCATCCAGCTCGGGATTGTGCTTTGATAACAAATCTATCAATTCCTTGTATCCTTTGGCCCAAACCATTTTCCCTAAGAAATATGCTCCTTTAGAGAAGGCCTGTTGCCCAGATTCCCTTTCAGATGCTAGCTTCTCTCCAATCTCTAAAAACTTTGGGTTCACTCCATGAACATTACATATAACAGATTTTGGAAGATCTTGAGTGGCAGCAGAAAGGCGAAGCACCTTGATCAAATACAAGTTTTTCACTTTCAGCAAGGCCAAAATAGGAAAATCACTCATCAATGCAAGTGCTAAAAGTAGGAGAACCAAGGAAATAACCATACCTTGTGACAGTGTGCTCGAGCGACCAAATTGTTTATATGTTTAACAAGAAAAGCTTGTATGGCGCCATATTTCTCCCTCTTTATGTACTCTAAGTAGTTTGTGTGAACAATACCAACAACATGATTGAATTTATCAGTCCATCGCTTCCCGTGATGATACCAGTTCAAGTGCTCAGGTTCTTCAAGGATACAAATATCAGCATCCTTGGAAGAGATGAACTGGGAAGTATCTCCAGTAGGAAGGATGCTCCGTCTTTCCTTTGAGAACTGATAGCATTGCAATACATTGAGTGGGTCAGCCAACCTTAGAAAGGAAAGCAAATTTAACTATATAGAAATTGAAATGCAAAAGGTTTGTAAGTTATAACTGTACCTTTCCAGGGTAGAAGGAAATTTTGAAATCTGATTTAAATCCAATCCTTTCCTCCAGCCAGTTGCGTATATAGACCTCTTGTTCCTCTGTTGAGCTGAAAGTCAAATTGTTTGGATAAACCAGTTCTTGGTCAGACTTTGATAGCCAGGGAACCAATAGAGTGACATTCTGCTTAGCAGATTTAGCTAAATATGCTGCTCGAAACAATGGATTCACAGCTGTGCCTGTCATCCAAGGCAAGCTAGCAGTGGTCACAATGGCAACATGTCTTTTCAAGTTAGGCATCAAACTCTTCGCAGAATCTGACCAAAAGCCACCCTCATAGCAATGCCCGGTGCTTTGGAGCACAGTGGCTATCCTTAAGTCCAGTTCATCACTAACTCCATTGCTTTCAGTAATTGAAGAATCGCCTGAAGACATGGCCTGAGGTAAAAGCTGAGGCTTTCTTTTGCTACATAAACTGTCCACTATCTTGTCACATGTTTCTGCGAATACGAAAATAATAAGTCATAAACTTAGCAGATATGTCGCAACAGCATACTTGAGAAATTTTAGTGTGATTTCGATATACAGCCCTTCTTCTATTGTAAATGTCAAGAAAGTACAAACCAATGATAGCAGATATCAACCAAAAACAGCTATAGTTAAGAGCGCCCTCATATTTTATTAATCTAGAATAAAGGTATCATCGAAAGCCAAAGCAAAACGTAGAAAATTGTGATGGTGATTCTTCAAGTATTAATGAGGTTGCAATGTAAGTATCAATTATTATATATCATACCCTCTTTCCCATACTTAACTTACCCATAATGAGCATTATTTACCTCTCCTAACACCAAGCTGATCCAGAAAAGGCTCGGACTGCCTAACCCAATATGCTAGAAGCTCTGGCACATCCAATGGTGGTACTTCCTATATTAATGATGAAAAAGAATAGAAGCAATAGTTAGACCACCATTCATTAAGACCTCAGTGACAAACTCATAGAAGCTTCTTCTAACAATGGCTAGCTTGTACTGACTAATGAGTTAAAACGTAAATCCAGAAAGACACCAAAACTGAAAAATGAAATATCTAGAAAAGCATGATTTCATCCCGAAGACATACGACACAATAATAAGTCCAATTAACCTCACACAATGAAACGAACCTTAGAGTCATGAGGGTCCCTTTGGAATGTTTTCTGCAGAGATGGAAATATATTCATGTAAGTGAATACTCGTGATAATATTTCTATATATTGCTACAAAAAAAGATCTGATGGATTTCAAATCATAATAAATATCTTGAGAATTGAAAAACAGGAGATAGGAATCAACACTAATTCAACATCCAACGTACAGAATGAATTTCGTCTGCTAACAATCAATTTATTTGCAACAGAGTAAATTAGTTTATAACAGTATATCTTCTTGCATACTTTGAAAGGCTTACAGAGAAATATCCACCAATATGCATCTTGAACACGCCACTTCCAAGTTCCAACCATTCATAATAGTAAAATTATTAAGTATTGCAGAAAAAGTCCTCAGACTCAAGTTTTATCAAGTTCAAACCATGTGCATTGAACTCATGAGCAACCAGAAGGCCTGAATCGTTTCACATGTAAAGATTGAACCAGCTAAATGGACATGATGCAGAAAACAATTGGCCTGTAGTAAAATCAAGGATATCCATACCATTCTGGACTTCAATTTCTCCATAAACTCATTGCTCTTCAGTCCTTCAAACATCTCCTCCGACGATTTCTTCACCTCCAAATCCCTAAACCGCGTCCTCAGAGCACGAATCGGCTCCCAATCTCCAAAACTCTCATCTCCGGCTCCCTCCGCCTTCCAATCCCATCGAAACTCCTTCAATCTCAGACTCTCATTCTCTTTCCCCTTCCCTCGCCTCCTCCTTCCTCCCTCCCCAACCTCCGCCTCCTCCACAATCGCACTCTTGATCGCCGACAGATCTAACCTAATTCTCGCCCTAGGGCTCCACTTCTCCACCACCTTCTGCCTAAACTCCGGCGACGAGTAAACCCTGCGAAACTCCGACAGCTTCGGCCGCAACCGCTTCACGAAGCCGATCTCCGCCGGCGCGTACGACGCCGAATTGAAGAAGTTCTCGAGCTCGCGGTCGAAGGAGGAGGCCAGGTTTTTAATGGAGTTCGCTCTGTCTCTCATCAGTTGAAAGTCGGCGTCCGCCGAGTCTCGCACCCCTCGCCACCCCTTGGAGATGAAGGAAAACGCGTCCGCCGGAGAACCGGCCGCCGACAACGACGCCGACCGCGCCTGTGACGACGCCGGCTGAGGAACGAAGTTGTTCATCGGGTTCGCGCTCGAGAGCTGAGACCTGCTAGAGGGATGTTGTATTTTAGTGAATGGAAACGGCGAGTCTTTGTTTATTGATTTTTGATTTTTTTTTGGTTGGAGGGTTTTTTATTCGTAACGGCTTCTCTGGAACCTGCTACAGGCTCCGAGGTAGGGGTGTCCAAACCCGGTTAACCGTAGTTTCGGTTAACCGGACTTCGGTTAATCATAATTTCGGTTAGCTAAAATCACAAACCTAAACCAAACCGTTAGTCTCGGTTAACCGATGAGATCGGTTAACCGATTTTTCGGTTCGGTTTTATCGGTTAACCAATAACCATTTATGTGACTTAGATTATCACAATTTACATGAAAGATCAATAATATTATCGAATATGATTAAACAATATAATCTAATTATATTAGATCTTCAATAATATACTAATTTTATATGCTTTGATAGTTATAATAACCAAATGATACTTTAAACTATTAATGTATGTATTTCATTCAAACAAAATATTTAATAAATAATTTAGAGGACTTATGTAGACACGTACAATAACATATTTGACAAGTAAATAATTGAAATTACAAGCCACGTCAAAACTATGCAAACAAGAGAACTCAAAAATGCTCAACAAAACAACATCATCATTTGAAAAATTAATCGTTTAAAGTAAATCAAATTTATATATTAATATAAAAATAAAAAAATTAATTTTCGGGTTTTCGGTTAACCGGTATTGTGAAAATCATAAACCGAAACCGAACCGAAAACCGTGAATATTCTCGGTTCGGTTAACCAAACCAAAAGTTTAAATAATGTCGGTTCGGTTAACCAAAAAATATGCCGGTTTTTCGGTTTATTGGTTTGGTTTTTTCGGTTTCGGTTTTTTATGGACACCCCTACTGCGAGGCTTGGGGTGTACACGTGTACGGCCACGTGGGAACGTAACTTGTGTGGCGTGGAGATATGGCTGACGTGGAAGGGGAGCACGTGCTTTGAGGACGTGTATGGATTTGATTGGGTGAGTGTGATGTGGGACCTGGAGCGATGTAGGAGAATCTAGCCTTTAGCGGGAGGCGGGAGAGCCCACCCCTTGTTGCCGCTAAATTACGAAAATAGTTCTAACTTTTACTTATAAGATTTAAACCATTCTAATATTAAAATTTTAATATTGAGCCAAACATATTTCAAACAAATTCTTATTCTTATTTATAAAAGGTCCAATTGCAATAAATAATTTTTTAAAATAACTTTTACACCTACATTGTTTTAATGTTAAAACAAGAAGTAATTGGATGATGCGGCACGCCTCATGAAGTGAATTGCCCAAAGAGCCATCACATGGGCTTTTTTCATAGATGGCATAAAAACAAAAAAAGAAAAAATATATAACCTCAATCTTCATCTCTCTCCTGCTTGTTTCTCTCTCTCCTCCCGTCACTCCTTCGACGACGAGGCTCCATTTTCCACCGCTCCTCATCAACTACCACTACCACCTTCAGCCTTGGGTGCTCTTCCGTCATCGGCAAAACCGAACCGATCTCCGGAGATGCGGATTCCAGGAAGGTGGCCTCGCCGCCGAGGACTCCAGGAGCAAGATCGAGAGGCTAGGGCTTGAAGGGAGCGGCTCTGCTTGGAGATCGAGAGGCTAGGGCTTGAAGGGAGCGGCTCTGCTTGGAGATCTAGAGGCTAGCGATCGATGAGAGTTCGATGGCCTTCGCGAACTACAGGACAACGAATTCTCCTCGCGGAGGTCCTCTTTCTCCGAGTCTCCTTTGAGAGCCTACAAACGATGTACAACGAGGCCGATGAGAGTCTGTTGAGCGCTCAGGAGCAATGAGACTGTTGGCGAATTCCGGTGACGCTGTGTAGGAGCAAATATTTCACTTGATTTGGATCAATCTCGAACTCGTAAGTTCTCTCTCCTCGTTTAATCTCAGTCGGCTTTGATTACTGCTTTGAATTTCCGGTTTCCGGCTTAGTTCTAGTTGGATCTGTTCATTAGTGCTCGGATCTAACTTTGTTCGAGCAATTTCTGTGCTCATTGTTGATTTTGATTGCGGATCTGTATGAATATCTTCTGTGGCACGACAACGTCTGCTGAGTGGAAGAGATGTTAGATTTTGCAATCTGGTGAAGCTGCTACTCTATGTTACAACTGCGAGTGACAGTTGTTGGTTTGCCGCTTTCTCTATTTAGCTTTGCTTTCTGTCACTTGTGATTATTTGCTAGTTAGAGTGTAATGTGATGACACTTCGTTTTGTCACTTGTGATGATAATTTAAGATAGTACTTCATTGATTATGTGATGACACTTCGTTCTGTCACTTGTGATGATAATTTAAGATGGTACTTCATTGATTATGTGATGACACTTCGTTTTGTCACTTGTGATGATTATTTAAGATGGTACTTGATTGATTATGTGATGATAATTTAGTTTTTTTTGATAATATGGTGATGACAATGAGTTTTATTAAAAAATGTTTTGTCACTTGTGATGATAATCGTTTTGTCACTTGTGCATAAGTCTTGTTTTAGCTATATTTATTAGGTGTAATTACTATGACCTTCTAGTTATTTGTTGAATATTGTCACTTGTGATGGCAATTCGGTGTTATCAAGAAGATTTTTTGATAATATTGGTGATGAAATATATTGTCACTTGTGATGATAGTTTGGAGTTGTGTGCATACGTCTTATACATTTGACATATATTCTCACTTATGATGACATATATTGTCACTTGTGATGATAATTTGGTGTTATGTGTATAAGTCTTGTTTTAACTATACTTATTCGACATAATTACTATAATCTTCTAGTTATTTGCTGAATATTGTCACTTGTGATGACAATTAGGTGTTATCAAGAAGATCCTTTGATAACATTGGTGATGATATATATTGTCACTTGTGATGATAATTAATTTGGATTTGTGTGCATAAGTCTTGTTTTAGCTATAATTATTCGGTGTGATTACTATAATCTTCTAGTTAATTGTTGAATAGTGTCACTTGTGATGACAATTAGGTGTCACTTGTAATGACAATTAGGTGTGAATATTGTCACTTGTGACAATTAGTGTGAATCTTGTCACTTGTGTTGACAATTAGGTTTGAATATTGTCACTTGTGTTGACAATTAGCTGTGAAAATTGTCACTTGTGTTGACAATTAGCTGTGAAAATTGTCACTTGTGATGACAATTGAGTGTGAATAATTGTTGAATATTGTCACTTGTGTTGACAATTAGGTGTGAATATTGTCACTTATGTTATCAATTAGGTGTGAATATTGTCACTTATGTTGACAATTAGGTGTGAATATTGTCACTTGTGTTGACAATTAATTAGCTGTGAAAATTGTCACTTGTGGTGACAATTAGGTGTGAATATTGTCACTTTGAGGTGACAATTGATGACAGTCAACGGCCGGTCAATGGTCGGTCAACGCCGGTCAACGGTCGGTCAACACCGGTCAACGGTCGGTCAACTGGTGGAGAGAAGAGTTATGCTATGTATACAAATTTGACATATTGTGGTATTTTGCCAAATCCTTCTTAAAACAAACAATCACTTATCTCTATCCAACCCCATTCTTTTTCTCATGGATCAAAATCATCTAGTTAGATTGTGCATGGATTTCTTTTTGTAATTTCTTTGCTAGTTTTGGCAATATAAAACTAATTGTTTAATTTGTTAAATTACTCATTGCTTATTTGGGTTAGAAATCATTTTTTTCTCTTTAATCATTTTAATCTGTGACAGAGTTATTATTTTTCATCTAAAACAATAAGCAACTATTAAAATTTTAGAATGTCATTTGAGTAAACATACTAAGAAATCATTTTATAATATATATTGATTGTCTTGTCCAATAATACTTATCATTTGAGATATTTTAGTATATTTTTCTACTATCCTTATAAATTAAAAATAATTGCATATTATATAATAATAAAAAAATAAAAATTAAATTATACTCCCTCCGTTTCACAATAAGTGTCGTTTTAGCTCTCAACATAGTTTTTAAGAAAAGCAATCATTCACTTTAAAACTTACAATTTTTTCTTAATCTTACCACTCATTACATTTCTTTGGCCAATGAATGAACAACTTTAGTCAACAAATACACATTCCAATAAAATTTATCATTATTCACCCCTAATAAAGTACTTTGAAAACCTAAAACGACACATATTATGAAACAAATTTTAAGTGTTAAAATGACACTTATTGTGAAACGGAGGGAGTAGTATGTATTTTCGAAGGGAGACAGTATATTTTCGAGAATTGATGTGTATGGGAATTTGGAAGGTGGGTGAGAGAAAATTACATATATGCATGGAGGTGATGGAGCACGTGATGGGAGTATAGAGGGACACAAGTGCATAACGCAACGCAATGTATGTCTTGTCCCGATATTTTTGCTGACCCTTTTCACTTTGCTACTTGTTGTTTATCGAAACCATTCAACGGTCCAAATTTCCCCTAATAAAATATATAAAAAGTTTGTTGGAATATAGCTAACTAGTTTAAACATTGTAGTAGCATGTATAGACAATTATAATAAATTTATTAAACATATTGGTAAGAAAAATGTTATATAAAGTATATTTATTTGAACAAATATTTAATTAAAATAATTTATAAAATATTAAAATTATATTTCAAACATATATTACATTTGTTAAAAAAAAAACTTTATAATTATATTTTAGAAATGACTTTCCGATTTTATCTAGATTTTTTTGTTTAAGTGAAAATATCATATATATAAAATAATAATATTTATTAGAAAATTACATCTTATCATTAAATTAAGGATGATTTGATGGATTATTTTATTATAAATATAATACGTGGTAAACAAATTTGTAAAGACATTGAACACACTTATACAGTAATAGTATAGATCCCAAATTATAATACTAATAAGTACAACTTTCAATCTCTCAACAAAAATGTTAGTCAATTTTGAAGCATTTGGATTCATTCTACAACATCATTATTCATTACTTTCGCACTCACGAAAGTACAATTTACAAAAATAATTATGTTTTCAATGTTTGCCAAATTGAAGGCCTTATAAAGGCTGACAATTCAAAAGAGTCATATCACCAAAACTGTGTTCAAAATCCTACGTGCTAAGAAGTAGCTAGTTTATTATATGCTTCACGCTTCCAATATTTCTGTTACTGAACTTTGATAATATACTATTTGCTTTGCTTGGAGGTTTGATTGGAGTACTACGGAAGGAATTTTAAGTGTACAAGCAAGAATTGTAACGTTCATAGAGCATAGTGTGAACTACTTCTTTTGTTATACTGAAAGTTTTATTTTATCGTATATCATACTCCAATATATCATGGATATTTCATCATTATGGTGTATAAATTAAGGCTTTGTTCGATAGCTCATTAAAAACAAAGATAGCTAGAGCTTTTTAGTATTGTCAAAGTTAATGAGATCAAAACGCTAATAAGAGCTCTTTTTCTACCAAAAAAAACGCTAATAAGAGCTCTTTTTAGAGTTTTTAATTATCTCTATCCCACGAGACCGTTGCTTTTTAGTTCGAAAAACGCTAACAAAAGTCTCCAATTAGTTTTTTTTAATAAGTTATCAAACGGAACCTAAATCCAGGCAGTGGAATTGCATACCAAAAACACCCTGAAGCAGATGTTATGTCACTGTGCCACCGACGTGTCAAATCAAACCTACATGAAAAACCATAGCCCAACAATTCTGGAACGAAAAACACCGCAAAACTAAAATAAAACAGAAAAGATAATGCCACTATTTTTTTTCGGTGAGCAAGATAATGCCACTTTGGAATGAAATGGATGTTATGTCAGTTTGTTACCGACATAACATTACCACCTGATTAAATTCATTGGGCCGAAGCTGTATTAGGCCGAACCGTTATTGGGCCGAGTCTATTATTGGGCCGGAAAGTATCATTAGAGCAGATGACGTGTACCACTAAGACTAACAGCGACGCCGACGCGTAACTGTAAACCAACGCGTCTCTTCCATCGGAATCAGCAAAGTCTGCTAATGCGCGCAAAACACCTTAACTGCGAAGCAACGCTTTTTTATCACGCGAAGACGAATTTGTCCCCGTACTCTACTCAAATTTACGCATTCCTGCCCCTTTAAGCCATCCTCATCTCCGCCAAAACCCTCACTTTCCAATTTTTTTTGCTTCCGCAGAACCTTCAATTTTTAGGGCTAAAAGGCGGTTGTAGATTCCGACGAACCGGATCGGATGGGATTGATCTCTAACAGGTTTCGAATTCTTTACTCGAATCGTCTATTTCGTTCCTTTTCCGTTCAAATTGCTCGAATCGTCGAAGTTCTGTTGAGAATTTCATGGTTGTCTGATCACGAATTTTTCAATTTGATTGGGAGATTAGGGTGCCTAGGGATGATCTGAAGCCTGGGGATCACATCTATTCATGGAGGGCTGCCTATATCTATGCTCACCACGGTCCCCTTTCTCTCCCTCTCAAACTCGCTCTTACTTCAAACTTGATTTGTTTCGTCTGATTCGTGTTTCTACAGTTCAAGTTCAATTGGAATTGTGATTGTGGCTGGATATGAAATAGCTTAAAGTGAACGCCTTGATTTGTATTTTGATTGCTAGTATGTATGAAGTGCATTTGAATGCTAGTTGTGGTTTCCCACAAGCAGGGGTTCCTTCTAAATTCGTTTGCTTTCTGCTTCTTTGCTTCCAAGCTAGGTGATTAATCACGCTTCTTCATCATGCTGTTTGATCTGTCTGGCCCTATCATTCCATATTTCAAACCTGTTGTTGATTCTGTTGATTTTAGTCAGAAACATAGGGCTGTAATCAGTCTGTATCCTCAACCTTGGCCCTATAAGCTTAGCAAAAGGGATTGCTTTACAAGCATGATAGGGTTCAATCACTTTCAAGATGTGTCTTATTATTTATTTGTTTTTGTCCAACGTCAGTTTAGTTCAAACCTATGGTTCGCTTGAAAGTCATTGTTGATGGTCATTTGTTCTTCTGTGTCAGTCTTACAGTAATGTCTCAAAGTTGAGTTTGTCTGTCTCCATGTTTCTGTTCACTTTTGTATGTTACTGAAGTCTATGTCCTACTCCTAAGTCCAAATGGCATGCACCATAAAACTAAATTATAGTCATTCTAACCAGTTGAAAACTATAGATACAACATTCGTTATGTGTCAATATTACTCTTTTGTGACTTCCCTATTCAGTATGACTCAACACTCATTATGTTGATCTGACTGTATAAGACACACCTTTTGTTCCCATGTTAAGCATAACATTGGAAAACAAGATTATTAATGTGGAAAGCTTATGTCAATATCTCACTCTTTCTGGCCTTGTAAAGACGAATTATTGCTTGGTCAGTTGCTATGAAAACTTGGGTTGTGGCTTTTATGTTTTAGCTCATCATAGCTGGACATTCTTGTTGCCACCAGCACCAAAATATTTTAAAAAATATTCTTCCTTCTCATTTTTGGCTTTTTTTTTTTGGCTAATGACCATGTAGGCATATATGTCGGTGACAACAAAGTCATCCACTTCACAAGACAAGGTCGAGAAGTAGGAACAGGCACAGTACTAGACGTCCTCCTAGTCAGCTCAGGACCATCCCATACACACGTTCCCTGTCCTACATGCATCCCCCCAGAAGAAGGCCATGGGGTCGTCTCCTCTTGCCTCGACTGTTTTCTTACAGGCGGGATCCTCTACCGATTCGAATACGACGTCAATCCTGCCATCTTCGTTGCCAAAGTCCGTGGTGGGACCTGTACTCTAGCAAAGTCCGAGCCGGGCGAAAAGGTTGTCCACAGGGCCAAGTTCCTGCTCGAGAGCGGGTTCGGGTTCTACAACTTGTTCAAGAAGAATTGTGAGGATTTCGCCATCTACTGCAAGACGGGGCTGATCGTGGTAGAGCAAGGGCCTATGGGGCAGAGCGGGCAGGCGGTTTCGTACGTCAGTGGGCCCCTTGCAGCAGTGCTCTCCACGCCACTACGACTTGTGACAACGAATATTTACGGGATGGCGGTGGTGGGGGTCGGTGTTTATTGTGCAAGTAGAGTAGCTGCAGATATTGGGGTGAGGATGGATGTGGTGAAGGTGGAAGTGGAGGAGCTGACTAGGAGACTTACTCTCGGGATGCTTCAGGTTGCTGAACAACCAACACTGCCATCACCGCCATGTCCGCCTACAGCTAAACTGGCGCAGCCCAGTGTTTCTTAGGTGGGGACTTTTTAAGGTTCCATAAAGATTTAAATCTTTTTGTGTGTGTGTGTGTTTTCTTTTTGAGGAATGTGTGTTGTTTGTTATGTGTGAGGATTTGGCAGAACTTGAATGCCAGCAAAACGCCTAAACAGAATATATGGGCTTGTAAGCTTTTATTGTCGCTTTTCATGGTAATGAACTAATGGTATGGTTTGGGAGTCTTGACAGTAATACACCAATACTCCATATGTTACTACGGATTGATATTTGAGTTTTTGGCACAATTATGGATGATTTCCGCTAGGCTGTAAACTTATCTATAGTTTATTGAATTAATTAACGCTCTAGGTAGTTCTATTTAATGAATAAGGAAAAATTGCATTAGATGATTTAATTTATGATATTATGTGGGCTTTCTGAATTAGACAGCATTTTTTAGTGCTAGGTTACAAGTTTAAAAAAGATTCGCTCTGAAACAAAGGAAACTGAGACAAGTTCAACAGAAGAAACAAAAACACGAACTCATTTATAATTGAGAAATACAAGAGTGAAGACATAAAAACATAATGCTATTGATAAGCTTAGTATTAGGAGCTTCGCATGCTCACTTTCTGAGCTAACAAGGCCAGTTGAGATGAAGCCGGAGATGAGACCATTTGGGGGGTACATAGGCTGTGCAGCAAGTGATGAAGATCAAACACCAAGTGCTACGACTTGAACTAGAAGTGTCATTACACGAGCAAAACTGCATTTATACAGCCATCATTTTCTGGGTTATTCGTCACCTGTGCATATTTACCTGCACAACCATTACAAGTTATCACTAATGCAAATTGGCTGAAGAACATAGAAAGTCTAAAACTGCTAAGCATGTTCATAAAACTTACCCCACACTACTTTCCCAGCTGGTGTGACCAATCCAAGTTCACTAACATTGACCTCAATTATGGAACCCTTTGTGATGACACCAAGAGATGTGTACATGGGGCCATTGGGATTTTTCTTCACACCGATTATCTCAAGGTTGAAAGTGCACTTGAGCTCGGGATGGGTCACGTGAGCTTTAGTGAACCGCAGACCTGATGGACGGATAAATCGTTCATACTTTGGAGGCTTTCTTGTAAAGCCTGGTCCCACAAATGTTGCCTTTGTGACCATCCGCTTCCACTGCTTGGCTGAATTAAGTGTGACAATTAGGTTAGCTAATTTAGAGGTATTACATAAGACAAACAAATCTGAAAATATGGCAGCATATCATATTCATATGCATAGATATCTATTATATTCATATCAGCAAATGCGTTCTTATGTAAGACAACAAAGCTGAGTCACAAATGATTGGTGATCAAGAGTAGTAATTATCTGAAATCAGAGACCTCATTCTAATCAAAGAATCTAGTTTTCAGACAATTCTAATTTCTAAGACAAGATTAGAGCAATCAACTAACTCCTATCAAGAACCTAGGTAACTAGGATATATAGCATTCATATAAGTAAATGGAATTCACCTTTCAATATTTTAAAAAAGTGACAATCTGATCACGTAAACGATGTGCATAACAAGCTCACAGACATCATATTAAGTATCTTGTAAGTACTTACTTTTCCTTTTTCCAGATCTGATCACCCTAAACATCTCATCTTCCGCCACAGGCCTAACCTGAATGAAGAAATAGGATGCAATTGTTCAGAGAACAGACAAAAGAGCAAATCTAATGTACACAATAGCCCTGAGAAAAGAAGAATTCTACCTTAGGAAGAGGGACATCCCATTTTCCTGCCTTCTCTTTCCTCTTTTGCTTTATTGTGTTGCTCAAAACCTGTTGCAGAGATATCATCAGCATTCAAATTTACTTAACAAAATACATTAAAAATTCACATTTAAACCGGACTGCAAAGGACGGAATTTAAAGGTAAAATTAAAGGGACAAGTTCAGATATATCAAAGATAGACACTAGAATTCAACAAAAAACACACCTTTGCTCTGGTTGTCTGCTCACGGTCAAGCAGATATGCTGGAACGGCTCCTTCTTGCACGTCATCATCTACCTTACGCCTACTCGTAGACTCTTCGTGCATTTTCAATCTGATTTAAAAGCCACATGAGTTATATAAGAACAATCATATCAAACGGAACACTGTGGGAAAAAAAACTTGTGCAGCACAAGCACAACATCAAATTCGATAAGCACAGTACATTCTTCAGCCATGATGTTAAATCAACTATGCAAATATGTAATCAACCAGCATATAAAACGCATACAATTAAAAATGATCATTTCACTAAAACACCAGCAGTTTTAGTATGGATAATGACAGCCACAAATCACTTCTCAAATAACGTTTTCAGATCAATCACAGATAGTAAAATATAGCTAAAACAGAAACAAAACGACAGAGGTGAATATAGTTCAAGAGAAGTGGACTCACGTTTTCTTCATCTGAGCTTTCTCAGCATATCTCTTCTTTGCAAACATCTTACCCTTGATACCCAGCGCCTGCACACACACATCCCATACCCCAGTTAAAAAATTCAGTAATTGAGCAAAACTATGAAACTATCAGGGCAATTCAATTGCGGAAAGGTTAACGAAAGAGACACCTTTTGCGCATATTGAGATCGCTTGTGAACCTCACGGGCCTCCTTCTTACGCTTGCGCTCGAAATGATCAAGACGATATCCATGTCTCTTCCTATGTTCATCTATATAATCTCCCTGAGGCTGTTTAAACAACAAATCGCAAGACAAACACAACAAGCGATACTATTCTCAGTTACTCATCGCCGATGAATACAATTGTGAGCAAAGATCACTCCATGAAGTTAAGTAGAGCGATACAAGAGTTCAAAGAGAAAGGTATAGACGAACCATGGTTGCTGAGCTTGCTCGCTAAAACCCTAATTTCCCAACAGCAAAACTGCGAGAGAGAGAGAGAGAGAGAGAGAGAGAGAGAGAGAGAGAGAGATGACGATTTGAAATTGGGGAAATTTTAAAGAGGCAGAAAAACTTTGATTGGACTTAGTATTTGTTACTCTGGTAATACGGCCGAATTTTTAATGGGCCTTTGGCCCAAAATGCAACAGACTTAAAGCCCATTAAGGTTACTTTTTTGCTCATAATATTAGGCCACATGTAGAAGAAAATGAAACTTATGATTTGGTCAACTTTATGTGCAAAAGGTCCTCATGATGATTTTGGATGTCAAGAATTTTTCTTTTCTATTTTGGTCATTAAATTAAAATAATACAGTAATATTTTTTCTATTTTCTATTTGTCTTTTCTTATAATATTTTTCACTTTACCCTATAATAGGACACTTGTTATAACAACACTCAAAGATCAAAGAGAACTTCTGGTCTTTATCGTGACCAAAATTGTACTCTCTTTCCTCAACTTCAATATATTCTTCCTCCTTTTTAATATTTTTTATATTCCGTGACCAAGATCTTGGCTAATTATTGTGTATACTCTAAAATCTCGTTGCATCATAAATTTAATGTAATACGGAGTATAATACAACCAATGCACGACTATCTCCGACCCTGAAAGTTTATCCAAAAGCATAAAAATCTCTTAGATAAAGAAAAGTTGGATGAAGTGGTTACAAAGTTGGACAATGTAAGGACAAATGAGATTAAATTAAAATACTTTCTAATTAGATAAAGGTGAAAAATTAAGAAGTGATAAAGTTGACGAAAAAGTTGAACAATAAGAATAATATATGAAATTAGATATGCGTAATTTATAATTTAATAGAGAAAAATGATAGAGTTGGTGAAAAAATTAGATAATGAGGGTATATACGAGATTGAATGAAATTATTATCGTGAATAAAAAGATGAAACGATAGACAATCTTTGCGGGACGCCCGGGAAAAAAATTCAATACAATCTTTGAGTGACACTTGGAGAGTAGTAGAATAGAATACAGTGCAAGCTTTGTTCACAAGAATGGCAGTTGGTCCTGCTCAACTGGACACGTATCTCTTGCCAATAAGTACAGTCTCACTAAATTCAAACTGGATTGTTGAGTTGAGCAATGAATTGAGCTTTCATGACTTTATTCCTCACAGTGGTGCACTATAGTGGGAAACTTATGAAGTAAAGTAAATGTATGTCCACGATACTAACTTCAGAGTACCGTCATAGAAAACTTGCTTTTTTAAACAGAAACTATTGTCAGACGATCCATACGCCCGGTTAAGCAATTAAGCATCATAAAATGTAAAGAAAGTCACATTTTAGGCATGGTGCCCCGGACATTAATGTGAAGATTGCTACGAAGATGAGTTGTCGTGACTTGATTCGTTTGGACGACATTCAAATTCCCCCTCTTTCCAACACAATCAAAGTTTTCACATGAAAAAACCCATTACTAGTACATACTAGTAAGATTCATATTCCAACATTACATATACATATGCAATTATTCTCCACAAAATTTAATTAGCATACCATGAGAGTAAAATTCTGAAAAAAACACGGCTAGTTAGACCATTAGAATACAAGCATAAACTCACTATTTCATCAGTCAAAACACAAATAGCACTCACAAAGAAAGACTGAACACACACTTCTAACTAAAGAGCTGAGCCTATCTAGTACATAGGCGGTGGCGAAGCCGATGGTGTCTTCCGAACCATGTAGCGGTACGCAGCTACCTTCTGGGTGCGGGACCTAGTGTTGTCAACCGAGAGCACGAGCTTCCCGTCCTCCCGTGCAGTAAACAAGTTGTGGACCGCCTCTTCGGTGGGCCCCATCCGCCTCGGCTTCTCGACGGCTAGGGTGTAGCTGTCTTGTGCATTTGGAATGAACTCTGCACTGTAGTCCAGATCCCATCCTCCCACCACTATGTCCCATGTAATTGTTGCTCCAACCTTCATTAGAGGCATTAATCAACCAGAAATCGAACTTGCAATCACTTTATACAATTGAGTTAAGTACACAAATAAGCATTTTTTTTATTTTTTTTTCTAAAATAGAGCTTACTTTGAAAGCTATTTGACTTGATACACGCTGTCACATAAAATTAAATTCTTTTGTAGGTTTAGATACAACAAATCTCTATCTCTATGTACTTCTACCAAAAAAAGATTAATCTCTATGTACATTTAATTTTAGTAAAATCAAGTTGTATACCACCAGATACATTAATCATGACATATTTATTTCAAGTAATTCAGGTGATGGGCAGTTCACATTTACACCAACTTCAGTGATTACTGTACTTTTTCTCAAACTTACTTTGTGCTTAACGCACAAATTTATAAAAACAAAAAACAACTCTACAATAGTCAATTTCACTACGGATTACCCTAATACATAAAAGTGATAAACCATGTAAAATTGTAAATCCCATTGATGAAGTTCAGATGACAAAAACTCACCTCAATGCCTTCAATTTGAATGTTGACTTTCTCACCACCTTTGACCGTGAATTCGGAAGCCGGTTTGGATGGACCGGCCGCTTTCAAATCGCCCGGTCTACTCAGGCCGCCATACTGAACCGGAATATCTTCTGGCCTTATGAACCTGAATATTTTCAAAAAAAAAAAAAGCCCACACAAACAAGGGGGAAAAAACAAATCCACTGTTCAATTTGAAGATATGGGTGGATAAAGACAAAGAGATCTAAGAAAGCACAGATCTTTTGGTTAATGGACAAAGCAAGTTTACCAGAAATACTGCAAGGGATTCAGTAATACAGTTTGTTCCACAATAATGCAATTGGAAGGTTCAATTTTCAAAGAAGAAAACTTACTTGTAGAGAGTTTCAGCTACATTGGCCTCCTTGGCAATCACAAACTTGCTCTTGGTTCTCTGGGTCAGAAATGGGCTAAACATGGAGTACAACAAGCTGAAGTACCATGGCACATTGATGAAGATCTAAGCCAAACCCACAAACATAAGCACAATATTTCTCAAAAATGACACCAACCCAGATTCAAAAAACTCAAATCCAGAAAAGGGTCTACAAAAAGAAAGGAACTTTATTTTCAAAAAGAAAACTTAGAGCAAGGATTCATTTGGGTTACCTTTCTAGCAACCAGCTCAGGGTAATTATCCTGAAACAGGGACAAAATCTGATTAGAAGCCACCCTAAGCTCCCTCTTAGGCATGTCCTTAAGATCAGTGACCTGAATCATGGAGTTAATCCCACCAGGCCTAAAATCAAGCATCTTAATCCCCTTTTCAAGAACCTGAACCCTCCACCTAAGGAACCTCTTGAGCTTCTCCTCATCTCCAAAAACCCTCTCATAAATCTCCCTGTCCTTGAAAACCCCATAAGCATTGTAACAAACAGGGTGGCCTTCTCTGTCAAAGCCATGCATATAAGCCACTAAATCTTGAAGCTCCTTAAACCCTAAAATCTCCTCTTCCACAATCCCATCAGCCCCAAACTCCTTCCTCCAAGCTAGGCACTTTTCCAGCATTGAGAGGGCTTCTGTCACTTTGAAATCCCTGGCTTTCAAGAACTTGAGCAGAATCACATCTGAGCTCTCATTGTGGGTTGAGAGCAAGGGAATCCCCCAGATTGTAGGGTTTGCAAGTGCATTGCTGGTGTTTTGGGAAGATGAGAGCTTGGATTTTAGGTCTTGTAAGGCCTTTTTCTCAGAAGGTTTGAGCTTGGCTATGAAGTAGGAGTCTTCCTTGAAGGAAGGAGATGTGAGTGCATTGGCCTCCATTTGATAGGAAAATCTTTGTGGGCTTTGATTTTGCTGTGGTGCCGTGGTGGGAGTTGAAGAAATGGAGTTTTTTCTGGTTTCTGGTGTGTGTTTGTTTTCAGCAGTCTGTGGGTTTTGAGGAATGAGAAAGGGGTTTTTTGAATTGGTCACTTGTGTACATTACCAGTAAATTACATATAAATACCTATAAAATGGAAAAGCTTACAAATCTACCCATATGAAAAGTATATAGAACTATTTTAGAATAGTTGTTGACAGTTTGTATTTCTAATTTAAGAAATGCTCTGTTTTGCTGATATTTATTGATTTAACCTTCTTTTTTTAACCCTTTCTACTCCACTTGTTCCATTCTTGGGTGGATTTGAAGGGGTGAATTTATCACTTATCAGAGTTCACGGTAGATAGGTGAAAGGGAAGACAATAGAGGGACCCACTAGCAGACAAGGCCGGAATACTTGCCTTGAATTTAAAAAAGAAGGCCACAAAAAGATGAAATAGTACTACACAAATCCATGCTTCCACTACTAATACTAGTACTACTTGAGCGTGATTATGATTTTAAGGTTAGTCAAAATTACCACACTTGATAAAAATTGTACCCCCTCCGTTTCATAATAATAAGTTTTTAAGAAAAGCAATCATTCACTTTAAAACTTACAACTTTTTCTTAATCTTACCACTCATTACATTTTTTTGGCCAATGAATGAACAACTTTAGTCAACAAATACACATTCCAATAAAAATTATCATTATTACCTCTAATAAATCACTTTAAAAACCTAAAACGACACATATTATGAAACAAATTTTAAGTGCTAAAACGACACTTATTGTGAAACGGAGGGAGTATTTTACTCGTTCAACTAAGGTTAAAGTTTTATCGAAATTTCTTTTAGGAGGCTCATCTGGCTCGTTACTCGGCCAACGAGAATTAGATAGGTTTGTATTGATCGACTCAACCCTGATTCTCATCCAAATGAAGGGAGACATTAAGGTTTATTTCTCCTAATATCCCTTCATACTTTGTGCATCAAGCTTCTCGAGGGAAACGATAAAAATGGTGAAATTACTTTTCCTTTATACGGGTGTGATCAACCTTTTTGTGTAAGAGATAATAACGCATAATTGAACGGTGCTAAAATTGCTTTTGGGTTGCTTGATTTAACCTAAGCACACCAATGTATACAGCAAAAATCAACTTGAAAGGCCCCTAAAAGAAAGAAATATACTCCGTACTAAGAAAGTGGGACCAAGCTAGTTCATAATTTCTCATGGTACAATCGCAAAGTAAGCAAGCTCAAAATTGCGTTAAAATCTGTGGAAAGCAATCCACTTTAAAGAATTTCAATCAGAGTTATCCTTTCTTTTTAGGGTTTTGTTTGCTTTTTTTACTTTAGAGAATAGAGATACTAGCCTAGAGTGATTAAGCTATATGAACTTTAATCATGGAATTTAACTATTCTCAATCTCAGCCGAAAACCCTAATTAACATAATTAATGGAAATTGAGCAAAGGCTTTTCGTACAATTTGTGTTTGTTTCGACTCATTTGTATATTATTTTATCAGATAAATAAAAGCACTTTACAAGATTACAGCTCATGTTGGATAAGAAGCATGCATTATTATATTAGTATAATGTTTCCTTTTCAAATAATGATGAAATTCAGAATTTTAGATGCATGAAAGTAGGAGCAAGGGAGTAGCTGTTTTCCAGGCTCGCGTTTTTGAGGTGAACTAGGTTATTGTCCGTACCCTATACGGGACACGACGTATAACAATTTTTTGATTTATTATTCAATTAATAAAGGAATGCGTACTAATACTATTAAAAATTAGATATTGATAACATCTTTTTTATCCAAAATCGTTACAACATTTAGTCCAAGATCGTGATTTGATGTTAAGAATAAACTTAAATTTAAAATTTACATAATATGAATTAAATAAAAAGTATAGATAAAACACAATCATATTATTTCAAAATGTATTTGATTAATTTAAAAAAACATATGTGATACGATATAAAATCTCAAGTAAAATATTTTATCAACATATATATTTTTATCATTAATTAGATTTTTATACGATGATAGAAATCAAATATTAAGTTAATTATGGCTTATTTAAATAAATATTTTATAAAAATAGACTTGTGTCGGTGACTCGGTAATAATAATTTTTGAAATAAAATGAATATTTTAGTAGATGTTATAAATTAATAATTAATTTAATAATAGTAGAGTTATAGATCAATATAATTTATAAATAAATATTATAACAGAAATTTAGTTTATATATTTTAAAGATATTTTTCAAAGATATTTTTAGATATTTGTAGCTTAAATTATAATTTTATGGGACAAAAAAAGATTGACAGAAAATATGACGAATGTATATGATTATAAAAATACGATAAAAACAAAAATTCAGAGTGACTAATAAGTTTTTAGAATTAAGTATATTTTTTATTACAAAAAAAAAATGTTTAAGCTAATAGTTGTAAAGATAGAAATAGGTGAACAAAGATAGAAATTAGAAAAAGAAAGAGATAGATGATAGATAATTAATAAGAATAAGAAAGACTTTAAAATTACTTTTCTAAAATTTATTTTCTTAAATAAAGTGGGGCCAGAATTAACGTGGAAACTCGAAATTCTCCGGCTTTAATATATAGTATAGATAATGCAAATTTTGAAATTGCAAAAGAAAATGCCATTTTGCCTTTTCTTGGGATCATAAACATAAACCAGTTGATTTTTGTGTTTCAAAACGATCTAAAACCATGAATATCGGAGGTTTAATCCAAAATTTATACTCAACTAATGTAATCCTCATGCCCTGCACGAGATTATTATATTTTTTATAAATATTAAGTAGTTTATGATAAATAATTTTTGTTCAATTGTTAAAATAATATAATATGATATGAATAATAAAAGTAGAGTAAAACAACATGACATTAAAATAAATAGGTAAAATTTATTAAGTTTGTTTTTTAAAATGTCGATAGAACCAATATGTATAAAAAGTAAAGAAGATACATCAAAAAATTTCAATATTAAATGTGACAATAATATACCTAAAGAATTGAGAGAATGAGTAGATAATAGATTGTCTCAGTTTTTAAAAGTATTATATCACACAATATTAATAAAATAATGGATTACTATAACTACTATGTGTTTATTTTTTTATAGATAGAATACAAAAAGGACAATTAAATATAAATGAGATCCCCCTAATGAATTAATATTAAAAATAATTTAGTAAATAATACATGATAGCCTACTACTATTAAACAAAAATTTAAAGTGAATGAATTAATTTATACATATACATAAAATTCAAAGATATATTATTGAATATAAATTTTAATAAATCAACTTATGGAAGAAGTACAAATCTATATAAGCCTATAATACATGTAATTTGATTACTTTTTTAGCACCCTACTTAAAGATGGATATACATATAGATCTTAAGATTCTTAACATATTTCGGATTTGGTTATGATTTGCTATACAGTAGATTACATCTCTAAATTAAGATTAGAGCAAAGTTTTAAAATATATAAAGATAAAAATTAATTAGTAATTAAGTAAAGTTGATGATGGTTAAAATTCAAACTAAATCATTAATAACTAAATATAACTCATATTGTTTAGGATTTTTCAATTGATTTTTTTGAAAGTTAATTATTTTTTATACATGTTATCTTTGATAGTTCATCGTTAAAAAACAAATTTCTTTATTAAGAAGATCTGGTACTCCACATACATATATATTATCTCTGCCTTTAATTAAGAAAAGACAAATTTGGATAAAAAATAAGAAATATTTTTTATCATCTAACTTTTGAAAGATGAATTTTTGTTGACTAAAATGAAAAATATTCATATTTCCATATCAAAATTTTACAATAAAAAAGGGGATTTGATAAGCATATTTTACAATCTCCATCAGAGTCTCTAAACGTCTCGACCGGGTTTTCACTAACCTCCAGGGCTACGCTGATTGGCCAGATGCAACTGTAAGACACCTCCCTCACTTTTCCTCTGATCACCGCCCCCTCTACCTCTCCCTCTCCCCTTCAACTGCTGCCAACCCCAATCGCCGCCCCTTCCGCTTTGAAGCGGCCTGGATTGAGCACCCGCTCTTCCTCCCCCTCGTGGCTGAAAAGTGGCGTGTTGACCTTGATACCCCTGCTGCCCTTAAATCCCTCCAAAAAGACCTCCTTGCCTGGAGCAAATCCACATTTGGCAACATCCACCATAACAAACAAAGGCTCTTGCGCCAACTCACCCAAACCCAAACTGCCTTGGAGCACAGGCCCTCCAACCACCTCTTTGAAAGGGAGCTCACCCTCAAGAACGAGCTCGACTTGGTCCTCCGCCAAGAAGAGACCCTCTGGTTCCAAAAATCCCGGGAGTTGTGGATTGAGAAAGGCGTCCGAAATACGAATTTCTTCCATGCCAGCACCATCATCCGCAGACATCGAAACAAAGTTAAACTCCTCCGGAACGGTCCGAATTGGATTAGTGATCCCCGTGAGCTGGAAGACCACGCCATCAACTTTTTTCGCCACCTCTATAGCCTTCCTGAGGATGAGCGTCATCCTATTGACCTCATGGAGGGGAGCTTTCCCCCTCTTGACCAGTCAGAGATGGATTCCCTTACCCTTCTCCCTACAGCGGCTGAAATCAAGACCGCCATGTTCCACATAGGATCCTATAAGTCTCCGGGTTGCGATGGGTTCCAACCCATCTTCTACAAAACCTGCTGGAGCACCATCGCCCCCTCAATCCACTCCTTCGTCGCCAACTTCTTCCAAACGGGGAGAATCCCTGATGGGCTTAACAACACCTTGATCACCCTCATCGAAAAGGTCCCTAACCCGGAAACCATCACCCATTTCCGGCCTATAAGCCTCTGTAATGTCCTATACAAACTCCTCACCAAAATCCTCGCAAACCGTCTCCAACCCCTCCTCCCTAACCTCATTGCCCCAACCCAATCTAGCTTCATCCCGAGACGGAGCACCACCGATAATGTCATTCTTGTCCAGGAGGTTGTTCACACCATGCAGAAAAGGAGAGCGGGGAAAAGGCTCATGCTTCTAAAACTTGACCTTGAAAAGGCCTTCGACAGAGTTCGGTGGGATTTTATCTCTAACACTTTGAATGATGCAGGCTTTCCCTCCCAATGGACCAGCTGGATCAACGAATGTATCTCCACGCCGACGATGAGCCTCCTTTGGAACGGCGAGGTCACCCAAAACTTCGCCCCCTCCAGAGGGGTCCGCCAGGGGGATCCCATCTCCCCATATCTTTTCATCCTCGGCTTGGAACGGCTCAGCCACCTCATCGACGCGGAGGTCCTTGCGGGCAACTGGAAGCCGATCTCAATGTGTCGTACTGCCCCTAAACTCTCCCACATCTTCTTTGCCGACGACATCATCCTCATGGCCGAAGCCTCCGTCGCCCAAATGAAAGTTGTCATGAGCTGCCTTGACCGCTTCTGTAAAGCGTCGGGCATGAAAATCAGCTTGCAGAAATCGAAGGTGTTCGTCTCATCCAACGTCACTAGGGACCTCGCCAGTCATCTTGAGGACGCCAGCGGCATAGCGGTCACTAGGAACCTCGGCAACTACCTTGGTATCCCCATCCTCCACCAGCGGGTCACCAAGGAGACGTTCAAGAGCATCCTCAACAAAGCCACCGGCAAGCTAGCGGGATGGAAGGCGAAAACCCTCTCCTTTGCTGGCCGCGTCACCCTCACAAAGTCTGTCCTTTCCAGCCTCCCCTCGTACCACATGAGTTCCGTCCTCCTCCCAAAGTCCACCAGCTCGGCGTTGGACAAAATCTGCCGCTCCTTTGTCTGGGGCGACTCCAATGGCCGCAGAAAACTATGCCTCGCCCCCTGGAGCCAGCTCTGTGCTCCTAAGTCCGGTGGGGGCCTTGGCCTTCGCACTGCGAGGGACGCCAACCTTGCCCTCCTCGGAAAGCAGGGATGGCGACTCTTAAACGGGTCGGCGGGCCTCTGGGGAGATGTTCTCCGAGCAAAGTACGGGCTCCAAGCCACCACCTCCGGCTTTCTCCAGACCACTAAAAGCTGCGAGTCGTATGTTTGGAAGGGCCTCAAACAGAGCATCAACCAAGTCCTTCCTTTAGGCGTCAAGTGGAACCTCCGCAATGGGAACCAAATCAAGTTCTGGTCCGATTCTTGGCTTACCGACGACCCTCTCCAGCCGGCAACCAATGCCCCCATCCCAACCGACGAAATGCACAAAGTGGTCAACGACTACTGGCTCCCCTCAGGTACGTGGGATTGGAACTCCCTTCACCACCTCCTCCCAACTCCCTTCCGCCTCAAACTCCGATCCCTTGCCGTCCACCCAGACCCAGCCGCCCATGACCACCACACTTGGTCCCTCACCCCTTCTGGTGATTACTCCACCAATTCAGCCTACCGTGCCCTCACCCAAGGCCGCTCTCCCCCTATCTCCGAGCCCATGACCAAGCTCTATCGAGCTGTTTGGAAGCTTGCGGTCCCTGAGCGAATCCGCCTCTTCCTCTGGTCCGCCACCGCCGGTCGCATCTTAACTAATGTTGAGAGATTCCGACGGCGTATTGCCCCGAACCCCACCTGCCCCCTTTGCCGGAGCCACCCCGAGACCCTTATCCATCTCTTCCGTGACTGCCCCATGGCGGCGAGCACGTAGGAAGCCATAATCCCTCCGGGCAGCCACCGCATCTTCTTCACCCAAACCCCCCATGAATGGGCCTCCCTCTGCCTCCTCCAGCCCACTCGTCGCCCGGCTGACCTGCCCTCCCCGGAGCTCTTTGCCCTCACCATTTGGTGGACTTGGAAGTGGCGTAACGCCGTTGTCTTCCGGGAGAGCTCTGGCATCCCGCCCACCACTGCCCAAAGGAAAACCTTCCTCTTCCAACAACTCCAGGATTTCCAAAATGCCCTCCACCTCAATCCCAGCCATCCCCGTCGTATCCAAACTCATGTCGCCTGGGCGAAACCTGACACCGGCTGGATTAAAGTCAACACCGATGGCTCGAAACCCTCTGGCTCCGACCTCAGCCTGGCCGGAGGACTCATACGGGACTGCTCTGGCAATTGGCTCTCTGGTTTTGTCGCCAATCTCGGTGTCTGCTCAGTCGCTGCCGCCGAGCTCTGGGCCGTCTTTTATGGTATCCAGACAGCATGGCAACAAGGCCACCGACGGGTCATCATCGAGGCCGACTCTCAGCCGACCATCGCGCTTCTCAACTCCGACCCGCCTCCAGCTCATCCGCTTTCCAGCCTCGCACTCCGGTGTCGAAGCTTCCTCAGTAGGAACTGGGACCTCCATTTCCGTCATACCCTCCGGGAAGCCAATATGGCTGCTGACGCCATGGCAAAGCATGCCTCAAGCTTCCCCCCCGGCCTTCACGCCATTTCTGTCCCTTTTGCTGATGTTTCCTCTGTAATTTTGAATGATGTACGGGAAAGGGCCTCCCCTAGACTTATTTTGCAGCCCACTTAATTCAATTTCAGCGAGTTCTCGCTTTTGATAAAAAAAAAAACATGAGCCTATATATAATACTCCAATATTTACAGGGTAACTAACTAGCCTAGCCCTGCTACAATTCAAAGATGACCCAAAATTTTTGGACAATGTGATTTATTTATTTTTGGTCGAAATTTTTGGACAATATGATCCATACACTATGTACAGTATTAAAAAGGCTTACAGTATACTGTATAATTTATTTAACTCCTAAATGGAAAAAAACTTTTAATTAATACATAGTACTATGAATATACTGTATAGTTTAAGAATGGAGCTAGCTGCTAGCTATGGTATGACTTGCAGTGTAGCAGAAAACGGTGAATTTACCTAGCCATTCAGCCTCCTCTCGTGAACAATCAAATTGTCTTTATTATTAATTGACGAGCGATGTTTGTTTGTATTAAAAAAGACACTTGTGGGTTGCCCTGACTTTCAAGCCAATGCCAATGCAGCGTTAAACGTAGCTCACACGAAAAGACATCAAAATTTAAAGACATCACAATTCAGTAATTCACAATACACCCAATTTGGTAGTGATCGACTCAAAAGTTAGCATGGATCCAATTTCAAATCGAAATGAATTCTTTCTCGAAATTTATGTTTGGCATATTATAGGAATGTGCGATTATTTTCTGGGCCAGATGGCAATTAAATCGAAACACACAATTTAGGGGGTTTTGGATCAACTGAAGCCATAAACACTATGTTTTGAAATTAATAAACTAAGGAAAATTAAATTTACGAAGTACCGACTATTAATGAGGTGATAATACGATTATACGATACATGTTTGTCAAATGCAATTTTACTTGGCCACTTTTTCATGTTTCACATATTTACCTCGGAGTGTAATTTGGTTAACAGGTTTGCTAATAATCAATATCAAAATTTCAGCGATATGATTATTACTTCCAACGAATTGTAATAAAATTGTCGGCTTTGGCCAGTTCTATGGTACTCTGAAATACTGAACTGGAACTTGAACTATCTAGGATTTGGTTATTGGAATCAACAATTTGTGCGCGTTCGGTTTCGGTTTGAATCGAACTACACCCATCTCTAGTTCTCTACCCTTTAACCCAATCCTTCTCATTAATCTTTGACCCCCTAAATTGGATAGGGCAAGCAATGTGGGCTTTAAGATAAATTCATACTCTTAAAAAATGGGCCCATGTGATTGCAACTTTGCAAGGTACCAAAAGCCCAATTTGGATTGAAATATGGTGAATATATGTAAACTTGGATCAACTTTATTTAGGTGATTAAATGGGTTCAATCCGACTCAGCAATTAGTCTAGCTCGAGATTTTTAGAGTTGAAAATATAGTATTTATGGTGTTTAATTGTTAAAGCATGTACAAATAATATTTTAACATCTATAAAGAGTACACAATAATTGGTTCTCTCTTCAAGCAAAAAAAATAAAAATTGGTTCTCTTAACATGACCAATTTGCATTCGACAAACTTACAACAACCCAACCTACATATGACTATAGATTTCATTAATTTGAACCCGACACATTCAAACCCAATTCGTTCGATCCATTTAAACTTCATTTAAGAAAAAAACAAAGATCCAAAACACACTGTATGTCATGTCACATTGGTACCAATGAGAAGAATAAAACACTAAAAAAATGGAAAAGGAAAACCAGCCCTAGATTCCTGCAAACACCACTGTTTAATCAGAACGCCACTAGTGATGATCAAAACCGTGAAAATATCTCCTCTTTACATTTCACCTCTTTTGTTCTTACTTTCCACACATGCCTCATTGCAAACCCACATTCCATATTTCCATTCGGCTTAAAACATATGCAGCCACCTTTCAACATTAAAACAAGTCTTTGATCATCAATTTCATGTCATGCCAATTTTGAAACTATTCGACAACAACTCAACCCGATTCCTCCATCTGAAAAAGTTTGCAGAAAAACCGTCCATGTAACGAGAAGTATTTATTAAATCAAATATAAAACAATACTCCATAAAATAGAAAAGCATTTATTAAAATTTGCCCCGATTGTCGTGTGGTGTTGTTGAGACTCTTCTTCTTCGCGCCTCTCCTGTGCAGAGTCCAGTGTACGTCTTCGGCTTTTCTGGTGTGAGTCTTCTCTCTTTCTCCTCAATTTCAACCCTTTCAAGTTCACAATTACAATGATTTTCTTTGATTTCTCCTTCGTTTGCCCCCGATTGTTTCAACTATGTTCGTTGTTTCTTTGTCGTTTCAGCAAGTTTTTGGGGGGTTTTCGTTTCCATTTTGTGGGTTTTCGTCTCTTTATTGCGGAAGGCGTTTTTGAACTTGGACAAGAGTGTTGCGATGATAATTTCAGCAATTTACATTGTTGCACATTAGGGTCTTGAATGGTGTTGATCTCTCTTATCTGGGTTTTGTGTGTTACTCTTTCAATGTACTCCTTGTACTGTTTGGGTTATCCTCTACTGTCAATCTCCATTTGCCCCTTACTGTGACCTAAAGTTTTTCTTCTGATACTTGTGTTTATGTGTTTGTGTTTCTGGGATACTTGATTGTTACTTGAATGGATGGTTCACTATACATTGCTGATTTTTCATGGTTTTGTAGTTTTTTACTTCAAAAGCTTTTGTGACCTTGAGTTGTCATTGTTTGCTTGGTAGGTTTTGCATGATGGTTTCATCAAGTAGAAATAAAGGCAAAGCTGGTGGAAAGAGGCCACGTTTCCAGAATCAAGTTAATCACCCTGGGCTTTATAGAAATCTGAATAAGGCTGATCTTGGTGGTGTCATATTTGGTTGCAAGAACGATACCAAGGGAGAATGTCTTTCTAAGCAGCTGTTTGGTAAGTCTCTTTTTCTCTATTTCCTGTGTGTATGAAGCTGAAAATTTTGGGTATGTAATTCTGCATTTGGAAGTTGGGATCATACATTGTAACTCTTTGTGTCGTTTTGATTGCTAGATATTTATACTTTGACTATCCTGCATCGTTAACAATGGTTTTGGCTGTAGTATTAGTTGCTTCTTCAATCTGTAAAAATTCTGTTCCGTTTGACAACAGGCTTACCAGCAGGACACGTGACATATGTGAAGAATATTGGACCTGGTTTGCCACTATTTCTCTTCAATTACAGTGACAGAAAACTTCTTGGCATCTTTGAAGCAGCTAGCGCTGGTCAGCCGAATGTAGACCCATATGCCTGGACAAATGGAAGTTCAATAAGAACTCAATTCCCAGCTCAGGTAAACAAAAGGTTTTGAATCTTTCTAATCCAATCAATGGCTACTTTTTAGAGTGTCAATCAGAGAAGTTCTTCAAGGAGTAAAGAAAAAGGCCTCACCTAAGTTTTTCGTTCACAATTTGTCCATGACAGGTTTTAATCCGATTACGTGTATCTTGTCATCCATTATCAGAAGATCAGTTTGGACCTATAATTCAAGCCAACTACTACCGTCCTGGTCATTTTTGGTTTGAGCTGGACCATGCTCAAGCATCTAGGCTGGTCTCTATGTTTTCCTCTAGAGTGGCTCCTACTGTACCTCGAGCTCTTCCAAAACCAAGGCAAATAAGCCAAGTATACTTGCCTGTGAATGCACCAAGAACTTCAGAAGTGGGAGAAGCAAATAAACCTCCCAAGCTAGAGTTAAACCGTGATCATCTTGATTCAACTGGGAATTCTGGAGGACCAGACATTTCTGTTGTACAGGATGGCGACTATCAGTCATCCGAAAGCAGTTTGAGAAGTGAGAATGATGAAAAGGAAATGATTTACAAGAAATTGGTACAGTTGGCTATGAAAAAAGATTCTTCTCAGGATACACATGAAGGGCAAACAACGAATGAAAATGATGCTCCTCTATCTCAGGTTGTTGTTAAATATCCATTCTTTCTTCGTTCTGCTTTTTTGGTGAAATTACAGTTCTGGTTTATGATAAAATTGCCATTTTGGTTATTTATAGCTGATTAGAGAACTGGAAGAAGTGAAGACTTATAACAAGAAACATGCAACAAAGATGACTTCTATGGAGCAGAAGTTGGTATATCTTCTCGCTTGGTCTGTTGGATATTGTTTACTTATGTGTAGCAACACTTGGGAATATTTATGCATTTGTGGTTCCTGTTACTCCAAAACATAGCATGATCTAAATGCTTTTCTCAGATTTCTGTACCTAATTTGCTGTATTCTTGGGTCTAATAATATACAATGAGAATTGTTGACATGATCTAACTGTTTCAAGTAGTTTTTCCTACTTTGTTGTCTTAGGGTATGTCAAATAAACAATATGTGCCTTTCTGTTTGCAGAGCTCTTTGAATTGATATGTTCTCCAGCTAATTGAGTCCTTTGTTTGATCCTTGTGGGTAGTTGTTTCTGTGTACTTATTTATTTTGACTCCTTAACTCTTAGAGTAGGTTTAGTTAAGATGTTTTTTTTGTTGTTATTGTTATTAACATTTAACCTGATGCCATGCTCTGTTATCTCCATGTCTGATGAGCATAAATGTTTTGGAATGTGTTGAGATTTTGTTTTATTGGTAAGTTTCTTCTTGTCCATTATTTTGACTAAATTCTGGTGCTTGAATCTTTCCAGAAAAACTTGGAAGCTGAAAACCAGTATTTAAAGGAGTGCATGATGCAGCCTTATTCAGTCAGTTCTGATCAATCTGAATATCTTTCTGCTTATGATGAGAATCATGAGATTGAGACATTGAATGAACAACTGTTGGGCTCAGATGATGTTTTTCTGTTTGGAGGGTATGATGGGAATTTTTTGTCAACAGCACAATCGTATTCACTTTCTAGAGATATAGTTAGATCTCTTCGACCAATGCCGTCAGCTCGTGCTCATGCCTCAGTAGCTAAACTAAATGACAGTTTTTATGTAGTGGGTGGAGGACATGGCACCTGGTGCAATACAGGTATCAAGAACGTTTGAGTTTATATGCGATATGACAAGATCTAAAAATGGCTAAACTCTAACAGCCGTATTGGTTTTATGCAGTTGAGGCTTACAACCCTTTCAATGATGAATGGACTTCACAACCTACATTGAAAGAAGGAAATGGAAGTTTGGCCACTGCTACTGTTGATAACAAAGTATTTGCCATGGGTGGTGGTAATGGTATAACTTGTTTCTCAGATATGCAGATGCTTGACCCCGATGTTGGACGATGGATTTATGGTAGGTCAATGCTACAGAAGGTAATGTTCTTCTATCTCTCATTGATGCATCTCAGTTTTGTATTTTCATTATAGGGCATCCCCGTATTTTATTCAGAGAAACATCGTCTTCTGTTTTTAGTTTGGATCTGGAATTGACATATTGTGCTGGTTGAAAATGACTCCTAAGGAGTATTTAGTATTTTGTTTATTTGTTTTTTTGAATTATTTGCTGAAAAAATATGCCTATGTGGTGTAATGGCACCTATTGGTCTTTTTTTTCAGTATATTTAATCAGGGATGACCAGCATTTTTCAAACGAAAAGCATCCTGTTAGGGAAATTGTTTCTGTTCCATCTCTGTTAACTCTTCCACATCTGTTATCTTTTTAAGTGCCTCAGTTTGTTATTTGGTTCTTTCCCGCCCCTCTTCCATTATGATTTTGCACCCTGGTTTGATGCTAACTGCTACCGTTGAAGACATTTATGCACGCTAGCTGGTATGTTGTTTGACTTTAACTAACACCTTTTCCTGTTTTGGACAGAGATTTGCTCTTGGTGCAGTCACCTTGAACAACACCATATATGCTGTTGGAGGCTATGATGGAGAAAATTATCTGAGGTGAGCCATATTCATCCTCATAGTTAGTATTTTCTTATGCGCGGATATAGATCATGTAAATTTATAACCCATCATGTTAGCCTGTATTCGACTACCAAATTGTTTCCCAGGTATAAAATATAAGCAAAGCTCGGCCTAACATTTCATGGACTAATTAAGATGTAAAACTAGTTCATCCTCTTGCTGTCAATATGTGCAATTAGGCATTTGATTGACGTGGTTTGCATTTCTTTACATTTCAGGTCTGTGGAACGATTTGATCCTAGAGAGCATGCATGGAGCTATGTAGAGAGCATGAACTCGAAGAGGGGATGTCATTCCGTGGTTGCGATGAATGAAAAAGTGTAAGTAATTTTTCAAGTTAAACTGTACAGCTACATACATAATATCTCTTCACCCTTTATTTACTAGACTTTGAAGAAAATGTTCTTTTCTTTTGTAGTTTTGCACTAGGAGGCTATGATGGAAGCAAAATAGTACCAAGTGTAGAGGTATATGATCCGAGACTCAACAAATGGATTCTTGAAGGCTCAATGAACCATGCCAGGGGATATGGATGCGCTGTTGCACACCAGGGCGCCATATATGTAATGGGAGGAGTGAACGATGACAGTCTTTTGGGTTCAGTACGTTTTTAATTTTCCCCTTTCTCTTCTTGCTTCATTTCATGCACTTTCTTCTTTGGTGTTCATTGTTGCTTGTGAATTCGAGTAACCGACTTCGGAATCTTGATGACAGATTGAGCGCTATGAGGAAGGGAAAGGATGGCAAGTGACGAATGTGAAAGGGATTGGAAAAAGATGCTATGCTTCAGCAATAGTCCTGGATTGGCAGGTTTAGGAGAAGATGAAGATGAAGATTTAGTTCAACCTTGATCTAACTTGAAGAGGTGAAGAGCTTTTGGAATGTAGGTAGAAATGAGAAGAACATGTTTCTGTGCATGGTTGCATATTCTAGGTAAATAAAGAACCTATATGGTCTAGCTAAAGTCTATAGATTTGGTGGGTAAAAATAGCAAATCAAATGCCAGGGGCTTGTTTTGATGTGGAAGAGAAAACTTTCTAGGCAACTGAAACACATGTGTTGTGTTTGTTGTTGCTTTCCCCTATCATTTGTAGTTTGTGTTTGTTTTGTGTCTGTGTTTCTGAAGTTTAGTGAATATAAGAGTTGTGTTAGTTTGTTCTTGAGATGTGATGAGTTCCATTCATGATGGCTGATCCTGATTTGGGTTTCAATATAAATCTATGATTAACCCAGCCAAATTCAATTGGTGACTAGCCTGGGTAAATATTTTTTCTATTGGGTCAGAAATTTTTTAATGGTTTTTTTTTGTAGAGCTAACAAAACAATCCACACTAAAGTAACAATTGGGACTTATATGTTCTCAATAAAACCAATATCTTTATAAAGTGCCTCTTGACTGTACTTGTATTTTTACTCACCTTCGACATAAGTGATGAAAGGCATATTACTATGGTAAAATGTTAGACACGTCGATTTAACCTTTGATGTATTGTCCATCTTTAATGATATACTCTTTACTACGGTGTTAGCTCAGCTCGGCATTCCGTAAATCCAAAACACAAATCTCTCTTCCCGGATGATCAAATGCGTTAGTTGATCTCTCATTTGGGTCCGGGAATTGTCAGCTTCATCGCGATATAAGTAATAATTCAAATAAATTTTATGTCTGAAGTAATAATTTATAGATGAAATATGAAGTCTACTATCATGAGTTATTTAAAATCTTTACTATACATAGTCTATCCACGTATCAAGTGAAGTGTATCAACTATCAAGCAATTGACAAAATTATGACAAAAAAAAGAGTTTTTAATATAGTTTTAGACCAACTTTTAATCCTTTATCTTACATAAAATAATAAGATTTGGAAAAAATAAATAAATAAGGAGCCTACTTAATTTATGTGTAACGCTCGTCAGTCGTTACCGACTTACCGTCAACAACGCCGGAGGGGGGTAAAAGCAAAACTGAAAGAGCCCGGTTTCACTTTCACTCTGTTTCCTCCCCGAGTCCACACACCAAACCAAAAACATACTCTCTCTCATTCCCTTTCTTCCTTCTCTCTCCTCCTCAGATCTTCCATCTCTCCCAAATCCCTCTCTTCTACTCTTCCTCCCTTCCTCTGCTCCTTCTCCCCTACAATCTGGAGCAGCTGAAGACAATCGGAAGGGAGCTCGCCATGGCGGGCTCCCAGGTAGGGTTTGGCCAGACGAAGGAGTTCCTAGATCTCATCAAATCCATCGGCGAGGCCCGATCAAAGGCGGAGGAGGACCGAATCGTGCGCTCGGAGATCGAAATCCTGAAACGCCGGATCATCGAGCCTGACATCCCGAAGCGCAAGATGAAGGAATTCATCATCCGCCTGGTGTACGTGGAGATGCTCGGCCACGACGCCTCCTTCGGCTACATCCACGCCGTCAAGATGACTCACGACGACAACCTCCTCCTCAAGCGCACCGGCTACTTGGCCGTCACCTTGTTCCTCAACGAGGACCACGATCTCATCATCCTCATTGTCAACACCATACAGAAGGACCTGAAATCGGATAATTACCTTGTTGTTTGCGCCGCCTTGAATGCCGTTTGTAGGCTGATTAATGAGGAGACCATCCCTGCTGTGTTGCCTCAGGTCGTTGAGCTCCTTGCGCATCCCAAGGAGGCCGTCAGGAAGAAGGCGGTTATGGCGCTCCATAGGTTTCACCAGCGCTCTCCGTCTTCTGTTTCTCATCTCGTTCCCAATTTCCGCAAGGTGAGTGTTTTCTGTATAGGAATGTCTGCTTAGTACTTGTAGTCAGTTTTGCCATTGTGCTGAACTCTCAGGTTCTTGGTTTGGTGTTGTTGTAGAAACTCTCTGATAATGATCCAGGAGTCATGGGAGCTGCACTCTGTCCGCTTTTTGATCTGATATCAGTAGATCCTACTCCATATAAAGAGCTGGTGGTTAGCTTTGTGAGCATTTTAAAACAAGTAACGGAGCGGAGATTGCCTAAGAGTTACGATTATCATCAGATGCCTGCTCCATTCATTCAGGTATGCTGTGCTTTACTTTGATCAGAGGATGGATGTTTTGTTGATATTGTAGATGTCAGTATCCCTTGGAAGGTTGAAATGTTGATTAATTGAAATGATTTTTGTTGATATTGTACACTGTCAGCATGCATGATTTTATTGGCATTTGTTTGATAATTGTGACTCTTTAATTGAACTTAACCTTCAACATGCACTGATTTTGCTAGCAATGAGCTTAGCAGAGTGATTTTTTTTTTTAATTGGACTTGACCTTTGTTATCTTTCTTATAAAGCTAAGGTGTGAAATAGTTCCAACAATTGCTTCCTAAAATAGATAAAATCTCTTTTGACAGATCAAGTTATTGAAGATACTGTCCTTGTTGGGCAGTGGTGACAAACGTTCCAGTGAACAAATGTATACTGTTGTTGGAGACATAATCAGAAAGTGTGATCAATCAAGCAACATTGGAAATGCTGTAACGTATGAATGTGTATGTTGTATCTCCGCAATCTATCCTAGTGCCAAGTTATTGGAAGCGGCAGCTGGTGCAATATCTAGATTTTTGAAGGTGTACCTGCTCAACTTTTCGTATGTATTGTAGTTTAGGTTCTATAGTCTTTGTTTATTAACATTTACAAATTTTTATTTTCAAAACAGAGTGACAGCCATAATTTGAAATATATGGGCATTGATGCCCTTGGTCGGTTGATAAAGATCAGTCCAGAAGTTGCCGAACAACATCAACTGGCTGTTATTGATTGCCTAGAGGTGAGAGATATTTTCTTACATAGTGGGTAGCTACCTCTATATTTTAGGATTGTTTTATGAATAGGTACATTGTGTTCATCAAGTAAATCAACTTTGTGGTGAATCATTTTTATGTTTAGCATGTGATCTCAAAAGGGAATGGTCTGTATTGTGATTGAATAGAACTCTATATATATGGTGATCATTGATGTATAAGTGTATAACCTATATCGAACTTTCCAATTTTTAGCTTATTTGGTACAGTTAAAGGCTTATCATAGAACTGCTTTCAGTATAGAGATTTTGGTGAGTAAATTATCACAACTTTAGTGTGCAAAATTCTATATTTAGGAAAAACCTTTGCATTTTTTTACTTGAACAAGAGATTATAAGGTGCAAGTTCATTATAAATATACAGTATCTTAGAAGCTCCTTGATTAAAAGCTTATACTATTTGGCATAAACTTGATAAACTAATCAATTTAGGTAGATTTGGCTTATCAGCTCTAAGTTATGAACTTATGCTAAAAGTACTTCAGATCTCTTTTTGGGTGGTGCTAGAACGAACCTGCTTCCGACTTATCTGAAATGAAGTATGCTGCTCAGCTGTAAAATTAAGAAATTGTTTCTTTGATTATGGCCTTGCTCTATAAATATTTTTTCTTGTTGGTCTAAGTACTTTTATGGAGTTTTGTAAAGGGGAAGCAACCATACTCAAGGTCTGTGCATAACTAGTGTCAGCAGTGACATGCTTGTAGTTTAGTGTTTGTGTGTGATTGGTGATTTGGATTGTTAGGATTTAATGAATTTAATAATGGTCGGATGATTTTTTTTTTTTACCCCTCACTTTTCATATATGTTTGATGTTATTGGGACAGGATCCAGATGATACACTCAAAAGGAAGACGTTTGAACTACTATATAAAATGACCAAGTCATCTAATGTAGAAGTCATTGTTGATCGCATGATTGATTACATGAAAAGCATCAATGATAATCATTACAAGACTGAGATAGCATCACGCTGTGTGGAGCTTGCTGAGCAGTTTGCACCGAGTAATCATTGGTTTATTAAGGTATTTTAGTTACTTAAAATTTTTCTGCTTTGCAAATTTCACTTTCAACTGCCACTGATATCTCTGCTTCTCAGACCATGAACAAGGTGTTCGAGTATGCGGGTGATTTGGTGAATGTTAAGGTGGCTCATAATTTGATGCGTCTGATTGCTGAAGGATTTGGGGAGGATGATGACGCTGCAGATAGCCAGCTGAGATTGTCTGCTGTATGTTGCTCATAAGCCGTAGCTAATTGACTTGATGCGATTCATATTGAAATAGTTTTTAATTCACAATTTGGCATGTCTAATATGTTTGTACATTCCTTTTTTTTGTTGAAGAGTGATGAGTTTGTGATCCTTCGTTAGTATGAGTAAGCAATTTAACAAAATCTTGGTATTGTTTCATATACAATGACATTGTCTTGTGCATTGACATCCATAATGTTTTGTACACACCTTTCCTTTTTGTTTATCTATCAGTTCATTTTTAAAGTTTCTCGCTGAGTTTTCTTATGGAATTTTTTTTTTTGTGGGGAAAATATGGAGCTGTATTTGAATGTTTTCTCTGATCTACAAACTCAATATGCTTTTTCCATCTCTGATTATTTTTCTGAATGCTAGTAGTTATCGATATTTAGTCCCTGAGGAGTATATTTTCTTTGATTGCCTATGGATCTTTTTCTTTATACAGGTGGAGTCATATTTGCGGATTGTTGGAGAGCCTAAACTCCCTTCTCTGTTCCTCCAAGTAGGTTTTTATTTCTGCAGGTTTCTACTATGCTCGGTTTTGCATAAATTATTATTAGCTTCCTTTTGTTACATTATATACTATGGGTCTGATCTTCTCTAGCATTGCTTTTCTTGTTTCATGTTGTTTATATCAAGTTAGCTTAGAAATGCTTATTTCTTGCTCTGTTTACAGGTTATTTGCTGGGTCTTGGGTGAATATGGAACTGCTGATGGGAAGTACTCTGCTTCTTATATTACTGGAAAGCTGTATGACGTGGCAGAAGCCTACTCAAGTGATGATACTGTGAAGGTAATCTGTTAATGTATATTTCTTGTATATGACTTGCAAAAGCTTATACTTTGTATGTGAATTTTTAGTTTGCTTTTTAGTGTACTTATAAATTGGCAGCAAGATGGAATTGATATGGAATGTTGCATAGTGTTGTCATGCCAATAGCCATGTGCTTGTTTGTATAATTCTGTGGTCATGCTTCTATACACAATTTTTTTGTTAAAACAATCATCCCTTTTATCGAATTTTGGTGTTAGGACAACATGTATGGCAAGTGATATTGCTCACTGGAGACCTGCTAAAATGCTGTTCCGAATGCTTTATCTTTTTAATTTTTGCTTATAAATACAATGTGACATAGAGGGGGAGGCCGAGAGAAATGGATAACTTTGCAACAAAGTTGCTGCTCTTAAAGGATTACCTTGAAGTTGTAAAGCCAGTTTTCAAATAATGTTTGCTGTGAGCAGCTATGGGCAGGGCCATTAATTGCTTGTGACATTACCTGTGAATGTTGTGCAGGAGGGTAGGAAATATGCTGGTACATGGCATTGATGTCACCTCATGAATTGATTGGCAGCTAAAGAAATTTAATGCTTGTTTTTTAGGATAAAATAGTCATTACGTTGAAGCGGTGCTTGATTCCTAGTGAACTGGGTCTATTTACAATGATGGTAAGTATCTAATTGTTATTTTCTGCTCTGAAGGCATACGCTGTTACAGCAATTATGAAGATATCTGCATTTGAAATGGCGGCTGGAGGAAGAGTGGATTTGCTTCCTGAGGTAGGTTCTTTCCATTGTCATTTGCGATTTATTCTTGCTGGAATGTGAATTATCCTATCTTTGACTTGATATAACAAGTATTCGGCAACTCACTAACTCAGTCCAAAGTTATTTGGATATTACATCCATGCAGATGCAATTTTTATAGGTCTATGCTATTCTAATATTTATTTGGCCTATTATTAGCTGTAGGCTTAGTAGTATTGCTTAATTCAACAGTCATATACTTTATTGAACTCGATGGCTACTGTCCTTCCAATGCTATCTTATGAATGGACTTCTCATGGGGTTTGAAGTTTGTTTAATGTGCCGATGTACAAGCAGTGTTTTTCAGCATGATGTACTTCTGTATCTAATAGACCAAAGTAATTATTAAGAATATTGATTACTCAGCACCTATACCAGCAGCAAATTACTGTGCCACTTTACTTCATTCCCATAGCAACACAGTAACAACTGCAGTGCCCTCTGAAATAGTCCCATCATTTCCTTCCTTAAACGAAATATTAGATGTTTTAGATGAAAGCTAGTCCCTGCCTTAGAAACTAAATCCGCAGTCTCCTTCAGGTCTTCATGGTCTCCTCCAGCTATTGGTGTAATCTTACAACACTTACAAAAGTAGATTATTGTTCTTTATGTTTACTTGCCTACACAGCACATGCAAGAGTCTGTTAAAGGTGCTAGAGATCTTGAACGTTGTATGTTGTTTCCTTACCTCTGACTTAAAAAGATGACACTTGAAATTCCTCTATAGCTGATCGTACACAGATGTAAGCTAGGGATCGGTAATAGAGACAATAAATATGTTGTAAAGCTGGATAAAATGTTGTTCAAGCATGATCATATACTACTTATGTAAGTACAACCTTGCAAAGGAACTTTAGGATTGTGCTCCTCTCATACTAGTAACATTGGTTGAATTTCTCTCAGTGTCAGTCATTGCTTGAAGAATTGTCAGCATCCAACTCAACAGATTTGCAGCAACGTGCCTATGAAGTGCAATCACTTGTTAGCTTAGGTGCTCAGGCTGTTTCAAGTATAATGCCGTTTGATGCTAGCTGTGAAGATATTGAGGTAAGCTCTGCCAGCTCAGTATTTTGTGCTCCAACTTTTGCTTGCTTTTATAACTTTTTTATTTTGAAGTTAGTAGAAAATCATTGTTTGATGACAGATGCATATTCTTGGACATGCTCACAGAAAGTTCCTTGTTCTAGGTTATAATTTCTGAGGACCCTGAATAGGAAAACTAAATTCCATCGAAATATCCCTAGTTTGATGACAGAAAGTTCCTTGTTCTAGGTTAATCCCTAGTTTCTGGTAGGAAAACTAAATTCCATCGAAATATTAGGCTTGACCCTGAATAGGAGGATGAAATTCCATCAAAATATATGGTTTTAATTTTCTTTTAGTTATAACCTTTGTTTGGACTACAAGATGAAATGAAAGTTCTGTTTTAGAAGCTTTTCCATGTTCATAGTGTTCTTTGTTTTCTTTCTCGAGAAGACAAAATGGTTGATTTCCCTTCATAATCGTAATGAGTATGCCCTTGTGTTAGCACTACAGCTCAGCAGAGGGGACCATTTATTGTCTAATGTCTACACTAAAAAGGCGCACAAATAGTCGGTTAGGGGGAATAATCTACAATGAGCTATTGCTAGTATTTGGGGGTAGAAGCGTCTTTTATTGAAAGGTTGTTAGAGTTTGCAGCTTGCATGCTGGTGTTTATATAGCAAGTCATTTTCCATAGTTTGTTATCCTGAAAAGTGTGTATGAATTGGCTGAGTGTCGGGGGCTCATTGGAGAACTCTTCTCCTTTGGGATTGTTGAGGGTTTGTCCATATCCAGAATTATCAATATATCAAGGAGTTTGGGGTTGATTTTGCTGAGTCTTCCTCTTTGTCTAACAAGTTGGTGCTTTCCTTGACATGTAAAGTAATTTTTCCATAATTTAGTCTTTGCTAAGTGCTTGTTTACTTAAGTGACAACCTCATTGTTGTTCTTGTCTGACCTGGCTATTTTTTCGTCCAGGTTGATAAGGACCTTTCCTTCCTTAGCACCTATGTTCAAGAAGCTCTGGAGAAAGGAGCTGAACCCTATGTTCCTGAAAGTGCGCGTTCCGGCGCACTCACTGTAAGCAACATCAATGCACCAGGGACTCACGAGGCTCCAGCACATGCTCTTCGGTTTGAGGCCTATGAATACCCAAAAGCTCCAGTTCAAGCAATAACATCTTCTCAAGCCTCACACTTATCTTCTACTGAACTCGTTCCTGTAACAGAACCTTCATATACAAATCAAACTTTCCAAGCAACTTCTGCAAGACCCGTAACACCAGATGCAGGGTCCAATGATATCAGACTCAGGCTTGATGGCGTCCAAAAGAAATGGGGTAAGCCAAGCTATTCGTCATCTCCTTCACCATCTGTCTCAAGCTCCACAACCCAGAAAGCTTACGATAGTGGACCATCAAGAACCGAAAAAACACACGATTCTAGAAAGCAACAGCAAGTTGAAGTTTCTCCAGAGAAGCAAAAATTGGCGGCTTCATTGTTTGGTGGAGCATCCAAAACTGAAAAAAGATCGTCTTCTAGCCACAAGCACTCAAAATCAACTCCCAAGGTATCTAGTTCAGTTTCCACGCCTAATGAAGTAGCTCCAGAGAAAACGGCCCCACCTCCACCTCCTCCCGACCTGCTTGATTTTGGTGAATCTGAAAACACCTCAACAGCTTCTGCTGCTGATCCTTTGATTGATCCCTTTAAGCAATTAGAAGGCCTTCTTGAGGAACCAAACGCTGCTCAGAGTGGTTCTTCCAAAGGAGGTGATATTTTGGGACTCTATGGAGATGATGGCCTATTATCAGTTAATTCTTCCAATGGTGACAACAACCACAGTGCTCAAGGAGGAGGAACTGTCCCAGAAGCAGCACAGACGAACAAAGGACCAAATCTTGCAGATTCGTTGCAGAAGGACAAGCTGGTCAGGCAAATGGGTGTGACTCCCACCAGTCAGAACCCTAATTTGTTCAAGGATTTACTTGGCTAGATTTTACTTTGAATGGTTTGAGGCCTGTGGAATTCAACCAAGTGCAAGAAACTGAGAAATAATATTCATGCCGGCTGCTTGAAGAAACTCTGGCTCGTAGAGGGGATGAGGAGGCGCCCACGCTGATTTGGATCATGATGAGGTAAAACGAAGCAGATTAATTTCTGTTTGATGATGAATGATGATATGGGTTAATTTTTTTGTGAGCTGTACAAGAAGTGACCCTAGTGGTATATTACATATTGCATTGTTCATACAGGATTTTGCTTTTGCATTCATTCAATGAAGAACTTTGGACCACCTTGAGAGAGAAAGGTCTCTCCTTTGGTCACGTTGGTTTGTGTTCTTTTTGTGATATAAATGTGCGGATTTGCCTTTGCTGGTTGTAATAATTGCGGTAGAGCTGTACTATCTATTTGTTTTCTTTTTTTGGTCTTTATACTTGTTTTCTTAAAATCACTCCATTTTTCTTGACATTAACAGAGTAAGATCCATTGCCCATTGGTCTGTCTTTTGTTTAATCAATAGTCCACTAGTGCCTACCGAGCTGTTTCTGATTTTGATGAATTCTATCATGTGAAAGGTATAACTAATAATTGTATTTTATGCTGAAACATTCAGGTCACCTGGATAAAATCACCCTAATAACCAATTCTTTTCCACATTAACGTGAACGAAGTAGAAATATGTTTTTTTAATCGAAAATGAGTTTTGATAAAAAAAACAGTTTTTTGATCACTCAGATACAAGTGTTGAATGAAGTAGAAATATAATCACCCTAATAACCAATTTTTTTAACCTTGTTTGAAGCTGGTAGAAGACCAAGTAAAACAGTTTTGATTTCAGTCGCAACTATATCTATGTTTTTTGAATTTACCTTTATCAAGTTAAAAAAGGGAAAGAGGCGTATAAATGTAGTATGTGTAAGTGAACGACGAATACTTTCCGGCGCCGGCCACAAGGGGGTTGGGCGGCCTAGCTATTACCACTTACCAGCAAATCAAGATCGTGTTCCGTTACATCAGAGATCGTGTTCCGACTGCTCTGACTTTCCCGGAATTCCCCTTATTCAACGGTCAAAGACGAGACAAGTTTCACCCACGCTTCTTACCAATTCTTCAATTGAAACTTCAATTCCAAAGACTACCAAATATAAGCACTAAAGTCATCATGAACAACATTCCACCCAAAAAGAAAAACACGTATTTGTTTATACAACCAATTTTACGTGCACATTTTCCACAGAAATGATTTTATAAAAATACACGGATGCTCCTTCTACAGTATTTGACAATATTTGTTTATAAAGACATTTACACATATATTAAAAGATAGAATTTTTTCCCCTTAAAATACCCTATCAATATAGAGTTAATTATTAGAGATATAATTATTGTAGAGTTAATTATTAGAGATATAAGTGAGAAAAAAGGAGAAAAAATGATTAAACGAACAAATTTTATAAAACAAGAAGCACCATTTTGAAATGGATGCATTATACTGTATTTTTTATTAATAAAAGCCGCCTTTTTACGGAGTATAAAAGTAGGTGCCGTGCGCAAAAAAAATAAAAGTAGGTGCCATTCTTTATAATAATAAAACGAATTGTCGTGACACGTACGTAACTCGTGAGGAATAGAATCTATATATAAATGCAAGAGCAAAGCAAAAACCAAAACCAAAACATAGAGAAGAAGATAAGTTCAGAAAAGAATACCAAAAGAAAAACAGAGAGAGAGAGAGGAAAAATGCCAGCAATCTACATTTCCACTAACCTCAACTTGGAAGGTGTAGATCTGGATCCCATTTTCAAAGAAACCACCATTGCTCTTTCCTCCATCATCGGACGTCCTGCTGACGTAAGCCTGCTCGATCTCTATCTCTATCTCCATATATGTTTTCTCCATTTTCATAGTTGATCTCGCTTGATTCCTCTGTTTTTAATTTTGTGTTTTCTTCCAGATTTCATATGGATATGCAAATATGATTTAATGGGTTCTTTAGTTTCATAATTTCACTTGTATATGGATTGTTTTTGAAGTACATTCATTCTGTATGAAATCTATAATTATTTTCACTTACTCCCAATGCATTTGTACCATCAAACAGCCCCATTAATTCAGGCATAAATATCATACATGAGATATATTTCCGATATTATTCTCATTAATTAAAAATAATTATTTAAATATATAATGAAAGGTAAAAAATCTTAACAAGATTTAGGACTACGTCAGATTATATAATTTTCTAATTTTGAAGATAAGTATTTAGGAGCTAAGGGAGTATACAATAAAGCCTTAATAATAAATTAATAAATTTTATAATTGTGATATGCAGAAAGTGATGGTTATAGTGAAGGGGTCTGTGGAGTTGTCATTTGGGGGAAGCAAAGACGCCGGGGCCTTCGCGGAGCTGCTCTCGATGGGGGGCATCGATCGAACGGTCAAGCGGAAGCTCATTGCGACCGTCGGATCCATCCTCGAGTCGCATCTGGGGATTCCTCAGTCAAGATTCTTCTGCAATGTCGTCGACCTCAATCTGACCCGCCCTAAGCTCTAATTTATTGGATCATGGATCTAGGCTCCTCTGCTGCATTTGGGTTTTTGAGGGCTTAGATGAATCATTTTTAGATTTAACTTTTGTGGGTAATTAATTAAGTCACTGATTGTTTATTTGATCACGTCACGTGTGCATGTTACGTGTTTTTCATTATGCTAACTAGTTTAACCACGGCACGACTCCTTCACTTAAATATACTAAATTAAATTATATATATTATAATTAAATATTACAGTGTAAATATAATATATGTTTTATTGTATGGACATGTTTTTTTTTATCAAAGTGATAATAGTTTCGAAGTTCATATAACCCAGAAAATATATATGAGACATAATTTTTTCAATCACTTATATATTTTATAAAACCAGATTATAAGAATATAAATTGATATTTTACTTATAATTTTTATCATACTATCATAACTTTAAATATAAAAGTAAACACTTAAAATGTTTCATCAATTGATAAAGTTTATAAAATTTAATAAAAAATGTAGGAAACCACAAATTTACGTTTATTAAGGAAATAAGTTGAATCCAATATTCAAAGATTTTTCTTAATTTTTTTGTGAAAGATTTTTCCCTATAATGCTTTAAAAATTAATAATTAACAAAAGACTTTTCTTATAAATAGATAAGAAGAAATTCAATAGGGAAAACCCTATATAATGCGAATAATAAAAATTAGTGTTTTTTTTTTTATATATGAGGTAGGTTCAAAATTAATGCGGTAGCTTAAAAACAACCACTTGTATGTTTGTATTAGGAAAATAAGGGGCGTTTGTTTAACTTCGGAATATTGTGGGATTATTTTGTATATAAGTAAAAATTATTGAAAAAGATCTACGTTATCAAGATATAAGTAGAAATTATTAATTGGCTAAAAAATCAAGTTTTTATCAAGATAGAAAAAAACATCATATATGATAGATACAAAATATAGTTGATTATGTAAATATAGACAATAACTTTAGCTTAAAAATGCTAAATTTATTCAAATAAATCAAATAACAAAGTGACAAATATAGTTTTTCCGTTAAAAAATAATTTAAAATTTTATCTTAAGATTTCTAAATTTAATTAAGTAAATCAAATATAATTAGTTCATGATAGTTATATTTCAAAAATTCAAGATATATATTAGAATCATGTTTTTCAATTAAGTGATATATTAAAAAAGATAGAATATCTTACAAAAATTATAAATTTTGAATATATCTTGTACATAAATAGATAATATATAATTTAATCAAATTAATTGAAGTACCACAAATTAAAACTTTTTTTTTATATCAAATATAAGGTGGCTCCATAATCACTTTAGAAAAAATAAGTGATATATTAAATAGATAGAATATCGTACCAAGATTTGAAATTTTGTTCATATCTTTTATATAAATAGATAATAAGAAATATAATAAGATTAATTGAAATAACATAAATAAGAGATTTTTTTATCAAATATGCCGTGGGGACAAAATCAACGTTGTGGCTCAAAAACAGAGCCATGTTTTGTTTTTTTGGGGATTTTTTAGAATATTTATATAACAGAGGCATTAATATTTTTATGAAATTAATTGATAGTATATTTCTTTAGTAAGCTCCTCTATAAAGTTGGGCATTGAGAACAAATTGATTTTTCTCAAAACAACGACTATTTTTTTTTTTGGGTTGAGAACAACGCCTCTGTTATTTTGGTTGAGACACATTAATGTTTATATAGGATATAATTTTAAAGATAGATAATATGGATTAGGATAATATGGATAGATAATATGCAAATTTGAAAGACACGTATGTAATTTTGGACCATGCAATATCTGGTAATATAGGAATAACATTGTTTTCTTAATATATGTGCAATGTTTAAGTGGTCATGTATTTTGAAACGGAGGAGTATAATATTGATTAAAGATTATGATCCTAATATCCAAGCTACCATATTTGTAAACCTTTTACTATTTTAGTTATAGTATTACGAATGTTTGCTGCTCACAACTAAGATTTGCTACATAAAGATAATTCTATATTGCATTAAATATCTACACAATATCTCACGTATAAATTTTTTTTTGTTGGGCGAATCTCACGTATAAATATTTATGTATAGAGACTTACCTATTTCACACTTTATTTAGAAAATCAAGATATAAAAATAAGTTATTAAAAATATTACGTACTATATTTTATGGATATTACGTACTATATTTTATGGATAGATATTGTATATGGTTTATTTACGTACTATATTTTCGGTAGATATTGTATGGATAGATATTGTTGATAAAGTAGTTAATCAAAAGATTGAAAATTTATATAGCAAAATTATGGTAGTTAATTAAAAGGCTTTAAAAATTATTTTGGTTAAATATCTGGTGGGGCCAGAATCAACGTGGTGGCTCGAAAACGGTCGGCTTTTATAATATATATTGATGATTAAGTTTACACGTGAGGTTACGGTTACGTTGCTGTTTAATATTGGCTACGATCGAGCCATGTCAGAAACTAATGTCGTGTTGAGTTGTTGATCATTCTTATTGGGCATGGATCATGTCCATAAGCTTCATTAAATGCTAAGGGCCCGTTTGGTTTGTTTGGAGGGAAATGAAATGGTTAATGGATGTATCTAGACATTATTTAGTTTATGGTTCATTATTTAAAAGGATAACCATTACCCCTCCCTTCTACTTTTTATGTAAAATTTGAGCAATTTCTCCCCACCCCCTCAACATGGGGTAATGGTTTCCCTCATACTCCTCTAACCATTACCCCTCTCCTTTCATTTTTCATCAAAAAAAGAGAGAATCATCACCATTTCCTATACAAATTCGTTTCCTTTCCGTTTCCTTTCCATAATTTTATACCAAACGCCACCTAAGTGTTTTGGATGGTTGTCCTTGCGATCTTTTTATGGAATGGAGATATTTTCGTCATTTCATCTTTTGAATGTTCAATCGTGACCTTGAGTCTCGTAAACGTTGGAAACATTCTCAAACATGATTAAGAAGAAGATTCTGATATGATTTGACTGGCGGTTATTTTGGGATGTACGTAAGAATTTGCTCATGTTGATGTCATCTCAAGTCTTTTCGTATCTCTTTCCATTTCCTAGAATTGTGATGTGGCTTGATGAAGTAGATGTTTATCTGCACTTCTGGATGCCGATTGCGCTCTCTTTGACACAATGGCACTAGCGCTTTAAAGCAACGGGTCCAATTTTTAGCACCCTTCGGGTACAAGGGGCAAGGGCGCAGTGGAATGACTAGCGGGAGTGGAATTCCGATGTTCGCTATGCACCAGTCGAACCGAGCCTTATATGATCACTAATGGCTTAATCTCCCACTTTTATCGGTTAAAGAATTGTGAATTTGACTTTGTTATCCAAATGATCACTAAAATGGTACAAGCATATGCCAAAACCTACACAAGATGGGTGCAAGCAACCAATCAGTTCTGTCTCCAAAGGGCTCAAAATTCAGTCAAGATCTTCTACTCCTCTCCCTACTCCCTTCCATGCTCCATTTTATTATTTATACCATAAAATTATAATGAAAAAAATTATAAAAATTATTTTTGTGTATAAATGGTTATTCTTATATACTAGTATAATTTTATGATATAAACTCCTAGTCAATATTTTTTAAATGTCAAAAATATGATATATTCCATTATTTTAATGCAAAACAATATTAATGATAATTTTTTATGATAAGAAATGTACAAATATATATGACTAAGTATTGTTAACATGAAAATATATTTATAAAATTTTATTATTATTATTTTATAGCATAAATAAGAAAATGGAGTATAGAGGGGAGTATAGAAAGGAGTAGAGGATCCTTGCTGCTCAAAATCTGCAGAGGCACTTGCTGTCACACATCACACCAGAAAGAGGACTTCAATTCTCATGAAACCAAGAAACTCATTGATGAATTGGCTCCATCTCTGTTCCAGCATTTCAATCCACGAAACACACATGTAACAATCCGATTCGTCGTAACCAGCATTTCAAACCAATCGGAAACCCTAATTTTAGCAAAGGAATTCCCCCAAATCCCTCCCCCTCTCAGATCTCTCAATTCTCCTCAAACTTCCTCCATCCATTTCCAGCTCCATTCATCAATGGCTTCCTCCTCATCCTCCGCCCCTCCAATCCTCCCGGAATCCACCCCTCTGATCCCTCCGCCGTCCACCTCCCAACCCCCATCCGTCCTCCCCCTCATCACCGGCGCCTTCTCCACCCTCCGCGACGGCGTCGCCCGCAGCCGCCCCTGGTCGGAGCTCTCCAATCGCTCAGCCTTCTCCCCTCCAGGATCCCTCTCCGACGCCGCCTCCCGCCTCCGGCGAAACTACGCCTACTTCCGCCCCAACTACCTCCTCCTCATCTCCACCATCGTCGCCTTCTCCCTCTTCTCCCACCCTGGCTCGCTCCTCCTCCTCCTCGCTCTCCTCTCCGCCTGGACGTTCCTCTACCTCCTCCGCCCCCTCCTCCTCCTCGGCCGCGAGTACTCCGACCGCGAGACGCTCGGCCTCCTCGTCATCCTCAGCGTCTTCGTTGTTTTCCTCACTAGTGTCGGATCTGTTCTCGTCTCCGCCGCTCTCGTCGGCCTCGCCTTCGTCTGCGCTCATGGATCGCTTAGGTCTACTGATGATCTGTTTATTGAGCATTCCGAGCAGGCCTCCGCCGGTTTTCTGTCTTTTGTTGGTGGCGCTGCCAAGAACGCCGCCGGCGCTGCCCCCTCCGTCGTCGCCGCCGCTCGCGTCTGATTCGTAATTGCTCTGGATCGGATCGGATCGATATACACCACATATAATAGATCTAACTGACTAGCTAGTTTCTCCATTTTTAACAATTCTTACTTTCTTCATTTTTAACCATTCTTTTTTTGTTTTTCGATCAAGACGATTCTTTTTTTATTAACACAATTAGTTTTGGAGTACGCATCTTTGGTCGTTCGTCAAGAAATGTGTTCCAATCTGAATTCAGCATTGTCTAAATTCAGCATTGTCTTTGCAGTAGTAAAACAATGTGGTGGGCTTGATAGTGGCTTCAGCTTGATTTTTCTTCTTCAATTAACTATGACTCTGAGATTTGTAGCTTGTTATCGTTTTTTTGGTTTTTGTAGCTTGTTATCGTCGATACAGAGGATTATGTAACTCATTTGGTTCATAAGAATAGCTTTCATTTTTTTTTTGGTTGAGGGCGCTGTCCATGAGAATAGAACCGGTGACTTCTGGGTACTATCCCTGGAGGCTTAACCGTTTTGACTAAATGTGCGAAGGCAAGTAACACTTTCATTTCTGGTTATATTATTAAACGTTATTGAATAACACTTTCCTATATAGGTTTTGGACTCAATGAAACGTTATACTGTATATACGTTACAAAGTGCTTACGCTTCACCCCTGCTGTCTAAATTTTATTTTGTAAATGGTTAATTGAAGTTACTAATACGCTAAAAGCATTTCCGTAATCAGAAAAGTGTCACCTTCATGTCATCGATGACACTAATTTATGTCCATTTCTATACAAGTGGGCCCCAGGAAATTCAGTGCAATGGAAAATAACGCCAGAAATTAAGGTTTGTCTCCCTCCAATGACATGTGCGTGGGAAGGGAATAATCAAAAACCTCCTCAGTGTCATTGTCACCACCAATAATGACATTAAGAGCCGTTGCATCCCCAACGGGAAGGAAGGAAAACAAAAAACAATTGCATCACTTCACCACCTTCTTCCTCCATGAATTCATGTATTGACAAGAAAACTAGCCGTTGCTTTGACCCAGAAAACTGCCCTCTTCCTCCTAATTTCTACCCTTACGCCCCTTCCCCCAATTTCTTCAATCCACACACTTTTCCTTCGCCAAAATTAGAGAACACTAATCACATTTCAAAGGTTCCTCTTTTTGATGGGGAATCCCCATGAATCCCACAAAGCTCATACCTTTTCTGTACTCTTCATCCTTCATCTCCTAGCCTTCACTTCACTCAACACTGCATCAGCCCAGCAAGTTCGCACCGATGGCGTAATCGCCTCCTTGTCCGACTTCCAAGCCCTCTTGGCGTTCAAGCATGAGGCCGACCCCAGGGGCGTTGTCCTACGGAGCTGGAACGGGACCCGCAATGGAGCCTGCTCCGGCGACTGGATAGGCGTCAAGTGTGTGAAGGGACAGGTCATTGCGCTCCAGCTTCCTTTCAAGGGGCTGAGTGGAGTGATCACTTCTCAGATTGGGCTCCTCAGGGGCCTCAGAAAAATCAGCTTACATGACAATTTCATCACCGGCACGATCCCTTCTTCGATCGGCCTGCTTCCTAATCTTAGAGGCCTTCATTTGTTCAACAATCGCCTCTCAGGTCCGATTCCTCTCTCCATCGGAAGGAGTCATAGTTTGCAAAATGTTGATCTCAGTAGGAATTTCCTAAATGGGTCAATCCCTTCCGTCCTTGGGAATTCCACTAGAGTTTACAGGCTGAATTTCAGCTTCAACTCTCTTTCGGGTTCGATTCCGGCTGGACTTTATCACTCTCCTTCTCTCAATTTCCTTTCTCTTGACCACAACAATCTCTCTGGATCACTTCCTGATTCAATGGCCAATCTGAATAGCCTCAAGGTTTTGTCTTTGAGTCATAATCACCTTGATGGCCAAATCCCACAATCCATGGGCGATCTAGGGAGCTTAACCCTCCTCGATTTATCACAAAACAACTTCACCGGAGAAATCCCAGCCTCAATTTCAAGAATCTCAAACCTCACTTCCTTTAATGTCTCCCACAACAGCCTCTCGGGTGAAGTTCCCTCTGCCCTTTCAAACAAGTTCAACTCATCCTCTTTTGTAGGAAACCTTCAGCTCTGTGGGTACATCAGCTCTTCTCCATGCCCTTCGAAGATCTCCCCGTCTCCATTACCTGCAGAAATAACAATCAATCACCCAAAAAAACGGAAGCTGAGCACCAAGGACAAGATCCTAATCTTAGTAGGAGCAGCCCTTTTACTATTATTGCTACTGTGCTGTATTTTGCTTTGTTGCTTGATCAGGAAAAGATCAAGAAGCAGAGAAACCAAGGGCGGCGGGACAATGCAAAAGGGAATTGATGCACCGGAAGCTGGCGCAGGCAGCGGTGGAGGTAAATTGGTGCTCTTTGATGGGCCACTCGTGTTCACAGCCGATGATTTGCTGTGTGCAACCGCTGAAGTCATGGGAAAAAACGCGTACGGCACGGTTTACAAGGCTAATATGGAGGATGGAAACCAAGTTGCTGTGAAGAGGCTGAGGGAGAAGCTGGCTAAGAGTCCTAAGGAGTTTGAGATTGAAGCTGGTGCTCTGGGAAGGATTCGACACCCGAATCTGTTGTCACTTATAGCCTATTACATCGGTCCTAAGGCCGAGAAGCTTCTTGTCTACGATTGCTCCTTCAAGGGAAGCCTTTCTTCATTCCTACATGGTAAGCTGATCAATTTGTTGTCACTTGTAGTTTCTCAGTTTTGCATTGCCAAAGTTCTTGTGTTACAACTTGCAACTGTAAATTTGGTTCAGGTCATGGTCCTGAAACCAGTGTTGGCTGGCACACAAGGATGAAGATAGCGATAGGGATAACCCGCGGGCTGCACCACCTCCACGTGGAAGAAAACATGGTCCACGGCAACCTCACCGCCAGCGAGGTCTACCTGAACGAGCAGAACGAGCCCAAGATCTCAGACTACGGCGTGTCAAGGCTAATGACGGATTCAGCCAACACGAACGTGATTGCCACCGCTGGCTCAACGGGCTACCGTGCACCTGAGCTACAGAAGATCAAGAAAGCCACCACGAAGTCGGACATCTACAGCCTAGGAGTGATCATGCTGGAGCTCCTCACAGGAAAGCCTCCCGGGGAGCAAATCGACGGCGCGGATTTACCTCAGTGGGTTGCATCCATCGTCAATGATGAGTGGACCACAGAGGTTTTCGACTTGGAGCTCATGAGAGATGCTTCTGTCACTGGAGATGGGATGCTCAACACGCTCAAGCTGGCTCTGCATTTGGTGGACCCGTCGCCCGAGTCTAGGCCTGAGATTCAGCAAGTGGTTCAGCAGCTTGAAGAGATCAATCCTATGCTGGCTTCTGTGCCTGTTGATGATGAGAAGAACAAGTAGACGTTTGATTGAATATAATTACATTTTGGTTTTCTGGGAGTGATGATTTATTCTTTATTCTTTTGATTTCTTTTGGCAATGATGTATTCTTTATTCTTTTGATATGCATAGAGAGTGGATTGAATAAGCTTGGAATTGTAATCATCATGTATAATATAGAAGTTCATCATAAGAAGTTTGAGATTGAGTACTCTTGATCGGTTAATCAGTTGGATTGATTAGGACTTGAGCCGTTGACTTTGACTTCATCAGCGCAGAGACTTTCTTGAATATGTAAGAGACGAAGATTTTGAGTCCTTCCTCTGCAGAGACCTTCCTCCATGGAAGAAGACCTTCCTCTGCAGAGAGTGACGATCAGAGGCTCCACTCTCGCCTCCCTCCTCCAACGTGGCTCCGCCGATCCCGGAGATTCCGACGGCCTTCTCTTCGGCCGCATATCCTTCATCTCCTCGCCTTCTCTCTCCGACGACCACTCTTCCTCATCTCCGGCCACCGCCGTCGCCACCGTCACCGGATTCATCTCCACCGGAACCACAGCCTCCTTCTACAACTCCGCCGGAAACCTCGACCTCGACAAACTCCGTCAATTTCTCCGCCATTACCCCTCTCACAACCTCCTCGGCTGGTTCTCCTTCCGCCGCCGATCTCAACTCCGGCCATCGCTCCGCGAATTCTCCGTCTCTCACTCCCTCTCCTCCCAATCCGAATTCGCCTTCTCCCCTTCCATCTTCCTTCTCATCACCACCCCCTTTCAGAACACTCAAACCCTAATCCACACACACGAGTATCGCGCGCACCAATTCAGAGCCTCCGCCGGCGAATTCGAGGCCAAACCGATGGAGATTGTCAACATCGGCCCTGATTTTCGCGGCCATTACAGCAATTTCTCCACCAACTCCAATTTCCCCCATCTGCCTTGCAACCCTAGGGTTTCATCCACGATCGCGAGGGGGAGTGACAGCCTTACGTATATGAAGAGTGTTGTTGCGGACCAGGAGCAATTGGATTCGTACGCAGAGGGATTCAAAGTGTGGGATATGAACAAATTGGTGGGGTTCGAAGCGGCAAATTATACATCTGTGTTGGAGGGTTTGTATGAAGCCATGCTTGTTAAGCTTGGTAGTTTGGCGAAGCTTGTTGAGAGCTCCTCTGCTGAGGTGCTAGAGCAGGTAAAACTGTGAACTTCCCCTTCGCCATGTTCTGGTGAATTTAAAGAGTGATTCATGAAAAGCAACTGATGATGACGATGATCGTCGTAATTTGACAGGAAAAGTACAATGCAAAGTTGAGGGAGAAAGTTGCTGAACTGGAATGATCAAGGTTTGTCTTGTACATGTGAGTAATGCCAGGATGGTGGAACGATTTTCTTTTACTTTTGTGTGCCTGTATTGTTTGTAGCTTGTTCTTTGTATCAAGGGTTCTATGTGGAAACTGGAAATTGGAAAAATACTCCAATGTATTATTTGAATACACATCATTAATAAGAAAATAAAAGTTCCATTTTGTTTTGATAAGACAAGGATTATAGTCGTCACAAATACTATTTGAATTCGACTAGAGGATCCACAAAGGATGTCGTCTGTGGTATTCAAAATGGTAACCTTGGGGTATATATAAGGACTATCGAACCAAATACCCGAACAACACTCGAGGTGCCCTTACATACACCAACTCAGTGAATAACTTTCAGGGTATATGTGAGGGCGGAGTGTCGGAGCCGCCAAGTTCTTGAGGACGGAGGCGGAGGAAAGAAAGAAGACGTTGTCGTGGATTGTGGTCGAGCCGTGAAATCCGGTCGGAGGCTGGGAATTCTGGTATACGTGTGAATTTTAGGTTTGGACATTAAGAAATAAGAAGTTCTGGACATTAAGAAATAAGAAGTTGGGTTGGACCCTTTAATTTGGATCAGATTGTCATATGGGCTTTTAATATCAAATATAAATGTTTTAACAAAATACTTTAGCTCCAACTAGATTGTAAATAAAATTTGCGTTTGGCGCATCAACTTTCTGGTTGAACATTCATGGTATTACTTGCGGCGACCCTAATCACTTTCCTTATTAAAAAAAGTCGTAAATACAATTTGTGAGATCCAAGTCACTAACTCACGAAAACCCAATGCTCGACATCCGACACAATGATACCCGAGTCTTGACAGTCTGATCTAATTCTTTGAAGGACAAACTTCCCAACCGGTGAAGAGGCATGACTAGTGAGTCGAGGTTGGGCTGGCTACCTGGCTGGTGGAGTGATAGTTTTTGTACACTTTGTGGCTTCATTTGTATTATTTTTATGTTAAACTACTTTGAATTTACGTTTTTGTGCACCGCCGGTGACTCCTCCGGAACATTCATGCTCCTCCCGAACATTAATTGTCGAAATCTGGCTCCTCTAGGTGACATTAATTGTCTGAGAGTAATTGTCCAAGTCTGGCTCCTCCCGAGCATTCATGGCTCTGCCGGTGACTTGAAAGCTCAATGAAAAATGTGAGCTAAAAAAAGTGTCGGCCAAAGGTTTGTCCTAAATTATCTTGCAATCATACACATATAATTCGGCACACTCTAGGTGATTTGGGTGTCACCACACCAATCAACATGCTCTAATGACCTTACATTTGACTTCGTAGATAAATTGCATTGGGCCGCCTTCAAGTAATTTATTTCTTTTGAAATAGCTTTTCAGTAATTTTATCTTAGCATATTAGGGGTTGCTTGGATTATAGCGTTATAATACGGAGTATCATTTTATTATATCATTTTACAAATTATATCAAAATATGTATTAATAAATTTTACAATATTTTATTAAATGATATTTTCATATACAGTATTAGGGTATAATGATTAGATAAGGGTGCATAGCATGTATCAATAAAATTTAGTAAAAATAACGATGATAACATTTCCTAATTTATTAATCATACTAGTGATCTATTTTCTAATTTTCTGTGTTAAAACCCCAAAACTTGAATATTTTACAATAATTGTCACATGATATTTGCATTTTTGGTTACATTAATTAATTAGTAGTAGCATAATAGTGCAAGTGTATATTAATAAAATCAGCATCCCCACCGTAATAGTGTAGAGCGCTGTCGGTGGAAGATTGTTGGCATTTCGCACTCTCGATCCAGGCTGTCCATTCACCTCACTCGATCAAACTAATCCCCACCGTCCATCATCCTTCCACGACCCCACTCTGATTACGATCGCCCATCCAACGGCTCTCGTCATCCCACCCTCACCCCCTCTCTTCTTCGCTTCCAACCAAAGCAAACACACAAAACCTTCTTCCTTCCTCCCCAGATCTCACATTTCCCCATCCTCACCAACCGCTCCCATCAAAATCCGGTGTAAGCTCCTCCATCTCTTTCTCCCTCTATTCTCCTTCTCTGTATTAATCCCTCCCTCAATCTCACATTCTCTGTATCTCAGGGGAAAACGAAGCAATTGCGGAGCAAAGCAATTGCGAAAATGTCGGTGAAATGGAGCTGGTTTGTGGTGCTGTTAATGGCGGCGGCTCTGCTGGTGGATGGACAACAGGACGGGGATCAAGTGGTGGTGAAGAAGAAGGTGAAGGGGAAGACGGTCTGCACCAAGGGATGGGAGTGCAAGACCTTCTCTCCGTACTGTTGTAACGCGACGATCTCGGATTACTTCCAGACCTACAATTTTGAGCAGCTCTTCACCAAGAGGAACACTCCTGTGGCCCACGCCGTCGGCTTCTGGGACTACCAGTCCTTCATGCTCGCCGCCGCTGAGTACGAGCACCTTGGATTCGGTACCACCGGCGGCAAGACCATGGGACAGATGGAGATGGCCGCTTTCCTCGCTCATGTCGGCAGCAAGACCTCTTGTGAGTTCTCTTCTTCCAACTTCTCTGAGCTTCTTGCTTTGCTTGCATGTTTATTGATCTAGCAGAAGTATTCAATTGTGTAGAACTTTGAATTGTCTGTCTGAATTTTGTGAAATTGGACATTGCTCTCATTAGAGCTTGCTTGCTAGTCTTTATGATTGCTTTAATGTTTCCTGGTTGGACTTTGTTGTAATGGAAATTGACTGTTACTGAATAGATGTTCTAGGCTTGATTGGGATTTGGTTCTTGCTGTCAACTTGGTGGTGAATAGCTGTATAAGTACTAATCTTGTTGATTTTGCTAATTACGGAGAAGGTTATAGTTGAATTGTGGGATCTGAAACGACAAGAAGATCTGGCAACTCTTTCCAATAATTACTTCTGTGATGGTTCAAGATCCTTATAGTTGGGATTTGATATGTGCTATAGTTCAGTTATAAGAGGACACAATTTCTGTGTCATATACTCATGATATTAGTTACTATTTTGGATGCTATACATCTTCTGATATCACTGAAACTTTTATCCATCAGAACTTCCATTTTGTATACCTCCTCTATAAGTCTCATGTTAAAGATTACATAAGCATTAAAGACCACCAGAGTTGTTTTTGTTGGATTTTCATCCCGTTTTTTAACATTAAAGATCTAATCATGTTATCTTGTTTGCTTGTGCACTTGGCAATTTGTTTAGCTTTCCTGCAAGGTGGTTAAGATTTCTGAATTAGCATTGATCTGCATGACGAATAGCATAATAATATATATATATATATATATATATAGAGAGAGAGAGAGAGAGAGAGAGAGAGAGAGAGAGAGAGAGAGAGGTACCTCATCATGCAATGATAGTTGGTATTCTACATCTGAGTTAGGTACTTGATCTGGTTCAGAGTCTGGATTCAATTTTTTTTCCTGGATTGTGATTAGAGTTTTCTGTTTTGCCATTGGCCTACTATTAGAACTGACAATCTATTTATCTCCCTTTAGAATCCATTATGCTATGTAGGAAGAAAATGCTCTACACTTCTGTGAGCTATTTTGTATCCTGTTTTGGCTTATCCATTGATGAGTGTAATTTTAATCCAAATTGTTCAAAACTCTAGGAAAATACCTGCTTTTGCATGTAGCATGTAATATATATGTATATATAGTATGCATTGTTCATTTCATTTTAAGTTCAAATGATGATGTTTTGTCTTGTATGGTAATTTAGGTGGATATGGAGTGGCCACAGGAGGACCATTAGCTTGGGGTCTCTGCTACAACAGGGAAATGAGCCCAAGCCAGGATTATTGTGATGACAGTGACGAATATAAACTCACTTATCCTTGCAACCCTGGAGCTAGCTACTATGGACGTGGAGCAATTCCTGTCTATTGGTATGTATGTCAGTATAATGTGCCTAAGCGCATTATATAGCCATTACACAAAACACCTGTTTTACACTTTCTTAGTGCAATTCATCCAAGTTCTTATAGTAACTCTTGTTGGTTTTCGTGTGTTTGTAGGAATTACAACTATGGACTAATCGGTGATCGTCTCAAAGTTGATTTGCTTGCACATCCAGAATACTTGGAACAGAATGCCTCCTTGGCCTTCATGTCTGGAATTTACCAATGGATGACCCCAAAGAAGAAGGGCCAGCCTTCTGCACACGATGCTTTTGTCGGTAACTGGAAGCCCACCAAGAACGACACTCTTTCAAAGCGTATGCCCGGATTCGGTGCCACCATGAACATCTTATACAGTGATCAGGTTTGTGGCAAAGGCGAGGACGTTGAAGGCATGAACAACATCGTGTCCCACTTCCTTTACTATCTTGATGAACTGGGTATCGGCAGAGAGCAAGGTGGAAACAATACCGTGGTCTCTTGTGCTGAGCAAGTGGTCTTTAATCCAACAAAGGTAGATAAAAGTCAATCGTCCTCTTGAGCTCACCTTGGGTTTGAAGAAGTGCACATTATACCCTTAATTGGATTCAACCTCTCTTGAAGAAGAATCCAAGAATAAGTGTGTGGCCTGATCCAGGTACTCCTCTGCTAAGATCATATACTCTAGGTTTGTTTCTTGTTTCAAGGGTGAACTTAAGTAGAATGATGATCAAAGTTTTCCCAGTGTTTATTATAGTGTGCAAGTGTTTAAACCTTAAGTTCTTTGTGTAAGTATATTATCACTTTATATTTTGCTCTGTATGGTTCAATGTTCAAGTTTGAGATTCTTTCAATGAAGATCTTTTCTACATTTCATTTTATGTTTGGAAATGTACTTATCCTGAATAAACATCTGTACCTGTTGTTGAATACAGTATGAAATGAATATGTGGGCTTTTATTCACATCATGTTTGGAGTTCAAGCCTTATTTTGACTGGTTGTAAACTTGTAATGAACACACACAAAACACTTTTTTACATCGATAAATCAGTACCAAACCACTAATAAGTACCACCTTCTAAGAATACCTTTGCTATCAATTAACTAGTAAAGCTTTGAACTAACTCAGCGACCAAATCATTGGAACAAACCAGTACTCATGTCATCAAAACCACTAACCAGAGCCATTTCCTCCATATAAAGCCAATTAAGCTGCATCATCTGGATTTCATTATGCAGTAAACCATACTGATAATCATTGTTCATCATCTCACACGGCTCCATTATCACATCTTGCCAGTTATCAAGACCTGAACAAGATCCTTCCTCTGCCTTAACCATTGGCATCCCAATCCCAACAACATCTCTTGCTCTCTCATCTGCAACTGGCCTACCACAGGTGGAAGAACTACTTGAAGACCCATCTGGATTATTATCATTACTAGGGAAGTTGAGAATGGCAGTTGATCCATACATGGCCTTAGCTGCTTCATCATAAGCCAAAGCAGCTTCCATGGCTGTGGGGAAAGTTCCGAGCCACAATCGACGGTTCCTCTGCTTCGTCTTGTCGACGGGTTCTCGAATCTCAGCCACCCATTTGCCCCATGTTCTTTGCCTAACTCCTCTGTAGTTGCATTCTAGGTTATTTGGGCCTCCTTTTCCTGGCATGCACCCTTTTCTTGAACCTTTTGCTGGTGGCCTTCTGCCCTTCTTAGGGTCTTGTTCAGTTGATGGGTCCAATTGGTGGCTCTGATTCTTCCATTTTTCAAGGATTTCTGGCACTGGTGTGAGCCCTCTGCTCCTCCTCTTCCTGTTACATAAGATTCAGCAAAAGATCTCTTTTGGTTATGTTCTTGGGCAGTTAAGAAAGTGAAGGAAACAAAATCATACTTGAAAGGAGAAGCAAGATTAACCATCCTTAATACTACAAGATCAGTCGACAGACAGGAAAGAATTAAAACTTACATTTTAGAAGAACTTGACTCCACTTTTGGTAGCTTCCCCAAGTTAAAGAAAGGCTCTTTGATTGAGAAGAAGAGACCTTTGACACACAATATCAGTTTTCTTCTAATCTGTGAGATGAACTTGAAGTGCTTTTGCTTGTGATTTTGAGTTCTATCTTGTATTGTTGTGTGAAGAAAAGTTAAGTAAAGAAGACAGAAATGGTGAAGTATTTGGAGGGCACTCAACTCTTATAGCATGATTCAGGAAACCCTCACGCATGTGCATTGCACGCGTGGCAAGACAGTGGAAAGGAACAGGACATTCTCTGGAGCTTACCCATCTCGCCACGTGGCGAGGACAGTGTGAATGTTGTGATGAATGGATTCTTGTACTTGAAGGAATGTTATTATCATCATCCTATGTTTACACCTCACCCTTTGGAGCAGCTGAGAAATCAGTATAGGGGGTAGAGCGCGGTTTAAGGAAACTCTGTACTATTTTGAGGTGCCTTGATTTTGCAGAGCTCAGGATCAGAGATGACGTTTGTGATGACGTAAGCGCGCAGTTCATATGCTCAAAAACCTCGTCGATGGGTAAACGCTAATTGACATTTGGACAATAAGTTGAATGCAACAAATTACGAATTTCCATCTTTATTGTTTCTCTAAAGTAAGCGACGACTCACACACTCACATGGGCCTATCCGTAACTCTTCAAATTTCTTTCAACAAATAAATATATAGTATTTATTAGTCTATCCGTTTCAAAATACATGATCATTTGAGCATTGCACAAATATTAAGAATAAAATATTATTCCTATATTACCCCTATCACATATACAGTTAATTATTTGTGTAAAGAAATATGAAAAAGTGTAATGATTATGATAAAGATAATCATCAGGGTTATAAATAGAAAGAGACAGGAAAAACATATGAAATAGACAAGTATTATGAAACAAGAAAAGGTGAGCTTATGGTCATGTATTTTGAAACGGAGGGAGTATAATATTACAATACAATACACTATAAAGCGGAACCTATGCCTTTGTTAAGAATTGCACCACCTCGTCAATGTTGAATAAAATAATGTTTTTATTTTAACAATTATTAAAAAAATTAAATTATTAACCAAAAACTAATAGAATCTATTATATATATATATTTAAAACCACTAAGAATTAGAGCCTTCTCATTGCGCCACCTAGGATTAATCCACATGGCGATCCCAAATTGTGCACTTAGGATTTTGCCACATGTCACTATTTGCTTAAGCCATGTCATATAGTGTTTTACATGTCATATGCCACATCATCTTTTTTTCCTACCATGTCATACGTACTATATTTTACACCTCACATGCCATATCATATTCGACTTTGCCCAGTCATATTTAAATACACTTATAAATATTACATTGTGTAAATCTAGATATATATTAATAAACCAACTTTTATAAATCATGAAACCCACAATTTATATATCATCAAAATCACCATTTACATAACATCAATGGCGGTATGTTTCAAACGTCATCCATCACGAACCGCATCATATACTCGAGACTCTGAATCTCTTAAGGTGCTTGTAGGCAGAGAGTTTGAAAACCAATGAAGACATATGCCCACCAAGAAAAAGGCAGTTCAAAAACCCCAAGAAATCGACGTTCTTCTTTATCAAATTCTTGCTATATAACAAAGAAAGAATCGTCGTATTAATCCAAAAGAGACAATATGGATCTAAATTTAGGAATAATGAAGACGGAGATTAAGATGGTAGAAAGAAAAATAAAGGAAAAACCTTCAAAGACCATTAAAACCTTCAAGATGTAGGCGTTGGTTTCTCAAGAGAAATAAAAGAAAAGAAAATATTAACCTCCTAAAATTTTAAATTGAGACAATATCTCAACTTCTCAAGTTAATTTTTTAAGTTAAGATTTGGTTGGTTACCATGATTTGACTATGATTTGGTTTCTTTATTATGGTAAGTGATCAAGCTATATAGTGATATTTAGTGACGGACGCAGAACGGATTTAAAGGGGGGCACAGCCGCCCGGCTCGTGTACGAGATCCAATGATTCAAGAATAATCGATAAATTTAGCTACACAATACTTTTAAATAGTAAAAAAATAGGTACTTATTTTCAAAAAATAAAATTACGGTATGTATGATATCTATATTATGTAGTAAATAGCTAGTTTATAAACAAAAATTTGAGAGGAATGCATGAAATTTGAATAAAAAAGCTCTTCTATCAAAAAAATTTTGAATAAAAAAGCAAAATGGTGCTATGGGGATTTGAACCTTGGTGGAATTAAAACAAAATTATGCAACAAACCATCTAGATTAGTTGATTTTCATGTCATATTAATACAAATTTAATTAAAATACAATTATATTTAATCAAAAATTACATATATATATATATACCGACAATTAACCCGACGGGAGGGGGGCACGGGGCCACTCATGCCCCCCTAGGTCCGTCTATGGTGATATTTCAACAATATATAATAGAGAAGATTGTTGATTAACATCTAAACAAATTGTAATCATATAAACTGATAGTGTCAACTACTTTTATTTTGGAAAAAAAATATTGCACAAGATATGAGTACATTTTTAAATCTCGAATTACAAATTTTAAAAACTACATTTTTGCTCAAATTTGTAGATACTTAAATCCTAAATTATACTCCCTCCGTTTCAAAATACATGACCATTTGGACATTGCACATATATTAAGAAAAAAATGTTATTCCTATATTACCCCTATCAAATATAGAGTTAATCATTTGTTTAGAGAAATATGAAAAAGTGTAATGATTATAATAAAGATAATTATTAGGGGTATAAATGGAAAGAGATAGGAAAAAAATGTGAAATGGACAAGTATTATGAAACAAGAAAAAGTGTCCAAATGGTCATGTATTTTGAAACGGAGGGAGTAATAATTTCTTTTGTGTAATATTCTCAAATCCGGAAAGAATATAAAAAATTAGAATTATGTTAAATCATAAGAAATTAAAATATGTTTGAGAATATTGAATTATTCCATTAGTTGTATATATAAATTATTTATGAAAAGCAATAATGATTTTAAAAAGGAAACTTATTTGGTTGTTTGTAATTTCTGTATCCTTCCAAGAACAAATATTATTTTCTTGCCATAAAATAATATATTTCCACCTCTCCATAAACGGATTAACGCATTAAATTTTCAACAAGATCTTCTATCATATCTTCTTGACTCCTTGGGCTCCAAGTAATGACCAAATCCATAAGATATGCTTCCCATAATTATTATCATCATTTTAAAGATAATAACAACTTCTTTCAGCTATAGATACACGTCCTTAATGAAGAAAACATGCCCATTCCTTAAATAGACCTCTATCACCTGGCTGGCTGGCACATTGATTTCTCTGGGACCAATCTCTCTTTCTGCTCTAATTCTCTCGTTCTCTTGTTCTCATTACACTTGTTTTCTCCTGAAACACTTTGGCAAAACTCAAACCATTAGACCTTATGGCGTTTATCGTCATCAAAACTAATAGGACTGATCCCGAGAGATCACTTGATTGTTCGACTGATCCTGAGGGAACATCAGTCCAGCATTTCATTTGTTGAGGCGTTGAGCTTCAAATAGAGTTGTATAAAAGACATCTTGCATAACATAGAAGTGGAGTTAGTAATCCATTGTCCATCAAGGTACTAGGCCTTAGACGGCTCCATCTTCCCAAGGGCATGCCAAACGTCACCGCAAGTTGTCCCTTTTGAACTTGTCTTTTTCTATATTTGATTCCAGATGACTTGCTCTCTGTATTGTGCTCAAATGATGGGACAGAGTAGTCTACGGCTTTCGCCACAACTCTTTGGTGAATTTGATGGTGGAGAAATGATGTGATCTTTGAACCTGTAATTGAGTGTATGATGCGACCTTCAGTCGTTGCGAGCGAGCCAAGGAATGTAAGAAAGCTTGGCATACAGGGATGTTGCGGATAGGAGCTCATGGAGAATTGAAAAGTTGTTTGCTTAAGCTAGGTGGTGTGTTAGGCTCATGAACCAGCTAGCTAGAGACAATTGAGACTGTGACGTCCACCTTGGGTCCCAACATTACTTTATTATATTTTTATATTTTACATTTTTCATTTATAGTATGTTGTTATTTTCCTTTTATTACTATTTGGGTTATACTTATGCTTAGCTAGTCTAAGGCATAGTAGATCATTAGGTTTAGCTTAGATTTTTTTTATTTAACGAGTGCTTTGTATTCATTTAAAAAATGTCAATGATGAAATCCAAATCTTGAATCCGATACGAGTTTATTCCCCTCTTTGGGTCCATGGTTACCCCTTTCCTTTTAGTCTTCAATAGGTTAGAATCGAGATCATCACGTTGGTCTTGTTGCGGATTCATCACGTTGAGTCCAAGCAAGGTTCTTCACGTAGGTCCTTGAGTCCAAAGCCTCATCATGCCCTCGCCAACGCGAGCAATCAAGTTGGCTTGGCTCGTGCTTATCTCGAATCATTCGGAGAGGACCACAACTCTTCCACCCTAGATCGGGCAAACAGCGGACCGACCTGAGTTCGGAACGCATCGATCACTAGGCCTCTTATGGAGTAGATCAAAGTGATTAAAAGTAAGGGTGTCAATCGGGTGGGTCGGGTCGGTTCGGGTCGGGTCATTTCGGGTTCGGGTCAATTCGGATTCCGACTAAATTCGGATATTTTTAATAATCGGGTCAGATCGGGTTGAACAATTTCGGGTCGGGTATACAATTAGTCGGGTAAAGCTTGATCTTCGGGTCAATTTTGGGTGGGTCATTCGGGTTTCGGTTCAACTAAATTTCGGGTTGAGTCGGGTTTCAGGTTAGTCGGGTTTCCGGATTAGTCGGGTTTCGGGTAGTCGGCTTTCGATTTTGTCATATATTGAATGATCATTTTTGTCCTAATATCATTACCTTTAACACTAAATACTAAATGTAGCACTTAAATTCAAAAATATAATTATAATAAAAATTATTAATTTAATGTATCTAAAGTATTATTAAATTATATTATGTTTCTTTACAAGTATATATATGAGATAGTTCGTGAAAATATGGTCATTAACTTCAAGGTTACGAGTTATTTCAGGTGAAATGCTATTGATTCAGGAGAGCTCGGGTTTTCAGTTGTTATCGGGTCGGATAAGTTCGGGTTTTTGGATGATTTCGGGTCGGGATACTTCGGGGATTCGGGTAATATCGGGTTAGTAAACTCGGTTATAATCGGTTACGGGTTAATTTCGGGTTCGGGTCAGAAAATCTCGGGTTCATGCATTTCCCCCTTTTTCGGGTGTCGGTCGGGTTCGGTGTCGGTTGGGTCAGGCGGGTTTCTCGGGTCGGGTCAAGTTTTGACAACCCTAATTATAATTATGTGGCCATGAATGGCAATGAGAATGCAATTGTGGCATTAAGTCAAAGATCAATATATACTTCTAAACGTGAAGCAATTAAGAGCAGTTTTGTCATTACGTTTTTATAAACCATTCACCATATTTTTATTAACAGATTTTTATGTTGATTTAACATATAAAAAGGTTAATTAATTATATATTTAAGGAATCCTTATGGATATGATTTCAATGATATATATTTTTTCATATTTTGCATACATGTGAGGTTTATAGTTAAATTTTAACCAGTTAGATTATTTTAATAAAGATAGAAGATACGATGACATGTGTCGTACTGATTATTATATTTATTCTCCGTTTTATTATTTAGTTATGATGAGCTTGAAGTCAATATTTTAATTTTTTTTAAGATGCCTGATGACGTGACTAGTCCTTTGAGCGACACATAAGCTAAATTAACCTGAGGCTGGCACATGATAAAATTGTTCTCTCTTTTATGTGTATATATTGATATCATTGTGTTTAGCTCTAATTATACCATGTGCAACATGGATGCCTTACTTAGAGTGTTTGAGAGTTCTTAACTTATGTTATAATATTATCTCTTCTTTCAATATCACACAAGCACTCATTTATTCTTTTCACTCCAATAGAGCAACCCTATTGGTACTTATAGTATTTAGATATATCATATATGAGCAACATGTAGGTATGCACGAAGAACTAACATAATTAGTTCGGGTCAATCGAATGAATTCAAACACACAACATGCTCTCAACGCACGTACAATAAAATAGTTAAATGTGTATATGATCGAATAAACTAAGTCCTTGATCAATCAAATTAACCATATACATAAAAACAAAACACAAGTACGTATCTGAAATAACCTTGACAATGGAGAGGACGAAGCCAATGGAAGCATAAGAAGACAACATGACAGCGGCCAATTTCTGGGTCCGATCAATTTCTGGATTCTGATGTAAATTGATCAGTCAAGATCTGATTCGTAGCTACACTTTTGTTAAGGGAAATGAATTGACGTACGCAAAAAAAATGAGACAAGAAACGAGATAAAGTAGAATCTACAATGTGCTACACCATCTTAATTTTCTAAAATAAAAAATTAAATCAATTGGTAAGTATCTATATGTAATATATCTTTACCTAGCAAAGCAACTACATTTCATATATTAAGCAATATCATCCAACAGTAGTGGCATTAAGCCAGAAGGAAAACTTGGACTAGACATACAAATAAACTGAACATCAGGACATAAAGAAGCCATGAAATGCACCGGTATGTACCCCAACCTCCTAATGAAACTCCACTCACACCTCTCAAAGCAGCTAGCCTGCTCGTGTATGAGCTGAAAGAAGACACCAAGAGTTCCACGCCACTGAATTTTGCCTCGTAACTTAGCAACAAGGGTCTGCCAATCCGATTCCACGATTAAATGTGATATTTCAGATTCAGCACAAATCTTCAAAGCCCATAGCAGAGCTTCAGCCTCAGCCTCAGCAGATTCAGCATCAACAGTTTATCAGCCGTGCTTTGCTCCAATGAGATGAATCAATTTAAATTAATTATACAATATACCTATATTTAATACGCAGTATATGTTTATGTAGCACATGATCCATCCATATCAAATATCCACCTCCAAAAGATTTTTTTTCTACACAAAGTAGGTATCTAATATGTATATAATTTTTTCTATCTATATATAAAGTAGGCATAGATTCACAAAGATAATTAAGTTATAGCTAGCCTATTTATATATATTCATTATACATCAATTTGGTCTATCACAATAATACTTTGATGGTTTTGCACGTAGGATTGAATTAATATTATTATAATATGAATAATATTGATACATTGAAATTCTATATAAACTAAACTAATATTTTGACATGTAAATATTTTATTCCATAATATATTAATATTTTTTTAATACTTATATTCACATATATTATAATAATATGAAATATTGAATATGTATGGAGGTGATTTTACAATTGATTTTTTTAACAAAAACTATCAATGTATCAAGAATAAAATTATTAATTAAGTCGATTTGATAAGTCGGTCATTTAAATTTCGTACAAGGTCAGGATATTATATATTAAGAATAAACCTACTGATGGGGTCGATTCGATATGTTCGTCATTTTGAGTTTGAATTTTTTTTGAGCCCGAGTTTGAATTGAGTACAACTTTAGACCGTTATGTATGGAGAATGAACCAATTAATATGGTCGGTTCCATAGATTAAGTCTAAGTTTAGATTAAGTCTAAGTTTAGTCTGTTATATGTGGAGAATAAACCTGTTTATGGATCGGTTCTATATGTTAGTCATTTTGAATTCAGATTGAGTATAAGTTTGAGTTATTTTTTTTTGGGTTGAAAGTATAAGTTTGAGTTATTACATATGGAGTTCAATGCTATTAGTTTGATAGGTTCAAATGAATAGCCTATTGAACCGAATTTATTAATTGATATATTTTCCATTATAACGTCTCAAACCAGTACTCAATCCGATCTCAAAATGATCAAATACGTGCAATTTTTTTACTTTTTAAGTTTTTCAAGACAAAAAAACACTACTTTCTCCCAAAAATTGTTTCCCCTCAACAAGCGTATCAAGGCCATGATCATTGCAAGTTTAGTTCAGATGGGTTCGGGTCAGTCAATTTGGTTCGAGATTAGGTCCACATCGTGGATTTTATAGGTTAGTTGAGTCTAGTCTTTATGGGTTTGCTTGTAATTGAGGTTGATCAATTGGTGAATAGAGTCGAGTATTTTATACTTCCGTTTGACGTCAGTGTAATTTCGACTAGATTGATGATGAAAGAAAGATATTTTTATTTATTTTTTTAATAATAAAATAAGCATCGGGTCATTATCGAGATTAACGTCATCAAATTCGAGAAGCTCTACATAGGTTCATGTCACTAAATTTAACCAATTAACCGATTCTAAATGTTGCAGTTTTCACAATACTTATCGAAGTCCATTAAATTATGTATTTAAATTTATTATACATATATTGTAGATAAATGATATTTTTTAAATTTTATTTTAAAAACCCCCGAAAAAGACCCGGATTGTAACTAGTTATCAGCTAAAATAGAACAAGTGAGAAACACTTGCAAATCAGTTCTCAAATACTATAGAACGCTCTTTTATCATCTTCTCCCATTTTTAGTAGGACATGTGTTAAGTATAGGGTATTTTGCCACAGTATTTAATAAATTAGTTACATATGAATCGATTTTGACTTGGATATATGTTAATTTGGATCTATAGGAGCAACGGTCAATTTTTAGTTTTACCGGATTGCGTACACGACCCTTTAGTACGCATGAAAAAAATGAGGGAATAGTAACGGTCCATTTATACTACGTATCTCGTCAACGTAAATCAAGGGTAATCATGTAAATTGACGCCCGCAAGTAGACTTAAATTGAAAATACCGAAAGCGACACCCTCCTTTCACAAACGAAATTTATTTAATACTACAAATATAGCTATAGTATCCATTTTCAACCAATAAAACCAAAACTCTCCCCCAATAATATATTCTTCTCATCTCTCAATCCAACCAAAAAACAATAAATAAAAAAATCAAAATGCCCCAATCTCCGGCCGCCGTCCTCCACCGTATAACCACCACCACCACCACAACCTCCGCCGCTTACACCACCGACCGCCCGATCACATCTCCGGCGACGGACCTCCCGATCCCGGGCGGCGTGGCCCGGCACCACGCCTACGCGGTGGGCCCGGATCAGTCCTGCTCGGCCGTGGTCCAGGAGATCGGGGCCCCTGTGCAGGCCGTCTGGTCGGTGGTCCGCCGCTTCGACCGCCCCCAATCCTACAAGCACTTCGTCAAGAGCTGCGACCTCCTGGTCAACGGCGGCGGGGACCACGACCACCTCTCGGTGGGGAGCCTGCGGCGCGTCCACGTGGTCTCGGGGCTCCCCGCGGCCAACAGCACGGAGCGCCTCGAGATCGTGGACGAGGACCGCCACGTCATCAGCTTCAGCGTGGTGGGCGGCGAGCACCGCCTCGAGAACTACCGCTCCGTCACCACGCTCCACCCCGCCAACGGCGGCGATCGGACGGTGGTCGTGGAGTCGTACGTCGTCGATACGCCGCCCGGGAACACCAAGGAGGAGACCTGCGTTTTCGTGGATACCATTGTCAAGTGTAATTTGCAGTCGTTGGCCCAGATCGCTGAGGATTTGGCCGGACCACACCACATCTAGCTCATCCAAGGCTTAGTAATAATAATTCTTATGAGTGCTACCTAGTATCCTTCATGTTACAACCATCGATGATACGTTTCGAGCCAATTTAGTTGTGTTAGAAGTGATTTTATGTACAAAATTCATCTTGAATAAATTCAAGCTAGCCCAACGTACTCCATCAGGGCATCACAAGTGTATCTTTTTGCTATACAGAAAACTACCAATAACAACCTAGTTTTTTTTTTTTAATTTATTAGAATTTTAATTCGTTTATGTATGGTCTAATTAATAATTCAACAAAACCCAAACGATGGATCATATTCCACGTACACTTTAGGGATCTGATTTGAATATAGATGGAATTTGGTATATACTTCATGTATCACGTGCACCATGTGATCAATGATCAACTGGAACAAGATCGATCATCACGACGGTATATATGTGTGAGATTGAAAATGAGCTGGTACGTAGAATTCTTCCCAATACGTGGCTCGTGCGGGTTCGGATCTTCGTAGTTATAGCAGGGACTGCATATGGAGGATCGCCCTCGTTACAGGCCTGTGTAGCATTCGGTTCGGACATAGAGCGACTAGATACATGGTCACATACTGTATATGGCTAGGTAGATGAGGCCAAGTGGTTGATAAAATGCTTATTTAATTAGCTGATGATCGATTAAGGTTGGTTGGGATGATAAAATAGGAGGTAAATTTAACCAATAAAGATTGGAGGAACCAGCTGGATGGAGTTGTTTGTTTGTTGGTCCAGAAAAGAGACGCAACATTAATTTGCAAGTTGTAATACGACTCGAGATCTCTATTATTTTACGTATATTTTGGGGAGGCCAACTTGGCTTGTTCATGTCGACGTCACTTGCATGGAAATGAAAGGAGCGCAAAAAACCAAAAAAAAGGTGGGTGCAAGTTGCAGGGGTTTTCATGGACTTTGTAGGTTGCAACTTGCATGGAGGTTGTTGGGCGGAATTCGCAACTTGCAAATGGATGAGACGAAACAGGAGACTGGTTAGCGCCTTTATATTTATTATATCTAGTGGCGTTCATTTTACTTTTCGTATTTAAAGTTTGCTTTCATTTGTGGACATTTTAGACCTTAGGCGGTACGTTCTGAGTTAAGTCTTACACTTTTTTCTAATTTTTTATCTGAATAAAACTGCTTGTGGGCTAAATCTATATACGAGTATACGACCCCATGTGCACTTGATCGAGACCAAAGGCCATTTGATGTTTAATTACGCACTTGAACTTAATAATTACACACGCGCTTGACCGTTGGTGGAGAGATGAGATGGCATCCGCCCGGAGGCGTTGGAAAGGGGCGAGAAGATCGAGGCAGAATTAGGGTTAGGTTTTTGAGACATTGTGGTTTTGGCAGTGGAGGAGGAAGCGGCAATTGAAGGCGGAGATGGATGGCTGAGAAGGAAGAGGGGCGGTGATGAGCAAATCAAGGAGGGCGGTGGAATTTGTAAGTAAGAAATCACTGCAGGGCAAAGAGAATGTGGGCCGAAAGCGGTTTGATGAAAATTGCTGTGTCGTGGTAGAACCACTGCCTTAGAAACAAAATCGCCCTGACACGGTGCAGTTCAGAAGCGGCGTTTTGTCCCCCAAGGTTAGCACAGCTCTGCTCGGTTCTGTGCACTCAGAAGAGAGCAGATGGGATCGATGGACTCAGAACAGAATAGAGAAGGAGAGGGTTTGCTGATGTTTGGAAAAGATGGCGTTAAAGGTTGTGAACTGAAGAGCAATGAATGGTTTGATTTATAGAGCCAAGAAACTGATATCAGTTTAACGCTCCCTGAAATCTCTCCACTGCTCCACCAGTCCGAAAATCTTTCAAGGCAAAACAAACACGTTTGATTTTGAAAACACAGCTGGGATTGATCCTCAAGTTTCGGAAACTAACGCCATTAATTAATAAAATCGTTAAAAAAATCTGATCTAACGGATAAGATATCGGCAATCTAATCCGCAAGTCAGTTGGCCCTTTTATCCGCAAAAAATTCAGCAAACCCGTAAAACATAGCCCCACCACACCGCGCACGTGCCACGAACACGAGCCGGCCGGACGGCGGCGGCGGCGCGCGCGCGCGTGTGGGGGCTCCTTCTCCCCTCAAGCCTTTAGGAGCCTTAAAGCAATTACTCCTTATAAGTTGCTTTTCCTTGCCCCCATATTGTCGATGTGGGAAGTGTGCAAAGCAGCACAGTTTTGCATTTTATGGAATTTCATTCCAACAATCCCCCACAAATGCAAAACGTAATATCTGTTCTGAGTTTGGTAGACTTGGTGCTTAAGCAGTGGTATCTTTCGATTTGAACCACTACCTTAGTGCAATCTGAGAATATTCTCTTGTCAAGGAGTGAACGAGGTCTTGAACTCGTTGACATGTAGAGAACGTAACCCAGACGCACACACTTCGTCATAATTCCATACGATCCCGCATATGAGTATTACTCATTGACTTGGGATGCTCATAAGTGCCTTCAATGAACTTCTCAAGTTCTTAGTTAGAGATCAAGTCTCTTTTGCACTTACGTAGGTGATTTCATCAAGTCTGTCTCATACAGACCACCCTATATGGGCTATGAAATCATTAAGAACAATAGTGTTCACCCTCTCAATCTTTCAAAATATCTCGCCATAGGATTAAGAAAGCTTAAGCTTTCATATGGGTTTTAGGCCCATTCCCGTCGACGTTTCCAGGACCATTTTCCTGTTCAAGCCTTTAGTCAAAGGATCTGCTAGATTCCTTTCTGACTTTATGTACTCCATGGTGATAACACCATTTAGAATTAAGTGTCTCACGGCCTCATGCCTGATACGTATGTGTCTTTTCTTCCCATTATAGGCACTGCTTTTAGCAACACCCATTGCTGCTTGTGAGTCACAATGCAGAGAGATGGGAGGTGTGGGCCTCCCCCATAATGGCACATCAGCCAACAGATTTCTTAACCATTCGGACTCTTGCCCTGCCATGTCAAGAGCTATGAACTCCGACTCCATGGTCGATCGTGCAATAACAGTCTGCTTTGCAGACTTCCAAGAGATAGCTGCACCACACAAAGTAAACACATAACCACTAGTCGAGTTCACCTCATCATTATCCGATACCCCATTGGCATCACAATATCCCTCTAGCACATTTGGAAAGCTAACATAATGCAAGCCCCAATCCATTGTGCCTCTCAAATATTTTAATAATCTTTTAAGGGCATTCCAGTGATCATGGCAACGGTTATGAGTATACCTGCTCAGTCTACTAACAGCATAAGCAATATCAGGCCGAGTATAATTCATTAAGAACATTAAACTTCCAATTATCTTAGCATACTCAGTTTGAGAAACACTATTTCCTTTGTTCTTTCTTAAATGTATGCTAGAATCATATGGAGTTCGTACAGGTGACACATCATAGGAATTAAATTTCCTTAAGATCTTCTCTACATAATGTGACTGAGACATGGTGAAGCCATTTTCAGTTTTAGTCACTTTGACACCCAAAATCACATCAACTTCACCTAAATCTTTCATTTCAAATTTTGAGGATAGAAAGTCTTTAGTCTCTATAATAACATCCATGTGTGTTCCAATGATTAACATATCATCCACATAAAGGCATATAATCACACATTTTTCACGAAACCTTTTAGAGTACACACATGCATCGGAACCATTCACAACGAATCCAAAACTGACAATAGTTTTATGAAATTTGTCATACCATTGTTTTGGAGCTTGTTTTAGACCATAGAGAGACTTTTTGAGCTTACACACCATATGCTCCTTTCCAGGGATCACGAATCCTGCAGGCTGTTGCATATATATTTCTTCATCCAAATCGCCATTTAGAAAAGCTGTCTTTACATCCATCTGATGCACAATCAGTTTGTGAGCTGAAGCTAAAGCAATCAAAGCACGAATAGTGGCGATTTTAGTCACGGGTGAGTAAGTGTCAAAATAGTCAATTCCATATTTTTGAGTAAAGCCTTTGATTACAAGTCTTGCTTTAAACCTGTCTATGGTTCCATCAGTCTTTAATTTTTTCTTAAAGATCCATTTGGAGCTAATGGTCTTACTTCCTCTAGGTAAGTCTACAATTTCCCATGTATTGTTAGACATAATCGATTCTAGTTCACTGTTAACAGCTTCTTTCCAAAAACTAGCATCAATAGAACTCATAGCTTCTTCATATGTTTTTGGGTCATCTTCAATCATATGAATACACACAAGAGATTCATTTATCTTGTTTATATCTCTAAGTTCTATTATGAAACTTGTCACAAAATCAGGACCAAAGCTAGTTTCAACTCTACGCCTTTTACTCTTTCTAGGCTCATTTTTCTCAATTATCTCATGAGTCTTAGGCACAGAAGAAGCTACAGATTTTGATATATCATGCGATTTCAAGGGAAATATATGCTCAAAAAAATCAGCATCACGATATTCACAAATAGATCGATCACTCAAACGCATGAATCTATAAGCAGCACTGTTATCAGCATATCCAATAAACACACAATCAAATGTTCTTGGTCCTACAGTTTCACGTTTAAAAGTAGGAAAAGCCACTTTGGAAAGACACCCCCACACTTTCAAATATTTCAAATTTGGTGCAAATCCTTTCCATAACTCATAAGGGGTTTTATCTAGCTTTTTATGAGGAACTCTGTTTAACACATGGTTAGCAGACAAGATAGCTTCCCCCCATAAATTATCCGGTAATCCAGAACTTAATAACATAGCATTCATCATCTCTTTTAAGGTTCGATTTTTCCTTTCAGCTATGCCATTTTGCTGGGGAGTATAAGGGGCTATAAATTCATGAATAATCCCGTTTTCTTCACAAAATCCTTTAAGAAAATCAGTCCCATATTCTCCTCCCCTATCAGATCTAATCCTCTTGATTTTTCGATCTAATTGGTTTTCTACTTCAGCCTTATATACCAAAAACATTTTTTCAGCTTCATCTTTTGTCCTAAGAAGGTACACTTTGGTATATCTGGAGAAGTCATCTACAAATGTGATATAATATCTTTTTCCTCCTTTGCTTTCGATATTTCTAAAATCAACCAAGTCGGTATGAATTAATTCAAGCAATTCCGAATTTCTTTCCGTTACAGCTTTAAACGGTTTTTTGATAAACTTGGCCTCAGAGCATACATCACATTTATAAGGTCCATCTTTGATTAAACTAGGGATTAAGCCACATTTATGCAATCGTTCAATTGAATTGAAATTAACGTGCCCTAGTTTAGCATGCCATACATTAATGGACTCAGCAAGGTAAGCAGAAGTACTAGCTTTATTATCAGATTCAACAGCAGACTCAAGCATAACAAGGCCATTAGAGTTCATGAAACCCTTCCCCACAAATTCACCATTCTTACTTATGACTAGCTTTCCTCCATCTAAGAGCAATCTAAAACCAGCTTTCACAAGAAGCCCCCCAGAAATCAGATTTTTGCGCAGAGATGGAACATACAACACATTGATCAAACATAAGGTTTTGCCAGAATTTAACTTAAGTAAGATCTTCCCTTTACCGAGCACTTGTGAGACGCTTGAGTTTCCCATGAACACTTGTTCGCCGTCATCTGCTGGTTCGAAGTTGGACAGCAGCTCCTTGTTGGCGCAGAAGTGCCTTGTTGCTCCGGTGTCGACGACCCACTCGGTCAAATCGACCAAGTTCACCTCAGAGACGACAGCCACCAGGTCGTTCTCGGTCAGGTTGGTTTCTTTCTTCTCCTGGTCCTGTTTGGGTGCTCCGTTCTTCTTGAACCAGGGTCGGTCATTGTTCGAGCCGTCGGACTTGTGATAGCATTGAGCAGCCCGATGCCCAGGCTTGCCACAAACGAAACAACCTCCTTTCACTTTGTCGTTTTTTCCGCCCTTCTTGAAAGTTTGTGGCTTCTTGTTGTGAAGGGCCTTTTGAAACTTTGGAGGATGATTTCCTGGACCCTTTTTGAACCTGTCATTCCTGAAACCAGAGCTTTCAACGATATTAGCCTTGATTGAAGAAGAATCAATTTGTTTAAGAGGCTTATCTTTGAGTCGATTAGCCTCCTCAATTTTCATGTGGCTCACGAGCTCTTCCAGCGTCAGGTTCTTCTTCTTATGCTTCAGGTGGTTCTTGTAGTTCGCCCAGGAATCAGGAAGCTTCTCGATGAGGAAGTTCGCCTGAAGGATCTCGCACATCTTCATCCCTTCTGCAAGTATGTCGGCCACCAGATTCTCATATTCATGGACTTGATCCATGATGGGCTTGTCGTCAACGATCTGGAACCGCATGAACTGTCCTGTAACATACTTCTTCTTCCCCGCATCATCAGAACCATATTTCTTCTCAAGAGTGTCCCATATAGACTTAGCAGATTTGTTAGTAAGGAACAAATCGAAGAGAGAATTTGACATATGGTTAAGAAGGATACCCCTCACAGTTTTATTATCCTGATCATACTTGGCAATTTCAGCAAGGTCCTCCTCGGATGGAGGGTCGGCCTTCTTCGCAGCATCATCAGGACTCGACTGCACTGCGTCGAGAGCCAGCGCAGGAGGGGCGGCAGGGGAAGCTGCGGCAGCAGGGGACTCCTTCAGGAGCACATAATCGACCTTCAATTGCTCAAACACAATGAGCAGCTTCTGGGACCATCGCTTGAAATTGGTGCCATCAAGAGGCTCGAGTTTGGAGAGGTCGAGGAGCTTGATGATGTGGTTCTCCATTGCAGCAGCAGTGATATAATTTTGTTTCTAATTTGTAAGTAAGAAATCACTGCAGGGCAAAGAGAATGTGGGCCGAAAGCGGTTTGATGAAGATTGCTGTGTCGTGGTAGAACCACTGCCTTAGAAACAAAATCGCCCTGACACGGTGCAGTTCAGAAGCGGCGTTTTGTCCCCCAAGGTTAGCACAGCTCTGCTCGGTTTTGTGCACTCAGAAGAGAGCAGATGGGATCGATGGACTCAGAACAGAATAGAGAAGGAGAGGGTTTGCTGATGTTTGGAAAAGATGGCGTTAAAGGTTGTGAACTGAAGAGCAATGAATGGTTTGATTTATAGAGCCAAGAAACTGATATCAGTTTAATGCTCCCTGAAATCTCTCCACTGCTCCACCAGTCCGAAAATCTTTCAAGGCAAAACAAACACGTTTGATTTTGAAAACACAGCTGGGATTGATCCCCAAGTTTCGGAAACTAACGCCATTAATTAATAAAATCGTTGAAAAAGTCTGATCTAACGGATAAGATATCGGCAATCTAATCCGCAAGTCAGTTGGCCCTTTTATCCCCAAAAAATTCAGCAAACCCGTAAAACATAGCCCCACCGCGCACGTGCCACGAGCCGAGCCGGCCGGCGGCGGCGGCGCGCGCGCGTGTGGGGGCTCCTTCGCCCCTCAAGCCTTTAGGAGCCTTAAAGCAATTACTCCTTATAAGCTGCTTTTCCTTGCCCCCATATTGTCGATGTGGGAAGTGTGCAAAGCAGCACAGTTTTGCATTTTATGGAATTTCATTCCAACAGAATTGAAGTTATAAGATGGATGCGATGGCGATGGAGGTGGCGGAGGAAGGGGGAAGGACATGGACATGGTGTTGTTCTGCGCGGAGCGTTGGGCATTCGTCCAACATGGTAAATGTTTTTGTACATGTGTTTAATTATCGAACATCGTCAGAGTACAAGTGTGGAAATGACGTACTTTTCGTCGCAAGTATAAGGGACCCTAGATATACTATTTAGTTAGGTTTAGGGTTGGATCATGTTATTCTATCATTTGAGGTAAGAGACCGCCAACTATTATTGCATACCTGAATGTCTGACGAGTCCAAGAGACCCCCAAAGTTTGTATGTACTTGATAATTTGTGGTAATTATGAGGTTATTAAAACACAAAATAAAGATGTTTCGACCAAAAAAACACTAAATAAAGATGTTAGAGTATGAAGTATGAACTATGAATAAACACCCTAAGTTCGGAATAATCGAATTGTATTGTAATTCTTAAGTAAGTGTATGAAAAAATAGGACATATAAAATATAGAAATCCACTTATTTTAATTTCACGATGAAATTAAATAATTCTAAAATGTTTTAAAATTTGAAATTGAAAGGATAGCATGATCAAATCACCTACAAAATATATGGACTTTTAAAATTTAGAAAACTCATCAAAAAAAAATTAAATTTATCAATAAATTAATTAAAAGGGGGCATTTATTTCAGGGAGAAATTTACAAGTTGTAAAGATGTAAACAAATTAATTTAATGTTAAGCTTATAATATAAGCTAATTATATATAAACATTAATTTTACATGAACTTATATATAAACACATTAATTTTACATGAACTTTATATAAGTTTAGAGGTTGAAAAGAAAATATATGTACTAAAACAATTTGTACCAGTAGAATGCTCACAATGAAGTCGAAACATCAAGGGCTAAAGAAAATTCAATGACAATTCTATTTTAACAAATTAGGAGGTCAAGAGCTTTTTGAAACTAAATGCAAGTAGGACATGAATGACAAAATATAGGTCATTATGTTTTTAAGAAATTATGAGATGAAGATTTATTTTTAACTAAACTAGAAAGCTAAACTCGTCCATTGGAAGGATAAAGTTTGTATGTTTGTATTAATATGATATTTTGTGCATTTTTCAAATGTTGTGTATAGTTAGTCGATGTTGACTTTTTTTTTCTACATTTTTACTATATTGTCACATATAGTCCATAATTTCTATTTTATTTATATTTGAAATAATAAAGTCGAGAATTCTTGAAAAGAGATATATAAAATCGTCAATATTTATTGAATTTCTTTTAAAAACTTTTTACATATTGTTTTTGTAAATCGAAGAAAATAAAGTAAACTTATAAATTTTACAACATTTTCTTCTTCGACAAAAAGTATACAAAGCGAAATATTAAATTTTTGTAATTTTCTCCAAGAACTTTTTTTTTCATCTTTTTTCTTAATATAGACTTTAAATGCACAAATATCATTACATTTGCTTTTTCTTTTTCATCTCTAAATGTTGAGCATTTATTTGATAATGAATTAATGATGTACTTGTTATCATAGATTGTTGTTTTGTTAATGAATAATGTTATGTTTATAGATTGATATATAGCTTTGCAATATTTATATACATTTCTATGAAATGCAATTCAAGATCTTTTTGGCATTTTAACATAACACAATTTTATATGGACGAAAATGGGTGTGTGGGTGGCGGGCAGCCAAAATTGAAGCAAATAGGGGGCGCGGAAATTTAATGAGCTCCTATAGGCGTTTTGCCGAAATTGCCCCCATAGGGAGGCGGAAAATAACGCCCATGCCACCGTCACATTTAATGAGCTCCCTCTCCCGAAACCCTAGCTAGCTTCCCGCAACCCCATCGTCATCCATTGCGGCCAGCGAAAATCGCGAGATTCGGCGCCCAAAACACGCGATTCGGGCAAGCGATTCAAACGATGGAGTGATGACGCCGTGAGGAACGATCGATTGAAGGTTGGAAAGACGATGACAGGTTCGTATGGCCTACGGAGTTCCATGTCCTGAGTCCGCCTCTTGCTTCCGAAATCCAACGCTCTGTCAAGGTAAAAACACTCGAGACCTTGTGAAAACTCGAGGTTATTGGATGACACAGTGTGTTCTGCTTATCACTTCAATGGATTATTGTGATAAGTGGACATGTGATGACGAGGGAAGGGTGAATGAGAGCAATGGTTGAATGTGATGACAAGATATGGGGGACATGAACGTGTTATGTGATGACACATGATGACATCGCCTATATTGCAAACAAAAACCTGGATGTGATGACGTGTTTTTAGTCGTTGTTGTTATGATATGATGACATGTTTGACTGATTAATAAATTGTTTGAATGTGATGACGTGTTTTAGCTGTTTTCCATTAGTTACGACGTCATGTTCATACCTTTTGATGACCTGGCATCATTAAATGAAGTGAGGACAATAGCATATTAAATGCTTGTTTTCTTGTTTTATGTATACAGTGCATGCTCATGTGATGACAACTTTTGCTAGGCGTTCATATCCTTTGTTGGTGTGTGATGACAACGTTTGTTTTACTATTTGTAAATCTGGCAGGACAATAACAATGAAACTCCTAAGTGTTTGTTTTGGTGGGGAATGGGACTGTGAAGGCAAATATGTTGGTGATGTGAACTACAAAGCAGTGGTCGTGAAAGATGGCATGACATTAGAAGAGTTGAGCTCAACAATCATGAAAAGATGTAATATTGAAACTGGTGGCAATGGATTGTTGTTGACTCACTTGAATCCCTTCCAAGTAGTTGGCAAGCCTTACACAGTTGAGAATGAGGATGACTTGGTGTCATTCCTGGAGATAAATGACTCCCTTGAGGTACAGTGGAAGATGCCCTTGTATGTGACCTTGAAAACTGGGGGGAGTGCAACAGATGACAAGGTGCATGTTGAGATGAATGTCAGGTTGGAAAGTGTTGATGACAACCCTGCAGTTGATGACATGGTGGAACATGTTGGTGTAGCTGCATCTGATGACAGGTTGATGCTAGTTGGAGAGGAGCCTGAGTTTGTTGAGATGCATGTTTATGGTGATGACGAAATGCCAGAAATACTAGATTGTGTTGAGGACATGACAGCCAACAATGACTTCTTGAAAGTGGGGCAGCTATATCCATCAAAAGATGATCTGAAAGCTGTTGTTTCCAAGCAAGCCTTAAGAGACAGGTTTGGGTTCAAAGTGTACAAGTCCACAACACAAATATACAAGGTTGTGTGTGCGGTCAAGGAATGCAATTGGTTAATGCTAGCCACCAAGGTGAAAGACGCTGACTACTTCCAAAAAAAGAAATACACCTACAAGCACACCTGTCCCTTTGAAGCCAGGTTCCAAAAACACCACAAACCATCCTACCTCACTGTCGCTGAACAGATTAAGACAAGGTGCGTTGTCCTGTCATCAGTTCTCTAATAACTAAAGGAATACAGCCCTGTCATCTAATAAAATGTTATGGTCAATTGCAGGTTCGAAGGTGTGAAGGATGGCCCTGATGTGCACCAGATTCAGAATGATGTCCAAAAGGAGCTGCATGAGAGAATAAGCTACTGGAAAGCAAGGAAAGCAAGGGAGAAAGCTCAAGAGCTAATCAGAGGCTCCCCAGAAGAGAACTACGCATTGCTACCTGCATATTGCCACGTCCTAACACAAGTGAATCCAGGTACATACACAAAGCTGGTTATAGACGAGGAGACAGACCGCTTCAAATCTATCTTCATCGCATATGGAGTGTCTATCAGAGGCTTCCCTTTTATGAGAAAGGTATGTATTATTGTTGTCATCACTTCTAGTCATTGATGTACTTGTCATCAATTCTGCGCTCTGTGCTCTGTGTATACTTGTCATCGCTTCTTCTCTCTGTGTATTCTTGTCATCGCTTCTTCTCTATGTGCTCTCTGTGTATAATTGTCATCGCTTTTGCTCTCTGTGTATACTTGTCATCGCTTTTATGAGAAGGTATGCAATAGTGTGTACTTGTCATCACTTATGCTCTCTCTGCTCCCTGCGTTCTTGTTGCATGTAATTTCACCTGTTGCTCTTCTTGTTGCATGTTCTTTTCATCAATTATGCTCTCTCTGTTCTCAGTGTGAACTTGTCATCACTTCTGCTATCTGTGTAAACTCGTTATCACTTCTTCCCATTTTCATACAAAAAAATGTTGCAGGTCGTGTCTGTGGATGGAACTTTCCTACATGGTAAGTATGGGGGGACCCTAGTTACAGCTGTGGCGCAAGATGCCAACCACCAAGTGTATCCTCTAGCCTTTGCTATAGTGGAAACAGAAAATGATGTTGGATGGACTTGGTTTTTCCAGCAACTACTGAATGTGGTGCCAAACACTCCAGGGTTGATGATACTATCAGATAGGCACAAGAACATAAAGAAGGCGGTATCGACAGTGTATACCTCAGCTAAGCACATCTGTTGCAAAAGGCATCTACAACAGAACCTTGTAACCAGATTTCATGATAGTGGATTGATGAGTTTGTACAGCCAAGCTGCAGATGCTCACACCACAATGGAGTTTGATGGTTATTTCAATGATATATGCAGACTAAATCCTGAAATGGGGAAGTATCTCACTGATGCAGACTTCAAGAAGTGGAGCAGGGCACATTGTGAAGAGGATAGGTACAACATGATGACAACAAACAACTCCGAGTGTGTGAACTCAGCTCTCAAGATTGCTAGGTCCTACCAATTGGTTGCACTGTTCGAGTTCATTAGAGATATGATCACAAGATGGTTCTATGAGCGCAGAACAAAGGCCCTTGCTTATGAAGGACAACCTAGTGAAGTTGTCATCGCCATATTAAATGCAAGATTGGACTTGTCATCAAGGTATGATATCAAACCCCTTAATGATGCGCAGTTCCAAGTTACTGGGGGCACATTTTCTGGAATTGTTGATCTTGCCAAAAAGACCTGTTGTTGTAGGGTGTTTGATTTGGACCACTATCCATGTACACATGCCATATGTGCAATTCAGAAAATGCAATATAGGGTGGGCGACTTCATAGATGACCACTTCAAAAGTAGCTATTGGTTGAATGCATACAAAGAGACCCTGTACCCTTTACCCTACAAGACAACTTGGGATGTGCCAGATGCCATTAAACATATGACATGCTTACCACCAAAAAACAGTAGGAAAGTTGGGAGGCCAAGGGTGAAGAGGTTGCCATCTTTAGGAGAATTCAAAAAGGAGGTTAGGAAGAGGGGACAGCCCTCAGCCTACAGGTGCAGCCTTTGTGGGAAGGATGGACACAACAAGAAGAGATGCTCCTCAGCTCCCCCATCTGCCGGAAAGCTTTGCATCAAGTATAAAACCAAGGCGACATAGGTGCTGCCAGGACTTGTCATCAACTACTAGCTTTGAAGACTTGTCATCTATCTGCTACTTTTAGTACAAAATAGTAGTTTGCTTTAGATATTCGGGATTTCAATATTCTCAGTGATGAACACTGATTTATTTTTTGGTATATTAGTATTGTGTCTCAGTGATGAACACTGATATGATTTTTTGGTATATTAGGGGCATGTCACCTTTTTGGTAAAATGCATGACAGTTTTTTGTGTGAACAAAGATGACAACTTTTTGGTAAATGAATCACTTTTTTTTTTGTGTATTATATTCAAGCTTTTATAGTATTTAACATGATTTTGTGTAGTATATTGAAGACTAGTTGGAATTCTCAGTTATGACATGATTTTTGCATATTGACAACAGATAGAAACTACCCTTGTCATCGATTTCATTTAATAAGTGAACCATCACTGTTCAGCAGATGACAAGACATGTCATACCTCTAGGGGGTACGGTTTGGTCAAAAATAGCTACTCTTTACGATGCATTGACCACAAATACTCTAGTCTTGTACATAGGCATCATACCTAAAATGGTTCTGAATCCTCATCCCATCATCAATGCATTACCCCCAAAGAAGGCATTATAAATAGAGTGCACCCGACTATGAAACTTGTCATCGCTTTCTGAATCAAATCTTGTCATCGCTTTCTCATCAACTTGTGATACACAACTTGTCATCGAAATGGCTAACCGTCCTGTGCCCAATGGACTAAGAAGGGTGCAACCACGACCTCCACAACTACCTTACTTTGAGGTAGTTGTCCGCCGCAGGGTGAGAAAAAACAAACTTACAACCCTCCATTCTGAATGTCTTCTTCTTATGTATATAAACCTGTCATCACTTTCGTGCATATGTAGGATTCCCGGGATTATAGGGTGATGCTCACTTCAGAGACCCGACTATGCCAGCTAGTTGATGTATACTGCCAAGATGAAGACCTTCACCCTCGGAATGTGCACTTCTACTTCAACGATCAAGAGCTTCTGGATCGAAACAGAACTTTAACAGCTCGAGAGGTCATACATGAACCCGTCATCAGAAGTAGTATACCTAGCTTGCTACCTTTGAACTATATTGTGCTAAACTCGTCATCTGTTGTCGTGCAGATTGGTCTAATGAACAACTCCGTTATACATGCTATATTCAGGCCACGAGTAGGAGAACCTGGGTATCGAACATGGGTTCACAGGACGGTTCAAGGTTATAGACGGCTAAGGGCAGAACAAAGAGCAGCTGGTATTCCCCGTCTGGAAGGTGCTCCAATCACACCCCCAATCACGCCGCCAGGGACTCCACCATGAAATGTCTCCT